>PVLA01001519.1:0-348699 GCA_004027455.1 Hydrochoerus hydrochaeris | reverse complement strand
CCTCCTCCTTCTCTTCCTCCTCCTCCTTCTCCTTCTCCTTCACCAGGGATCAAACTCACGGCCTCATGCTTGCCAGGCAGGTGCTGTGCCACTAAGCTACATTCCCAGCCCAATGCATGTATAATTTCCTCCTGTGCATTATTTTGTATGAAGTTGTGTTTGGTTCTTTCTTCCAGATTGATTCAGTTGGTAACTCCTATCAGTCAGCTAGGGTCTTCACTTTTTAAAGGGTTCATCTCCTTTTCCCCTGTCACCTCTTAAACTGCTATTAGCTGGTTGTATTTCATATTTCAGCAAATACTTCTTGACTACCTGCATAGCAGGCACCAGGCTCCAGCCTTGATAATTTCATGCATGTTAATTTTTCCATTCTTGTGACAATCCTAAGAAGTTTTCTTTGTCTTCCACAAGGCAGCTAGAGCTCTGTAAACTTGAATAATTTGCCTGAGATCACCAGGAAGTGGCAGGGTGGAGTTCAAACCCAGGCCCTGACCACTCCACAGGTGACCCTGTGACTGCTCTGGCTGGGCCTCACATCTCTCTTCTCATGGTCAGCGCAGTGTCAGTAATAAGCATGGGTTGGGCCTACAAGGAGCTTTTGAAGCCCCTTGAGTGTGGACAGGCTTGTCCCCAACTCCTTGGCATTCTGGTAGGAGAAAAGATGGACACATCAACCCTCCATGCTTTCCAGCGGCACCCGAACAGGAGTCCTCGCCACGCACGTGATCTAGGGATGAGAGCTCCGAAAGGGGTTGACATGGAGGCTGTGGGACTCGAACCTCAAATCTGAGTTGGGAAAATAGTGTGATGGAGTCATTAACCCTCAATGCCTGAGAACTTGACCATGTTTCCTCTTGACCTAGTACCCTTTGGCTGGGGACGTGGGACTGTGTGTTGTAACCGTCACAATAGCTGGGGGCCATGTGCAAGTTATTTCATTTCCTTGAACCTCTTTTGTCCCTTAAAAATAGAGACAACAGTTCCTGCCTTATAGGTTGATGCAAAAATCAGTTCACCAGCAGCCATTCCTGGCACAAGATAGATGCTCAATAAATAGTAGGCCTCACTCTTCAGCCAAGTGTTCAGACTGACATGGCCCCTGGGAGTCCAGCAGAGCCTGGCAAACACCTTCCACAGCATTGCCTTGAATGGGTTCAGTTTTCTGTGAATTAGCTGGGTCTTTCCACCTTGATTACCTATCAGCAATTCAGGCGAGGCTTTGAGTTCCATTGGGTCCCTTTAGTTCTTGACCCTGCAGCCTACCTGTTTCCCAGGGGTCATTCCTCTTAGCCCACCTGTCTCCTGGTCATGTCAGTTTCACCAGTCACCTGCTACCCCATTGTGTTTCGGCTTCTCTGACCTTCTCCCAAAGGCCACAGTGGCTTTTCATGTCGTAATCTTTCTTGGATCATAAATTCCCTTCTTGATTCCCTTTGGCACATCTCCCCCCAAGTTATAACCCAGGAGGTCATAGAGAAAGACCAGGAGAAAAACAAAGCCAGGCTTGGGTTTTTGTTTGGATTTTCCTTTGCAGGCGAGGATGTGGTGGCATTTTATTGTCTAATGTCTGCTCTTAAGGGAGACAGCCATCTGCCCGGTAATAATGGCCATAGCTTGTTGTTCACGCTCAAGCAAGTGCCTTGCTGGGCGGATTCCAGTAAATAAGACACCAGACACTCGGAGGCTGTGGGACAGGAGCCACTGCTGGGGTGTCCACCCTTAAAGTCTTCCCTGTCTGGCTCTGGCAGGAAACGAGGAGTTTTCCAAGGTGGGTTTCAAGTATCTGCCACTCCCAGTAACGAGTGCTTGGTTTGAGCCCTACCCCACCCCCGGGATTAGCTCTCCCATTGGGGAATCTGCATATCTCACGGAGGAGAGTTTGCATCTTCATACAGAGCAGGAATGACAGCTTTTCAGCCCCGGGAGACCAATATGAGAGGTCAACTTCCTGTACTGAGGGCAAGGTGGAGACCTGGGCTGCAGGTACCCTCCAAAAAACCTGGCGTAGTTTTGTGGTGGCCAGGATTTGGGGCAGAGACCTGTCCAATTCCTGTCACAGAGTGCAGAGGGCATCACCAGGATCCTAGCTACTGACTCTGTGCCCATCTAGCAGTGGGAGTGGGTGGGTCAGTGGGAAGGGGCCACTCTGGGCTAAAGATTCATCCCTTTTGCCTGGAGCCTTCGGCCTCTGATGGGATCCACCCTTTGTGTCAGGCCAGGACCTGAGCCCATCATTTCCCAGGACCCAGCCAAGCCTGGCTCTGAGCTGGCTGCAGGCATCTGTCACCACCCACATGCTCTGAGTCATCCCACACTTATCCGCTCAAATCATACAGCCTTGAAATGGGCTTACCAGTTGGTCTTCCAGCGTGTGCTCTAGGGGGTGGCTTGGAAGGAGGGATGGGCTGGGGGGTGAAGGAGGGAAGGAGGAAAGGCGGTGAGACGAATTGGTGCTGCTTTGGCCCGGCAGGGGCCTGAGAACTCCCCTGCTCTGCTCCAGGTCTCCGAGGGTTGTGTTGGAGGGCTCCTCTCTACCCCTCAGGGTCACCAGCTGCTACCCAGCAGCTCTCTATGGCCACCTGAAACCAAAGCACTGGGCCAGGCCACCATGTGGGGCTGCATTTCCAGGGTCTCTGTTTTTCCTCTTCATTTCTCCTCTTGCCTACCAAGTGCCCCCCTCATTCTACAAGCACTGCTGTCTGGCTGTCTTCCAAGTAGGAGGAAAGACATCAGCGGCAGACCAGATCCCAAGTGTCCAAGGGCACCTGTCACCTGTGCCACCTGACCCCTGACCCCTCCCTCCTTGTCCCCAAGCCCACTTTCAGGGCTTTAAGGGATGTCTGTGTGGGAGAGGAGCCTTCTCTTCCCTCATGCTCACATCTCTAAAGAGAAGATTATTACGGACCTTCTTGCAAATTCCCACTGGGTCACCTTCCCTGGCTCCACTCCTGAAGAGTGGACCATTGCTGAAAACTCCAAAGAGTATTTTTGGATATATGAAGATGCCTAGGTACTGTGGTGAATCCCGAGACCAGTCCAAGAGCGATCAGTCACCACGTCTGAATGCTAACTGTCCGAAACCAGCGCACAGCATGATCAGGTGCACTGGACAATGAAAGAAGCCAGAAAATCACTCAGGCCCTGTCCCTGGAAGTCCATTAGGGTCTCAGCTCCCACCCCCTGACCAAGACTGGAACACGTGTTCACAGATCTGTGACTATGAGATCAGCCAGAGACTGTCAACATTCTTCACACTTATGCATCCACTGTCCTCTGGGGCTTGGTGGTCCTCATACTGCTGACTGGGCTAGAAGGAGAGGGACTGATTTCCAGGGAGATGGCAGTGAGGGAACCATCATCCCTTCTGCCTCTTCCCTATCCTGTGACCTAACAGTAAGTCTAGGACCCCCCACTACCATGGTCCCCAAGTTGTTGGCCTTATCCAAGAACTTTCTTATGTTTGACCATCTCTACCTGTCTTAGTTACTTCCCTCATTGCTGGGCAAAATACCCAACACCCACACCTTAAGGGAGGAAAGGGTTACTATTGCTTGTGTTTCAGTGCATAGTCAGGTGGCTTCAAGGCAGGACAGCGTGGCAGCGGGGCCTGGAGGACAGTTGCTCACCGCATGGTGGACAGGAAGCAGAGAGTAAAGAGAAATGCTGGGGAGGCAGATAAGCCCTTCCAGGCAGGTCCCTACCAGCCACCCATTCTGGGTTTTTTTTGTGTGTGTTTTTTTTATGGTACTGGGAATGGAACCCAGGGCCTCATGCTTGCCAGGCAGTTGTGCTGCTGAGCTACATCCCCGGCACCAACCGACCCCTTCTGACCAGATACTAACTTCAAAGAGCAAGTCAGCTATAAGCCCCATAACTCAATCATCTCCCAAAAACCTCCCTGTGAGTGCAAGGAGCTCTTGGGGGACATCTAGATCAAAACCACCTCATCCCCACCCAAATTTACCTCGTCTCTCTCTGAGGCCTTGAGGGTCTTCTGAGATTAACTAATCTAATAACCTGTCAGTTCAGAGGTGGGTTCTGGGGTACTTTTGATATATCACCTTGACCAAGTAAGAGGCAGCTTGAGTGCTGTTCTTACATGAGTTTGTCACACATCCTGTCTGCCAAGGCACCCTTCCCAGTTCTGTAGTACCTGTGCCTGCAAACTGGGCTCTGGAAGGGAGGGGAAAGGAATGGACAAAACTCTGTTCTGTCTGATTGAAGGAACAAGCTGTGGTGCTTTGGAGAATTTTGCTAGATGATAAAATGTACCTCTCACCCACAGTACAGCTGCTTTCTGAAAATTCCACTCTTACTGCACGACACGAAAGAGGCGTGTGGTATCACCAATTAGAAGGGTAGACACTTCCCGGTATTTCTGCAGGTTGCTGATTTTTCTTGCCCCTACTCCATGCATGTGTTGATGGCTAAGTAGTCACTTTCTGGTCAGTTTTATGGAGGTATAATTTGCATACAATAAAATGTACCCATTGTTTTAAGTATACAGTTAAGTGAGTTGTGATGAGTGTGTACAGTCATGTGACCACCACCACATCACGATGTAGAACACCTCCATCACCCCCAAAAGGTCTCCCTGTCCCTTTGTAGTCAGCCCCCTTCTCTACTTCCACCTGAAGACTCCTGAGGCCGGTTCGTCTCTGTGTACCTGATACGCAGCTGGAGCCCAGACACTAACATGGATCCCTAGTGGATGTGTAAATGAACGAGCACATCAGTGCCGTAACGTAGTTTAAAAATCCCCCCCCAGCCTCTGTTTCCTCCCAGTCATCCTAAGCTTTGAACGAGCATTTGTTAATCATTTTATTTAGCATCTCTTGATACCAGCCTTCCTGACCAGCATTAGATAATCAGTGCATCTGGAGTTGATAAGACTCCAGCGGGAGCGCAGTCTTGCTGTTTGTTCTCTTGCCTGGCAATCACAGGCAAACGTGTGATTTCGTCTGCACCTTGTGAAAGACAGAAAACCACAAGAGCCTTCACCGTACTGTTTGCTCCCACTCCCTAGACCATCAATCACCAACCTGCGTCAGGCTCTGTCTCCCTCGCTCCCTCTCTCCCTTCCTTCTCTTCCTCCCTCTCATCTTTTTTTCATTCTTTCTGCAATAAATAAGGTCAGCACTTGAAGAATTTAAGAACTCATCAAAGAGTTTCTCAGTTTACGGGGACTTCTTTGCCCCTCACTTGGTCACCAAGTGTCCCTTGTGTGCCCTACTTCTGCCTCCCTGAACTTAACCCCGACTGCCTTGTTCCTATGAACTCAAGCACCCACCCACAGTGACGATGTGAGCAACTAAGATGCCACCTATAAAAATGCCTTCCCCTAACACACTATGCATGTGGCACATCTCTATACTCGTCTTACTATCAAGCACTGCCCCTCAAATAATGTAAGAAATATTTTTGAAAAGAGCTACTTTGACAGGGCAAAGCAGTGTATGTTTGGGATGAGTCTTGGCAGGTGTTCAGGCATGGCTGAATCTACTAATCAAAGCTCTGAGAAAGAAGAGTCTGTCATCTAGCCCTGTAGACCCAGTCGTAATAGCATCCTGCCCCTAAGACCAACCAAGCATTTTAAGTTAATAACTGGCATTTTTCAAACGATTCCCATGCATCACAGGGATTCTTTATATTTTAACTCAGATGTGTTTTTGTTTAGACACTCATATATTAACTTATTTCCTGATTTAAAAACTCCTCTGAGTCTCCTTTAGAGATCAGAAAACAGAGATAGTTAAATAATTTTACAAGGTGCATTCTGGTCATCACTGCTGCGTAACAAATACCCCCAAATGAGAAACGTGATTTGGGATTCTCTCTCGTGCGAGAGGTTACCTGGCTCGACTGAGTGGTTGTCACACGGGACTGCAAATGCTTTTTCTGTCCAATGGTGGCTGCTGCTGGAGCACCGTACAGGCTCTTTCCTTCTTATGTCTGGTGCCTGGACTGCTGTGGGGCTCCTCCTGCATCAGCCAGTCCATGTGGCTAGTTGAAGCTGGGCATGGTGGCTCACACCTGTAATCCCAGCACTTGGGAGGTTGAGGCAGGAAGATTTGTTGCAAGTTTGAGACCAACCTGGCCTCCAAAACCCAAAGGCAGCCTGAACTGCATAGTGAGACCCTGTCTCAAAAAGACCAAAAAAAAAAAAAAAAAAAAAACAAAAAACAACTCACATGGCTGGCTTGGGTTTCCCTGTAACCCAGAGCCCAGGGATTGTTAGCATGATGCCAGGACCCTGCAAGGACCCTCATCACCCGCCTTGTACATCAAGTGAAATTACTTCCACTGCATTCCTGTTGGTCCCAACAGCCCAACCCCAGCCCAGCCCGACCTCTGAACAGGAGATAGTAGTGTATACAGGAGGGAAAGGCACTAATGGTGGCTGTTTCTATGGCAACCTACTAGTCATGGCCAGTATGTAAACTGGACTTTCTCTACTTTATTGGCAACTTTTAAACTTTGACTCCAAGCCATAGTGAGGAGCTGTCATAACCCAGGTGGACATACACACCCATTAAACAAGTTCTGATGTTGGTTCTGTTTTATTAAAAACAACAGCCATTGACTTGAGTTAATGTCACAACCCATGCCGTACCTGGGCTTTCAGAAACACCATCCCCTGAGATTCTGCCTTTTGAGACGCTCTGTACTGTGAAAAAACACCAAGACCACATAGAACAGATGCAAATTTGGGTCACACAGATGCCATTTCTCACTGGTAGTAGTCACTTTCCCACTGCTGGGATAAAATGCCTGACACAGGGCTGGGGATTTAACTCAGCGGCATAAGCGCCTGCTTTACAAGCACGCGGTCATGAGTTCAATCCCCCGTACCAGTTAAAAAAAAAAGAGCCTGAGACCTGCAACTGAATGGAGGAGGGGATTATTCTGGCTAATGGTTTCAGAGGGTTCAATCCATGTTCAGCTGGCTCCAAAACCAAAATTGTATGGAAGAAAGGCATGGCAGAGGAAAGCTTCTCAACTCATGGCAGCCAGAAAACAGAGAAAAGACAGGAGCCGAGGACATAAATACACCCTTCCGGGTCAGACCCACTAGAGACCTTCCCATTCCAACCAGCCCCACCTCCAAATGGCACATTCAGCTATGAAGCATCGGTAGATTAATCCACTGGTGAGTATGGTGTCCCCATGCACCAGTCCCCTGCAAAAAGCCCCAGGTCTGAGTACAGGAGACTTTTAGGGAACAGTTTAGTCTAAACCGTAACACCAGTCCTGCAAAAATCCAGAAGTCTGACACTATAATCTGTTGGTGAGGCTGTTGGGAAATAGCCCTTGCTGTTTGCCATGGTGAAGAAAGCAAACTGGCCCAGCCCTGAAGAAGGCGTGGGCAGTAACCACCTGAGGTCATAGATGGGTTGCCTGAGACAGTGACTGTGCTGGGAACATACCCTGCAGCTATGTGGGTACGCAGCTTCCATTGTGGCATTAATGGCCAAAGACCAAAGCCATCCTGTGCATCAGTCAGCTTTCCTGTTGCTGGGATAAAATGCCTAACGCCTGAAACTTAAAAGAAAAGGAGGTTTATTTTGGATGATGGTTTCGGAGGTGTTAGTCCATGGTTGGTTGGCTCCAAGGCATAAACGGTGTGGTGAAAGGGCCTAGCAAAGGGCAGCTGCTCGTCTTATGGCAACCAGGAAACAGAAAGAGAGGAGCCAGGGACAAGAACACACCCTTCCAAGTCACGCCTCTAGCAATAGCCACCAACCAGGCCCACCCACCTCCTAGCAGTACCCACAGCCATGAACTCATCAGTGGGTGGATTTGCTGATGAGCACTGTGCCCTCATGGAGCTTTTGAGGGGAGTTTCTAGACCTGAACCATAATAGCCTGGGTCACCCAAGAGCAGCTGGTTATGTTAGAGTGTTCCAGGAAAAGACATTACCACAGACACCAAACAACAAACAGAAATGCTCTGTGCTGATACTGGGAG
The DNA here is from genome assembly GCA_004027455.1 of Hydrochoerus hydrochaeris. Taxonomy (NCBI): domain Eukaryota; kingdom Metazoa; phylum Chordata; class Mammalia; order Rodentia; family Hydrochaeridae; genus Hydrochoerus; species Hydrochoerus hydrochaeris. Next base: position 340,730 of record PVLA01001519.1, on the reverse strand, counting down.
AACTCCTAGCTATGTAAGATGGTAACCACACACGGCAGCCTATGCTAACCTTTTGTTTTAGAACAAGGGATTTGATTTGCATTTGTAGAAAGATGGGCTAGCTGGATAAGCAACCACAAGCAGATGCTTTGGGGCTGCTGCAGGGATGGGCCAGGGCCAGGGATGGGCCAGGGCCGTTGCAGCATGTGTCATTTTGTTCTGGCTTTTCAGTCCGGCACGTGCATCTTTCTTATCAATTCATTGAGTAACAAAGCCATCACCCTAGCATATTCATAATCTCTAGAGAGGTAAAATTTATACTTACTGCAATGGGCAACAGGCGGGTGAGTGGCTTAAATTTTTCAGGTGTTGAAATGCAAAGGGGTGAGAAATCATTTCCACCTAGATTGTTCAGAAAAGTCAGTGTAAATTGGCAGGAGTTAAAACAGCTCTGAAGCCAGGCATGGTGGCGCATACCTATAAGCCCAACACTTAGGAAGCTGAGGCAGGAAGATCACTATGAGGTCTAGGCTAAACCTGGGCTACATGGTGAGTTCAAGGCCAGCCTGAACTACACAGCAGGATACTATCTCAAAAATAAATAAATAAATACATACATACATAAAAACAAAACAGCTCTGGAAGGATGAATAGGTGGCAAATGGCCAAGGGAACAGGGCCAGCCCAGTCCAGGTAGGAGGCAGTGATGGGGCCCAGGGCCTCTCAAACTTTGTGATATAAAAGGTCTCCATATCTTATTTTTGTTTTCCTATGCAGGCCTTCCCATTATTATTATTGTTGTTGCCTTTGTTGTTGTTTAATTTTGAGGCGAGGGCTGAGGATTTAGCTCAGCAGAACAAGCGCCTGCCTGGCAAGTATGAGGTCGTGAGTTCGATCCCTGGTACCAAAAAAAAAAAAAAAAAAAAAAAATTTTTTTTGAGGCAAGGTCTTACTAAATCATTAAGTTGCCCAGATCAGGTTTGAATTTATGTTCCTCCTGCCTCAGCCTCCCAGAGTTCTTGGGATTACAGGCATGTATCACTAAGTTTGGCTTAAAGGGCCTCTTTAAAGAGAAACAAAGGAGAACAAAGGGTGTGGTGGCATGTAGTGTAATGGAGCGCAGCACTCTGGAGGCTGAGACAGGAGGATTGTTGAAAATTGAAGGCCGAACTAGGCTACAAAGTGTGTTCAAGTCCAGCCTGGACTGCAGAGCAAGACCCTGTCTCAAACAAAATAAAATAAAAAGGAGAAAAATCCCTGATGACCTTGACAGTACGTCCTTGGACTCCAGCATGACAAACATCATTTTAGATCCTATGCAAAATGTTCTTGATTGGAAATGGTCATTATGAGGGACGCCTGGCTTCCTATCACCTTGAAAATGGTCTTTATACAGGAACCTTGACCCTGTGGCTCATGTGAGCCCATGCTGTGGTCCCAGCCCAGCCCAGGGTGTGGGTCAATTGGCTGCCAGAGAAGAGCCGCAGAGGAGAAGGGAGAGGCCGAGTCCAAGGCTGCATCCTGGGTACCTTGGGGATGAGGCCAGCAGTGTGGCACTTCCACAGGCTGTGGGCAGCCTCTGGAGATTTCCACTCACAGAGTCCCCACTTTTGCTCTTTTCTCAGGCGGAGGGAGGACTGACCCGCTGTGGTCTTTTAATCCTGTGCTTTAAACCATGATCACAGGGCTGTGTGCAAACCCGGAGGGGACCGGGTGGGAGCTCAGAACATCCTCCCTCCCCACCCGCCAACTTGGTTCCACCTGGATCTCCCACAGCAGCTTGAAGAGGGGTCTTTGGGAAACATTAGCTTCCTGCAGCTCTCTGGACAAATTTCCCTCATGCTGGGCACCAGGACCTGGTGTATGGAGCCCCTGGGTGCCGAGTGGGAGTATCCCTAGGACCTTGTCACCCAGGCAAGCATTTGTGGTCCAGAAGGCTTCTGGCACTGCTGGGGCCTCACTCCCCCTTTCGTGTTGCTATAATAAAACAGTCAAGCCTGGGCGATGGAGTGTAGGTCACAGTTCTGGGGAGGCTGTGGACACGGTGCGGAATCTGCTTAACCTCTGGCGAGAGCCTTGTGCTACATCCAGCTGCGTGGAGCGTCCTGTGACAAGAGAGCAGGTGTGTGGGCTCAAGGCTGTCCTCTTCTCCTTATAAAGGCGTCATGGCTGCCAAGGGTCCCCACCTTCTCTGTGTCATCTAACCCTAATCTCCTCCTAGGCTCACCTCTGTACCCCATTAGCATATGAATTTGAGGGTGACATTTCTAACATGGACTTTTGGGAGTCAGTGATAACCCGGAGTAAGCTGGGAAGTGCTGGCACTGTGGGGACCTCCCCACCCCCATTCCTCTGGCTCCAGGAAGGGTCCTCTGTGCTCCTTCAGTGAGGATTAAAGACCCCAGTCTCCTTTAACAGGGCACAGGTGACAAAGGCCAGTGACATTGCTCCAGGAAGCTCCTTCCCAAACCCACCCATGAAGCAGTCATGGAGCCATCCGCCCAAGGGGCCAAGGACATCTCAGAGACCAGGTCTCTCCCCCGTCCTGAGAGATGACTTTTATCCCAGACTCCAGGAGGTGAGAAGCAGAATTTTTTCTTTCTGACAAAGCACAGCTGCAAACAAGCCCCTGTTTTTTGTACCTGACTCCCCACCGGAGCAGCAGCTGGAAACAAGCCCCTGTTTTTTGTACCTGACTCCCCACCGGAGCAGCAGCTGGTCTGTGACACCCCTGCTCATCTGGTGTCTTCAGATCCCCCGCCCCCCACACCTCCTCCCTCTCCTCCTTATGTAACCAGCGCCTCCAGAACAGAATGGGTTTGTTGGCAGCAAAAACAAAAAACAGAAATCAAAAAACCCTCACAAATTCCCTTGTTTGGATTCATTAGCAGCGTGATTTACAGCCTCCAGTCCCCCACCAGGAAACCGAGTCACTCCGGCCGCCTTGTCCCACCAGTCACTCCGCCGCAGTGTGCTGTCGTGTGTTCCCCACCCCCGGACATGCTGCGCTCCAGCTGGCGCTTGGCCTCTGTCCTGAGCTGGAAGGCAGGAGCCCTCCATGTGGCCCCTGTGCCTGGGCCTGGCCCCAGAGGTCAAACCTGTTACTCAGACCTTTGTCCCTGGCTTCCTGGCTGCCCAACCCAGCGCGCAGACAGGGCCTCGGTCGCATTGAACTCGCCTGCCGGAGTGTTGAACCTGGACAGAATCCCACGGCTTCCTGCCCCCAGCCTGGTGTGGGAACGTGCCTGTCCCCTTCCCTCAGGAAGGACCTGGGGCCATGGACATAGGATGACTTAACCCCTCCATCTCCTGTCCCCTAGTGAGCCGGGGACCTGGGACATCTCTGAGGGGCTCAGGCAGGGTCCCATTAGTCACAGGCACCCTGATGTCTCCTAAAGAGGTGACCAAATGTGGGTGGACTGGGCTGGGGATGGCGATTGGGTGGCAGATAGAATCGAAGCCACCTCTGCCCACCTGCTGCCATTGTGTTTTTGTTTTTTTTAATTAATAGCTTTTGAGGGGAGGGAGGAGCACTTTGAGTTTATGGAATAACTGAGCGGGAAGCACAGTGCATCCTGTGTTCTCTTCCAGGTTCTGGTCACTTCTTACATTCGTGCGCTGGGTTGGTATAAGTGACGCTGCTGTTCATTAAAGCCCTCATTGATATTGGGGCTCACCTGTGGTGCTGTGCACTCTTTAAGTTTGGATGGATGTGCACTGTCAGAGTGCCCCGTCCCCCCGTGTGGTGACATACAGAACAATGCCACCACCCTGTCCTCCTGCCCCTGGCTGCTTCGCTCTGGTCAGCATTTGTACCATTGTTACCCAGAAATGTCTATGCCAGGATGTACCTCCAGTGGCCCCCGGGGTCCCCATGGGGCGTGGGTGGCCGGCTTCATCTCTCAGACCTGACTGGGCTCCATGTCCCTGTGCTGTCCACACTGTGGCCTGGGGACTCCTGTACCCCTGTGCAGAGCGATCGCTGACCTCCAGTCTGAAGGGGGCCATGCTGGATTCTGGGGTTCTCGGGGCAGCTGCTTATCCTGATGCCCAGGGCCACAAGGTGAACGGGTCCCCAAGTAGCAAATTCACACAAAGATGATAAATGACAGAGAAGGGTGGCTTGGGAACAGGGCTGGGTGGAGAGCTGCCACCAGGACGTAAGGGAGAGGCCGTGCTCTGGCTGTCCTTCTGACCCATGCTCTCCGTGTGCTTCATGCAGCGGGGATTTGTCTCTGTCCCTACTCGGCAAGGCGTAGCCAGTATGTCTTATGTCAAGGAATCCAAAGTCCAAATCAGCTAGCAAGAGGCCCCAGCTAGAAACGTGAGACCAGGGTGTGATACTCGCTGGGTCCCAACTCCAACACGTGACTTTGAGCAACTCACTGGACACTCTTGGCACATCCGTCACCTGACTTGTCACCTAAGGGACCAGGAGGACTTTGAAGACTGTTTCTAAGCATGACGTTCAACAACTGCCTGGTGTGCTGGGCAATCAGAAGGATAGGGGCCGGCGGCAGCCTGGACCAGGCAGGGTCGGATCTGACAGACACGGCTCCACAGGGCCTGGGGGTAGCAGTTGTCCCTGAGGGTGTGTCTTCTACTCCGGGTGGGAGGTGACCCGGGGACACTGGGATTGGCAGGAGCCAAGCTGCCTGGTGGATCAGAGCAGCAGAGCCAAGTCACAGGTCAGGAAAAGAACAAAGAGGGGAGACGGAAGCTGAGGAAGGAAAGTACTCACCACTTCCCCGCAGTCATTAAGGATGTGAGTGGCGGGTTTTTCACTCTGTGTATGTCTCTAGGCACAAAGTACAAGCAGGGTTCCGAGAGCACCCGGAGAGGGAAACAGAGGGCATTCATCATCGTGCAATCACAGGGCATCTTGGCACAGGAGGTCTGCTGTTCTCTGTTCCCTGGACCTACTGTCCCAAAGCTCATTTGAGGCAAAATCTTTAGACTTTGTCATCCACGATGCTGTCAGAAGAGGCAATGCACTTAGCTAGGCATGGTGGCCAGGCCTGTAATCCCAGCTCTCTGGGAGGCTGAGGTAGGAGGGTTAAAAGTTTGAGTCCCAGTGGGCAAGGCAGTGACTTAGTGAGAGTCTGTCTCAAAATAAATATTTTTTTAATAAAAGGACAGGGGTGTAGCTCAGTGTGAAGGCCATGGGTTCAATCTTCAGAGCTAAAAAAAATAAGTAAAATATATATTTTCTGTGTGTGTGCACACGCGCATGTGAATAATTGAGACACATTTTCATGAAACACCGAGATGTATTCTTATTTTTATTGTGACTTGGTGGTCATGTGATGCACTAGATAGATTTTAGGATCCAGCAATGGGTTCGGACAATCAGTTTGAAAAGCAGAGACCAAGAGCTTGCGGTAAGCTGGTTCCCATGGGGTGAATGGGGAGGGGCACACCTCCCCTGTGCTGGGCTGGATGACGCCCCGCAGGAAGCTGCAGAGGTGGGTGTGGGTGGCCCGTGGGTGGTGGCTATACAGATCATGCAGCTTAGACCCTGCACCTGTGTGTCCCTGGGCATCTGTGGCCACTCACCTCTCCCTCATGGGCTGTGAGCCACCCAAACCCCTGTAGGGTCCACCTGAGCACCTTGTCAAGGAACCCAGACAAACAGGAAGGAGACAGAAAGCTTGGTTTGCACGATTCACTAATCCTCAGCGTAGTAGACACTGGAGTCAGTCAACCCTGCCCGGCATGGTTGCCTGGAGTGTGGGAACACAGGTGAGGGTGTCCCCAGCATCCTACAGCATGACCATCATCCTACAGCATGACCTACAGTGGGTCAGGGGGGCACACCCCTCCTCATGGTGTCCTCAGCCATCGCCCGAGGAGACCTCAGTTCCATTGAGCTTCCACAGAGCCCAGGCCAGAATCCCACTCTGGCCGTTGCACCCTGCAGCCCCCCCGGTCAGAGCGTGTCCCCTGCAAGTCACTGATCATCACGCCTTGTGCTTGGGCGAGGGGAAGCAGCTTGTCAATGCCAGGGGAGGGCAGCTCGTGTGTTTGGAGGCTCTTAACCAGACTGGAGGCCTGGGGTCAAGCATGAGAGACTGTCCTGGCTCTCTGGGGGCACCTCACCCCATTATCTTGGCCTGGAGGGGTGTGAGGACGCACACTTGGGGAAGCACCTATATGTGTTCCATCCTGCCTGATTGTCACAGCCCCCACTCTGGGCTGCAGGTTTACACAGAAAACAGAGGCTCTGGGGGGGCTAAAACATTGTGCTACATCCATGTGAGATGCCTGCGGAGAGCCGGGGAGCTGGGGGGGCTGGACTCTCCTGACCTTTATGGCTTAGGGGACAGGAGTTTAGTGTCTTGTGCTGCTGGTGGCACTGGGTTGGTGAGGAACTGGAGGCAGTGGTGGAGTAACAGAGCCACCCTTAAATCCCTGTGTGAATCAGTACCACCTGGGGCAGGAGTGGTCACAGGAATGAAAAGTAGTTTTCTTTTTTCTTTTTTATATCGGGAAGTCTCAGAAGCTGCAGTCAGAAAGCGCGATGTCCCCTGCAGAAAATAAATCATCCAGGAACTTCTCTGAGAGTCGAGTTCGGGCTGCCCCTAGTTTGGCCCTGGCTCCCCCCGTTACCTGGTTCTAGGGATTCAGGATTTCTTCCTTATTTTTCTGAGGGTGGTTATATAACACGAATGTTTCTCAAAGGCTCCAACTGACTGTGGCCCTAACAACCTGCTGAGAACTGCCTACTTGTTGGATTTTGGTTGGGGGCGTCACACATGGCTATGCTTCCACTCGGGGGGCTTGCCAAGGTCATCACCGTAAGAGGCTGACTGCAAACCACAAAGGCAGCTTGGGTTCGTCACCGTTAGAACCCACTATGTCCTTGGGTATGGGGGATGCACGGCGACCCCACTTTCTGGAATCCTGCTGAGTGTCTGCTCGGACTCTAACATTTGCACCAATGGACCTGAAATGGCAGCTGAGACACAGGTTTGAATTTAAGATGCTGACAGGATGGAAAGGCAGGTAGAGAGGCAGGATGCAGCCAGGCTGTAACCACTCGCTTTCAGAACCTGCTCAGTAGTTTGGGTTGGACGAAATTGTCCCTGTGGCCAAGTTATAAGGTGAGAAAATGCTTCTATCCTGAGTCTTGAAGCTTTAAAAGGCTCCATATCCCTTCGTTCCTCCCAGTGTCCCACTCATGCAAAAAACTGAGCTAAGAGCCATCTTCAGAAAATATTCAGCTAAACCCTGTCGTTTGGAAACCAGTGTTCAGACAAGCTCTGGACCTTCGAGTAAACAACAGAGCAGGGCCTGACTGCCACCTTCTGCTCAGTGCTCAAGAGCAGCCAGGTCCTTGGACACCTGGAGGAAGCAGGGTGCACACATGTGCTCAGGAGGAGCCCAACTTGTGGATCCCAGCCCAGGGCAGCTCCCGGGGTGCCCAAGTCCCTGTGTCCACTCAGCGGGACGAGGTTGAAAGTCTCACTGGTGTATCCTTTGCTGGTAGGAATCAAATGGGAATCTAAAACCCTGTGCTTGCCACAAGGTGGGGGCTAAGGACCCAACACTGGCAGCTATTCTGTTTGTCCTGCGTTTGCACTTTTGTCAGGCCCCCTTCTGAGTTTCCAGCTGCAACAACAGCAAAGTTCTATGAGACGGAGGATCAGACAGATAGACCAGTTGTACCCGTTCACTGGACCCTTACTAAGCACCCACTGCCCGGGTTAAACACAGCATGGATCCGGTCCTTCCAGGCCACCCTAGTCATGGGCCGTAGACACTGTCAGGTCCTCTGGGATACACAGGAGGTTTGGGGAAGCTGATTTAAAACTCCAAACTGTGCAAGGCAGGGCTGGACTGAGAACTGACCATGTTTGGTGGTGGGATCAGCGTTGCTACGAAGAAAAGAAAGATAAAGTGTCCTGAATGGGTCGGGATGCACATCTTTGTCTCTCCTTCAGTCTCCCTGGGGTTGCAGAGCACCCAGGATATGCACTGGGCATTGAAGAGCTGCCGGTCTGTGCAGCCTGTACCTCTGAGTTGCTTTTCTGTCCCTGGAAGTGAGCTACCCCAGGGTGAGGTCTGGCGTCCTGTACAGAGAGCTCTGAGCGAGCAGCTGAGGGGGTCTGGCTCTGGGCGTGTGGTCCAAGCCCCTCTGCCCTCAGCTCCTCCCTCTGCGGGCTGTGCTGGCACCGCTGCCTTTCTACTAACGTGAGCCACTGCAAGGCTCTCAGGGCAGCACCTGGGAGGTGGGAGAAGGTGCGCTGGGGTCAGACTAAGGGTGGCTCTCAATACTGGATCCCAACCCAGGGTGGCTTTCCAGTGTCACTTTGGCTTTGCCTGGATTTCTAAGGACAGGTAGAGGGAGGGTTATGTGGGCTGCTTTTAAGGTCAGCTGATGTCATAGGAATGTCCACAAAGCTCTGTCTCTCTCTCTCTCCTGAAAACCATTTGTTAGCATTTAATAAACCCCCTGTCCTGTGGCTTCAAGCCCCCCAGGACACAGCCCCCAACACACAGCCTTAATCTCCTCACCTCTTCTGCTGGAGAATTTGGCAGAACTCATGATGCCTGGCTGCTCTGGGAGCTGTAGTAGCCCGATCACACTTTGGGAGCTGTTCCAGTCTTGTTTTTGGCAGCATTTATGCATGTCTGCTCACTGACCAGTGTCCACAGTTTATCACGGTTGACAGTTGGACAGAAGCTCTGGTTTCTCTTTAAGTGGTGATCCCTCCTACCAGCCTTCCCACAGTAAGCTGGGTGACACTTGTTCAAGTTGATCCTCTAGCATTGCATGCCACCTACTTCACCCCGGCCTCCAGGGGGCTTCTGATGCTTGCTGATGTGGCGGTAGCAGTGGCTCACCTAGCCCCAAAGTTTCTGGGTCTTCCTTAGTCTGAATAGCACATTGGCACCCAAGACAAGAAACAGCTATCAGTCCGAATCTTAAAAACTCTCTTTCTCCAAAGACCCTGATCATCAGCCCCGGAACGTGACCCAGAGCTGAGGTCTGGCGTGTGCAGCCCTGCATCAAGAGCACATAGGGGACATCCCTGGCATACCATGTCCGTAGCAGCTGTGAGGGAAGCCGAAAGCTTAGGTAGGAGTCTTGAATTCAGAAACCAGGGAACAAGGCAGACACCGGGAGCCTGGGCCTTCTTGATGGCTGGCTGCTTGGAGAAGCCAGAGCCACTTATTCCAGAGCTTCTGACTCCATTGCCACAGTTACTGGAGGTGATTCCTCCCCACTGGCCCTCAATGTGTGCAGCATTTCTTGGTGAGTGCCAGGAGATGAGAGCCCAGATTACAGTCCTGGGACACAGGGCAGGGCAGCCTTGCAGCAGAGCTGGCCCCTGTTTCAAGGGTGCCAAGAACTTCCCTGCCAGTCAGCTCTGCCAGGCAGGTACATGCCATGGGCACAGCCCCCATGGAGGGGCACCTGCAGTCAGCCTGATCCAATACTTTCCGAAGCTCACTGTGGATGTCGTGGGACCTGCCACAGCTCCCTCCCTGCAGTGACAGTGCCCAGAGCTTGGCTCTGTGCAGACATCTGGCAGCTATGGGTCACTGTAGCCCTGGTGCTGGAGCATTGTGCTTCCTAGGGCTGTGGTGTGAGAAACAGTATTTGTGGACTGGCTCTCGAGTGTGGAGCTAAGCAGATGCAAGAGGTAGTGATTGCTGGAAACCAGAGAAGAACATGCCTGCTAAAATCGGACCGCCCCAGTCCCCGTCACTTCCTGGTGCAGCCCACCCTCCATGCCAGCTGCTGCGCAAAGGGGAGCTTGGTGGAGAGCTGATCATTCAGGCACTGCCGGGCACAGTGTGATGCAGAGTAAACAGGAACAGTTTCCCCTTGGCCTGGATGGACTCAGCCTCCTTATGCTATGGCAAACAGAAACACCGAAATGACACCCAGGACTTGGAGGCAGATTTATTTGCATCAGTGGGCGCTGATCGAGATCATTCCCAAAATATCTGGCCCTGATCTCTGGTGGTCTAGGGTTTATGTGGGATAAGCAAGCAGGAAGTACAGACGCAGAATGGCCTATCAGCTGAGGATTGGGTCTTACACTCTCCATCATAGTGACCAGCTATGCATCACAGTGGTCAGCCATTTCTAAGAGACAGAAGTGACAGGAACTGTTACCTGGGCAACTAACAGACTGAAGTATGCTGACTTGATGGGGCATCTTCTGGTACGCTTAGAGAAACAACCTGGCTGATAGAAATGGTATGGTGCCACATGCCCTATAGTACAGGCTTGTCGAAAGTACTGGAGACACAAAGGAGAGAGCAATTAATGCTGCCTGAAGGTGGGACCAGCCAGAGATGTCTGAATTGGGCTTTTCAGGACATCTAGGAGCTCGATGTGTGACCCAGCATCTGAGAAATGGGGAGCAGGAATAGCAAGAGCCACACCCCAAGAACAGGAAGTTGGAGTGTTGGATGGTGGCCCACAGGGGCCATTCATGCTTTGCCATGGGCCAGGACCCTGCTGGGGCTGAGATGGTAGATCCGAAGTGATTGCCAGAGCAAGGCCAGCTCCCTGGGAGGAGGAGGTGGCATCTGAAGGGTGACCTCAGACTGAGGTATCTGAGGAGTTGAAGTGGCATCCAGGGAGCGTGCCCACGGACATGTGCACATTTGGGAAACCACAGATGGTTTCTGTCACCGGAAGAAAGATGCATTGGGGGCCCATCAGAGATGTGGCTGCAGGGGCTGGCAAATCTGCGAGCCTAGAGGGGAGCACAGAGGACCGTGTGGACCTGGAGACTCCCAGGCAGAGACTGGAGCTGGGCCTTTATTAATTAGTCAGTGCTTCACTGCAGCAGGAGCCAGATGACCCCAACACTCAGCCAGGGCTGAGGCCATGGATAGAAAGGACACCAGCGGGGCAGAGGGCGCAGGCCTGGAAATCACAGCCACCAAGGCCAGCAGAGTTCCTGGACCCAGGGGAGGGGTGACTGGAATTTTCAGGGATCCCTTTTCAATCAGAGGATGTTTTGAGATAGTGAAGGTTGACAATTCCAGGGAACAATTATTCGAGCTGGGAGAGAACAGGGTAAGAGGAGATGCCAGTCTCAGCCTGAGAGCCCTCCAGGTTAGGTACGCAGAAGCCAGGAAAACATTGCTGAAGGAGATGAAAGAAGACGAATGGAAACACAGCTCCCGTTCATGGAAAGTGTCATTCAGAGGTCACACTGTTCAGCAGTCTATCTGCAAAATACGAACTGCACCAGAATTCTAATGGGGTTTTGTTTTTTACAATAGGAAAATCTATCCTAAAATTCTTATGGAATTTCAAGGGACTCTGAGTGGCCAAAAAAAGAAAGAAAGAAAGAAAGAAAGAAAGAAAGAAAGAAAGAAAGAAAGAACAAAGTTGGAAGTCTCACTCTTCCTGATCTCAAACTTATTAGAAAGATGATATATATATATATATATATATATATATATATATATATATATATTTTACTGGCATTAAAAAAAAAAAACTGGCAGAACTGAACAAAGAGCCCAGAAATGAACCATCACATTTATAGTCAAATGACTTCGGACAAGGTGACAAGGCCTTGGGGAGAAGGCAGTGTTGTAACAAACAGCGCTGGGAATGCTGTATGCCTTCATGCGAAGGAATGGGGCTGCAGCATGACCTCATGCCGTGTCCAAGAACTAACTCCCAATTGATCAGAGGCCAAGTGTATCTGAGAAAGAAGGGCAGGGGAAGCCTGTGACCTTGGCTTTGGCAATGATATCTTGGCTACAACACCATCACAGCAGGTAGCAAAAGGAAAAACGGATGAATTTATCGCATCAAAGGCTTCTCAGCATCAAAAGACAATCAGCGAGTGAAAAGGTAACGCAGGGCAAAGGAAATGTTTGCAGCCCACCTGTCTAATAAGGGGTTATGATCCAGCAATCCAGCGATCCTGCGATCCAGCGATCCAGTGTGTGTGAAGAATCCCTGCAACTCAAATCACCTGATTAAAAATGGGCAAAGTATTTGAATGGTATTTTTTTTTCAAAGTAAGCACATGAAAAGATACTTCCCATCGTTATTCATCAGGAAAATGCAGATGAATATTATAATGAGACGCAGCCTCACAGCCACTGAGGCGGCCAGTGAACAGCCCACAGGGAGCAGCAGTGTGGAGAATGTGGGGAGATCAAGACCCTGGTGGCCTGAGGGTGGAGAGGGGAAAATGACAGAGCTGCAGGGGACAAGATATAATAATTCCTCAAGAAAATTTAAACTAGAGTGACCTGATATCCAGCAATTCCACTTCTGGGTGTGCACCCAAAATCACCAGAAGGGAAGAGGTATTTGTAGGCCTGCCCGTTGGCCGTGGCAGCCATCCCGAAATGCCACAGTCAGGTGGCCTAAGTCTAAGCTCAGGGGTCGGCAGAGAGGGCTTCCCCTGAGCAGATGGCACTGTCTCCATGTCCTCTCACCGCTGTCCCTGTCCCCGTGAATGTCTGTATGCTGATCTCATCGGATTAGGTGGGATCCACCCCTGTGACCCCCTCAAAGACTCAATCTCAATCCACATTCACCTGCTGAGGCCCTGGGGCCTAGGGTGTGGACAGAATTTTTGGTGACCAGGGTGGCAGGAACAGCCCAACCCAGCTTACGCTGCTCATGTCCCTAGCAGCATTATCTACAAGAGCCAAAAGGTGGGCGCGACCCCAGCGCCTGCCTGTTGATGAGCCTGTAAACAAAATGTAGTTTGTCCGTCTGTCCAGCCGGAAGGCATTCAGCGTTAAAACAGAAGAAAACTCTGTCCTAGGTTGTAAGGCTGCACCTTGCAGACGCTGTGCTAACTCACATCCGCTGGTCACAGAAGGACAAACACTGAGTTCTTAGCACCTGAGTCTCTTGCACAGCCCAGTGCACAGAGACAGAAGCAGAGGGTGCTGGCCGGGCTGGGATTTAGTGCTGCTGGGGACAGAGTGTCAGCTGGGGAAGATGAAAGTTCTGGCAGTGGCTATGGTGACTGACGGAGGCCTCTGACCCTGAAAATCTTTGGGGCCAGGGCGTGGCTCACAGGCAGGGCACTGCCTTGCTTCTGCGGAAGTTGGGACAAGTTAAGTGGTGAGTAGTGTGTATTCTGCTACAATTAAATGGCTGAAATAAGCAACAAGCAAGATTAAGGAGGGGTGCAGGTGCTCCTGGGGTGGGGGGGGGCTCGCCATGCCCAGATGTAGGAGCAACAGGCCCAGGGGCCTCCGTTGTAGAGGGGGCACGTGTGCCATGGGCTGCCTTTCCCAGTCTGCCTCGGTCCCTGTCCCATCTGCCTGGACCACCGTGTCACTCAGCTCTCCTGACTGCTCTGATGCTGTCCTCCCAGGAGACATGACGCCTCCTTGGGCCACTCCTGAGAAAATTCTGTCCATCAGCCACTTCCCAGGTCATCCTGAGATGGGACCCCCACGTCCCCACCTACTGCCTTCATTCCCTTCCCTGTCCCTTCCATCCCCAGCCTTTCTTCCTCCCCCTCTTCCGGGTGGCAGGAGCTGGTGCCTGTGTGTTCTGGAGGGATATGTGAAGGAGACAGGTGACCTTAGTCACTGCCTCCTTTCTCCTGTGTGCCTTCCTACTGGTCCTTAGGAGGAGGGTTTGGGGAGGAGCAGGTAAACCCTGTAGGATCTCTTATACCCCCGGGGGACTCTGTCACTCATTGGCACCTGTCTCTCTCTCTCTCTCTGTCCCTCAGGACCTGAGTTCCTTTGCCATGCCGCTCCTCGATGGAGACCTGGACAGCTCGGACAAACATTCTTCCCGAAAGGTAGGTAAGGTCCCTTCCCGAAGCTGCACAAGCATACCGGGGCGGGCAAGACAAGCAGAGCCCAGGACACCCGTCCCCCTGCACTCCCCCAGTGCCAATTCCCCGCCCTCCCCCACTTTCTAGCATGCTGTTCTCCCTCCCCCTGCTCTGTTGCTCTCTTCCAGCAGGAAACCCAGCCTCTGAGACTCCTGGTGTGAGGGTCAGGGGCTTCGGAGTATAGGTAGGGCAGGGGTGACCTCCACGTGGAGCGGGAGTTAAGGCAGCCTGCCCAGTTTTTCCTGCAACCAGGAAGTGGAGGTGGGGCTGAGGGCCAGAAAGGAAGCCCTCCCTGGACATCCTCCCACCCACAGAGCTCGAAGCAGGTATTGGAAGTTAGGGACAGTGAGGGTGCTTTGCGTGGCTTGTGTGGGAGCACACAGGCCTGCATGGGGAGGACTTTCACTGCTAGAAAAGGCAGAGCTGGTCTCTGATGAATGTGTTGATTTGCATACAATGCAGTCAACAAACTGGCCTGGGTCCTGGCGTCCACTGGCTCAACACCCACCCGCCTTGCTCAGAGGAGGCAGCCTGATTAGCAGACCAGCCTGGTAGTCCCTACTGTCCTGTCACAGCGGTGCCACCTCAGGAACCCGAGCCATCTTTCCTGGAGAGCACTGTACTCCTAAACCTCTCTCCCTCCAAGGACACCGCCATGCTCTGGGCAGAGGAGCAAAGGGGACTGTTGGGTTCCCATGGGCCTTGCTGCCTGGAGTTTCCTAGGCTGCCCCACTCATACCCCAGCCAGGACCGAAGGGCAGACAGTATCCCCAATCCCACGAGCACCCACAGACTCCAGGAACCTCGAATTTAGGTGATGTGCAAGCCCCCATTTTTGGTAGGCAGAGTGAGGTGACCACCTACCTTTAATCATTTCCAAGTTGCTCATAAAGCCTTATGTCTTCCCCAGCCCAACTTCTGTCTGTTTGTGTGGGCGCCCCAGTTCCAAACGAGCAGCCCCTGGAGCAGGGACTATGGTCAGATCCTGCTGATACCCAGCTCCTTGTGCGGATGTCACCATGGGGTGCTGCTGGGCTCCCAAGCAGAGAGGAGGGAAGGAAGGGTGTGCCCAAGCCGCTGCTGTTCCCAAGAAGAGGGGACAGTGGGGAACCAGAGGAGGGATGAGGCAGAGGGACTGTGACAATGTCTACCTGCAGGAACCTTTCCAGCAGCCCACACGAGGACCTCTGGTCACTTCCTCTTGGACAAGTTCAGACGGGTGTGAAGTTGCTGTGAGCTCAAGGTCAAAGGCAGACAGGATCCTAGTTCTTACTTTTGCTTAAATTAACATAAACCCAACAGCACGTCTCCCTTTCAGCAGGTCGATGGGAAATGTTCATCTCTACCATTCTCTTTCTGGGCTCGGGGTGCAAAAGTCCTGGGGTCCTGTCCCACCCCCACACACATGTTTAGATGGGAAAATGACTTGGGAATGATGCAAATCCTTTCCCTTGGTGGTGGTGTTGCATCAGAGCTGAGCCAGGCCTGTATCGAAGTTGCTTGGTGTTCGAGCCTGGTAGAATGGATTGCATATCCTAAACTGCAGGCTGTGGGGCAGGCCAGGCACCAAAGAGCTCCCTGCCCCTTCTGGCTTGGGTCTGCCTCTCGGTGCCGGTGCTGAAGATCCCTGTGCCTGACGGAGTGGTACTCTGCCATCATGAAGGGTAAACTCAAGTCATCTGTAGGAAAGTGGTGCATAATGTTAAGTGAAATAAATCAGAGCTTCAATATCTCACTGCTTCTCGCCTAGATGAGAAATCCAGAGTGTAAATAAAGTGCAAAACAGGCCTGGGGTGGTGGCACATGCCTATAATCCCAGCACTCAGGAGGCTGAGGCTGAGGCAGGAGGATTGCTGGGAGTTTGAGGCCAACCTGGGCTGCATAGTGAGTTCAAGACCAGCCTGAACTACACAGTGAGCCTTTGTCTCTAAATAACCAAAATACATACATACATACATGCATAAATGACAGTAGGAAGCAGGGAGATAAACCTTTTGTAAATGGGAAGGGGATCGAGAGATGGAGAGAGAACGGAGAAAGAGGAGAGAAGGAAATGAAAGAAGAATTAAGCTGTGCTATGTGCACAGACTGACTTCCCACGAGGAATGTGACCACTCTGTACTGTAAACATGGTCTAAGAAAAGCCAACGTTTTTAAAAAGATCCCCATCCTTTAGGGAGCCCAGCCCTTTTTGGCAGTGACAACTGAACATCCTCGAGGGCTGCCAGGCCACCACCAGTGTGCAGCTGCCAACAGGCGGGTCCTCGGGCCCCACTGTCTGAACCCCGGAGGTGCCCCAGAGGTGTCCAGGCTCGGTGTCTGGGACACTCTTCGCCTGTGACTCCTCCCAAAGAGGCAGCCGCTCTGTGCAGAACTTCTGGTCTCCGACTGTGCAGTGCTGGAGGGCAGCCTGGGGCCACGGGACAGAGGAAGGTCCGCGTCTTCAGGTGACACTTCAGGGACCTCAACACCCTGCTCAGCCACCGGGCACGGGATGCCATGGAAGGTCCTGCCACTGGCCCAGCAAGGGACCATGGGTTTTCTTCCCTCTGCACCTTGATCCTGGGACCATCATCACCTCTTCTGTTTGTCATTCCTGGCAATGACCCCTGTGTGACCTTGGACAAGACATTCCATTTTCAGAACCTGTCCCCTTTGACCAGACAGGCCTGGTAAATGCGCTGACCTTTGGCTGCAACAACCGAATGAAATCACTGTGGGATCACTGCAGGACGTGTTGGCCCTAGTCCCCGGGGCAGATGTGGGGACACAGGTGTGACATTGGTGCATTCAGGTGCCACACAGAAGGGCATCCCTACATCACTCTCCTGACTTGGGAGCCTTCCGTGGAGCAGGACTCCGACACTGTCCACCAGCGATTTATACTGGCTGTGGGGACATTTGTTTCCCGACTCCTCTCTGGCTCTTCTCAGATTTTCACTCTATCCTGAGGCCCACAGGCAGGAGGGAGGGACAGTGGCTAACTTAGGTGCTCTGTAGTCAGTCTCAGGGGAGGTGAGTCCAGGTTCTTGGTGCCCTGAGCAAAGAACCAAGTAGGAGACCCAGAGAAAACAGCAAAAGGAAGGTTTGTTAAGGAGTAAAGAGAGTAAACAAACAAACAAAAAAGTAAGATCCACTCCACAGAGTAGAAGCAGCCAGAGAGACAGGGGCAGGTACTGGTCTCGTAAGGTCTTGGGATTGTCGGGGGATTGGTGGCTGGAGATGGTTGGCATTATGGTCCAGCCGGCCAGGCATTACTGGGAGGTGTTGACTGTGCAGGGCTTTTAGAGGAGGTGTCAGAGCCCACTGTGGGTATCAAAACTACAGTGCAAATGAATTCGGATGTGGGCAGGCTTCTTAGATCTGTGGGTGCCTGGGAGACTTGGGGGACAAGATGGCCTCTATCTGCTGCTAAATGAATGGGATAACCTTTATCTTCCAGTATTTTGAGATACTTGACTTGCTCTGCCTGGATTCTCTATTCCTACCCTACAATTTTCTCTTATTTACCTCTCCTTGTTCTGTCTCTTACCTCCTTCATCTTAAGTGATCAGAAAAGGAATAGCTTGGACTTCTGTGCCATAAGGTGGGTCCTGGTACCGTATTATTCTTCTGTCTCCAGATCCACTGGGGAAGGGCTGGTACCAAGCCAGCCCTGCACCTCGTGTGGCCACATTGGTTCTTCAGGGTCAGGCACAAAATCCACAGGGGAGGTCGGTAAACCCTGAAGGTGTCACCCCTGCCAGGTCCTTTCAGAACTGAGCAAGGCTGGGGCTCGGGGCGCCCTCTAGTGGTGGGAGAGGCCAGATAAGGCCATTGGGTGTAGGGTCTGGACCTCCGGCCACTTGTGCAGCTTGGTACTGGTTTCTGGAGTGCTGCATTCCCAAGTTTCACTCTTGCCCTAACGTACCCTGTGGATAATTACTTTCCTTTTCCTCTGCAAAACAGAGACGTCCCCGACACCCTATTGTCTCCAGTACTGCAAGTTTATCAAAAAATAGGATGGCCGCAGATTAATACCCATGGCATGATAATTACCAATTACACTCCATGCCAGTGGTTGTACGTGAACTCCCAGTTGGCTTTCTAACAGGCAGAGGTTGCACTGTCCTCACTGCGCAGGGGGGAAACGGAGGCAGCAAGCTGGAGGAACTTACCCAGATCATGTGGCAAGGACCGGGGCTGACACCCGGCTGCAGGGATACGGGACAGTCTTAGCAGGCTGCCAGCTGTGTGCCCCGGCTTCACCTTACGGGGTCTGATAATTTTTAAACCCATAATTAAGGTGTGAAACTATCAATGAAGCGAGTCTTTAAGGTCTGGGCCCTGCTGGCTTTCTGCACACAGCAGCTTGGGGCTGGGGTGTGGCTTACGGTAGAGCACTTGCCTAGCATGCCCGAAGCCCTGGGTTCCAGCCCTAGCCAGGGAAAAGAAAATTATCCTCTCTAGTAGCAGGGCCTTCAGGAGACAGCCCCAGGCTCACCCTGTTCTGGATCATCAGGCTTTGTGCTTCTTTCTGGGGCCTGGGGAAAAAAGAACCGTGTCCTATGTAGTCAGACCTGAAGAAGGTCAAATGAGCCCAGAGTCCCTGGAGGGAGATGTGTCAGTCTGTGCCTCTCTGCCACCCTTTCCCCCTTCCTCTCCTCCACTTCTTGGAAGCCCTTCCTGAGAGCAGGGCTGGTTGGTCAGGCCTGAGCCTCCCGGGGCAGGCTGTCCTCAGGGCAGATTCTGATCCTGACCCTCACCGGCCACATCTGTAGAAGAGCCCAGGGCGATTTCTGAACAGCTCCATGAGAAAAGATGTGATATCGCGTCCAGGACAGGGCAAAAGTCAGAGGCCTTGGAATGCTGTAACCTCATGCATTTGTTTTTCTGCAGGTGGACAGCCCCCTCAGCTCGGGCAGCCCCTCCAGAGGGCTCTTCTCCAGAGGCCCCCAGGCCCGGCCCTCCAGCCCCGTGTCTGCTCCTGTGAGGCCCAAGACCAGCCCGGGCTCCCCCAAAGCCGTGTTCCCGTTCTCCTACCAGGAGTCCCCTCCTCGCTCCCCGCGCCGCATGAGCTTCAGCGGGATCTTCCGCTCCTCATCCAAAGAGTCTTCGCCCACCTCCAACCCATCTACCTCACCCGGGGGCATCAGGTTCTTCTCCCGCTCCAGAAAAAGTAAGACACTGATGCTATGGTTTCAGGTGGGTGCCAGGTTGCTGGGGATCTTTGCTAGAGCCACTTGGCCAGGTGGGGACAGAGCCGCCTGTTGGGTGACTGTTGGTGACTTGGTACTCAGTGTGTGCTTGTGTTTGCTACCCTAGAGCAAATCTCTCTCCAGAAGAGCAGTTTCCACCTGTCACTTTGGGTCCCTGTACATGACGGGCTCTATAGGATTCACTAGAAGTACCCAGGGCTCACAGTCTGACTCATAAGGACAAGCATTTGCCTGCTGCCATCTCTGGAAACCAGTGCAGGCCTGGCTTCCTGTGCCCTGCCCATCCCCACCCTTGTTGTTTGGTGTTGGGGGGGCTTATATTTACTTTTGGCAGGTCCCAACTTTTCTTTCGGGGCTCTGGGCAGCAGGGACTGGGTGCTGGAGTGGAGAGGCAGTCCCCTGGGTTCTTGCGTATTTGTGATGTGTTCTCCTCTGAACACTGTTGATCATACTATAAAAGGAACATGTGTCTCCTCCTCCTGGTTCTTTCTGCTGAGTTGGAGCATTTGCATTAGGGAAGACTGAGAACACAAAATGGCCTTGCTCTTGGGATCAGCTGTCCGGGTATCCTCTCCCTCCAGGACCTGCGTGTGCTGTGATCTGTGGTACCCAGGGCTGGCTGCAGCGGAAAGGACCTTCATTCTTTCCTAGCTATAAGAAGGGGTGGAGAGTGTTCCTCCTCTTCTCTTGTTTCTAGTCCCCCCTCACACCGTCTCCACAGTATGACAGTGCTCCTGCCTCTTCATAAACCCAGCTGTACAGACACAGTCCTGGGACTGAGGGACTGATTGCTAGTGTGGCGGGGTGTGGCAGGGACACCGTTGGGAGCAAGGATGTCATTGGTGCAGGAACACTGTTGGGAGAAGGGATGTCGTTGAGAGCACCATCTGCAGAGCCTGGTAGGGAGCAGAAGGTTGCAGCACTGAAGCTGTGACACTCCAGAGCATCCCCAAGTTCCTGGCCAACATCCCAGGATTCTCAGACACGGTGGTCCTTGGTTTCCATGGAGACTGTCCCAGGACCTGCTGCAGACAGCAGAAGCTGAGAATGCGCCAGGCTCTTGCATAAGCTAGTGAGTGTTTGCAGGTAACCTTCACTCTCTTCTCAAATAAACCACCTCCAGGTTGCTTATGATGCATAAAGCAATTCCTAAAGCATTGTCTTCATGACACATTGTTTAGGGAACAATGACAAGGAAAAAAAGAGCCACACATGCGCAGTCCAGGCACAATTTAGAACCCGTATTTTGGATCTCCAGTTGGTTGAATTCATGGAACCCACAGTCATAGAGGGCCAGTCATAGATCATCATGAGTCCTCTCTAAGTGGAGGAAGCAGCAGACCAGACCCTCACGTGATGCCAGGCTTGTGTCAGCTGTCACACAGCTAGATTGTGTTTCCTTCTGGGTCTGCTGAAACAAAGCATCACAAACTGGTGCTTCAGAGGTGCCAAGTCACAGTTGAGGCAAAAGGGCACAGCACAAGCTCAGGCAGGGCCACGCCCGGCTGAAGATGTGCGATCGCGTTGGATGAAGGGCCCGCCCTGCTTCTGAAATGATCCAGCTTCCAGAAATGGGCACCTTGCAAGGTTCTGGGAAAGGCACGCATTTCGGGGGATACTGCCCAACCTGGTACAGAGTGTGCACAGGAAAGGCTGATCTGCAGGCAGAGGTGTGGGGGACTTGTGCTGGGGAGCCTGGGGAGACACACAGAGTGGGCATTTCCTTGTGACCTGGGTGGGGGACTGGGTGGAGCTCAAGAGGGGCAGGCTCTCACAGGGTGGCCCCCAAGTGTCACATGGGGTGGTGAAGCCATGCAGGACTTGCCTGGGGTGCCCTGTTGGAAGCTGGCCGTGGCCTCTTCCCCTGTGGAGGCCTGCACTGCTCAGGAACACTCCCCCAGATCCCAGCACCAATCCTTAGTGCTCCGCATTTTTGCTTTGTTTTGTTTTGTTTTTTGTACTGGGGATTGAACACATGACCTTGCACTTAACCAGGCAAGTGCTTGAACCACTGAGCTAAATCCCCAGCCCAGTACTCAGCTTTTTAAGAGAAGCTCCCTGGGATGATATTTAGACCAGAGCAAGTTTAGCCCCCGACAGTTGTTCATTTTCTGGTCCTTGAAGCATGGAACCCAGCTTTCAGCCTGACCAACCCTGTCACTAGCAAGGGCCAGGGCCAGCTCTGCATCCAGATGGGATGGGTGGTACCAGCACTCTGGGTCTCCCATGGGGTGGGTCATCCTAGGTTCCTTCCATTTGTCTTTATAGTTGTGGTTGGTGTGACCCTGGGTTGGAGGACAGATGCCTACTTCTGGGTGTGTCTGGGTGAGTCATGGAGGTGTGACCCTGGGGTTTATATCTGGATCCTCACTCTTTTCTCTCTGGCACTATTCCCTTCTCTGCTTCCTAGCTGGCATGAACTAAGTGGATTTGGTTCACCACACCCTTCCACCATGATGTTTCTCCCCTGGAGTCAGCAGACCATGTACTGAATCCCCTGAAACCATGAGCCAAACTAAACTTGTCCTCTTTTAAGTTGTGGGTGTCGCACATTATGTTCCAACAATGGGAAAACGAATATTGCAGGCACCATGCATACTTTCCTAAAACTTGAAAATCTATTCTTGGATCAAAGTACCAGACCACATACTACCCCCTACTGCCCAGAACTGATTTCATGAAACTGAGCATTAGGGCTATGCCATCAGCGGGGGTGGAGGGTCTTTTCATGTACCAGCATCATGACACCCACTCACTGCATGGATCTCAGGGATGTCACAGAGACACTGTTCCTCACCCATGCCCCTGAGAGGCATTTCCTGTCTGGCCCTAATACCAGAAATAGCCACACTTCTCATCCGCTGGCCTGTTTCTGTGGACCCTAACTGCGTAACAGCCAGTGTTCCTGTTTGAGCTGCCTGCTGGACGTTTTGACCCAAATTTCTGCAAAAGACTCTCAGGATCCGTCATGCTTCATCTGTGCCTTCAGTGATGCTCCCATCATTTCATCTTGACCCCACTGCTTTTTGAACAAAAAGGACTTTTATTGGAAGGATTCTGGGGGCATTTATGGAATTTTTTTAAAAACCTGAAAACTCAGGACTCAGGAAGAATCTGACCCAGAAAGTTCTTAGTCTCTATGCCTCTCTGCATGCTGTTCTAAAGTCCTCCTTCCAGGGTGTCTGATTAGCTGGGTGGGAATCTCTGAGCCACTCAGAGTTGCGGGGAGGGACTGGGGGAATCAGGGAGCAAAGGCAGAAAGACCAAGAACCTAGCAAGCAGGGTAGGAAGGTCCAGGGCAGCAGGCAGCTGGCTGTAGGCGTCTTCTCCTCTGCTGCCTGGTACATGCACACATGTGACCTTCCTGTGTCCCCAAGGGTACCCTCATCAAGCTCTGGTTACCGGAGACACGGAAGTAGGTGTGCACCATTTCCCCGGGGGCGGGGGGATCTGATGCCAGGCCCAGCTACTCTGCTCGGTCGGGGCTGTGACTGCCTTCAGGTTTCCTGAGTCTTCAATCACCTGTTTCTTCCAGAGTTCTGTCTGCATCTTGTCTTTCTAGCCCAGTTCTTAGCTCTCCATGCATAGAGCCTAAAGTTTAGCAAATCCCCCGTGGATGCTGACATAAAACATCAACATTCTCACCTGTTATTAGGGCGAAACAAGAGAGAAGATGGAAGTTATGACGCTGTCACTTTGGAAGGCGAGGTGAAAAGGGGAAAGGAGGTAACTTGATTGTCACATGCTCTGAAAATGAGAAAGGGAATCAAGATGGGGACTATGGCTGTAGCTTCTCCATCTGGTCCCCGTCCAGGTGGGCTCTAGAGCTGTATTTCGTCTCTGCACACCTGTGTCCTGCTTGGGGCTGGTGGGAGGAGGTAGCTGTGAGCTCCTCCATCTCCACTTCCTAGTCATCCTCAGCTTCGAGATCCCTCACTTCCTGGGGGGTCTCCAGCTTCATGGAAACACAGCCATGCCCATCCCTGCCGCCTTGGGGGGCTCTTACCACCAGGACTGCAGAATTGCCCAGTTGCCATGGCAACCATGCAGCCCGAGTCTGAAAGATTTGTCCGAGCCACCTTACGCTGGTACCTGGGGAATTCCAAAGTGACCATGTATGTGGCTGGAGAGGTTTCCAGGACAGTGAATGTGTCTCAGCTTGGCTTAGGGTGAACTGGCCTCTGGGGATGAGAAAAGGAAAGAACATGTCAGCACGGTCAGGAAATGAAGGCCTTGTAAAAAGCAAAACTGTTCCTGCACAGTTTGCAGGCACCCCTCAACAACAGTTTCGTTCCCCGTTATTAACTCTGTTCCCTGGTTGGCGAGAATGCTGCCATGTGTCCTAAGTGTGCTGTGTACTGTAAGTCTTTGAATTTTTGGAAACTGTATGTTGTTTTTACCAAGGTAGAATCTGATACACAAAGGGGTAGAGCCAGGATTTGAACTCAGCTGTTCTAACTCTCAATCCACTTTGAAGCCAAATGCTGAGACTCTGCTTTCAGGGACTTATGATGTTTCAACTGTATGAGATGTGAAGGTACTAACACCTTCAGCAGAGGCCAGACCTCCAGTCTTGGGGAAAAAAAAAAAAAGAAAAGAAACAGCCACAAACATTTGCGTCAGTAAAAAGGGTCTTCACAGTTGCATCCAGGACACACGGACCCACATAACTCAGAATCAGTGTCCTGAAGACGTGTGGTCCAGTCTTCCTTCAGGCTGCTGTGCAGTCGGTGGCTGTGAGCTGCCCTGCCCTGGGTTATAGAGGGAAACAGCCCTGTGCTGAGCTCGGTGTGCAGAAGCCTGGCACTCTAAAACGCTGACAGTAACCATGGCATGCGGTGGACTTTGTCCCGTTGAGTTGCAGCGTTTGTGGGTCTACTGCTCGAATATCTATCTGTCTGCATCAGAATGGAAGCTCTCTGCAGGGAGGGACTCTATCTCCTTCAAGACCGTGTCCTCAGTGTCCTGGAAAGCTCCAGCAAATCTTTTAAAATTGCTTCACAAATTCAATCAATTCGTGGCTCCGCTTGCTTTTCAGTGCATTTAAAAATCCAGGCCACTGCTTTCCAGATGCGGTTTTCTGTGCCATGGGAGACCAGCTCCTTCCCCCAGGCTAGGTGAGAGGCTCCTGCATCGCGGGGGCACAGCCTCGTGGCCCCAGGCATGTGGCACCTCACTTGCCTTTCTTTGACCTGGGTATTTCAAGGGTCTGGGCCTCTAATGGGAGTCTCACTACCCACATTCCGAGATAAGGTGAGGACTGATGGGCTTACTTAATGCCCAGAGAGGCCCTGATGCTGGTGAGGTCATTGTCCCTTTTCCTCACACCCTCAGTGACTATAGGGTAAGAGTCAAAATTCTAAATAGTTATGGAAGCTGAGTCAGGAGGATCGCAAATTTGAGCCCAGCCTGGGCAACTTAGGGAGACCCTGCCTCAAAAGCAAAAAAACAAAAAATTGTAAAAGAGCTTGGGATGTAGCTGAGTGCAGTCCCTGGGTTCACTCCCCAGTACCAGCCACTGACCACTGGGACTCAGCCTGAGCACCAGAGAGAGGCTCCACTTGTCCCAGGGGTTTCTTTTGGGGGTGACCTTTGCACCTTTGATCCCCAGGAGGGACAGCTGGAGGTTTGGGGGCAGTGGTTGTCCCTGTATTTGTTTTTTGCCATCATGGGGACCAAACCAGGGGCTTTAGACTAAACCACTTCTCCAGCCCTTTTTGTTTTGAGACAGAGTCTTGATAAGTTGCTAAGTTTCCAGATGCCTTTCATATTTGTCACCTTTTTGCCTTTGTTTCCTGAATTCATTTTAAATCTGATGTCACTGGTAGGAGACCAAGAGGTCAGAGAGCAGGTCAGGGTGCCCCTGTGCTGGGGAGGAACAGATTTATCCCTCAGCCGGCTTCGCTTCTCTGGCTTTGTGACCGAATGGCCACTAGGAGGCGACATAGCTTCACATACTGAGCTCAGGCTGGGAGCCGGTCAGTCTCTGGAGAGAAGCAGGAACCAGCCTTCCTGGGCCTTTCCAGCTCGGGGATGTCCACCCCCAGGGCAGCTCCCTGGCAGAATGCTGTTACAAAGCAGGCCTAACATCCGCGGCGTCCACTCAGTCCCCACCTCCTGTGAACCTGCTGAGTGCTGGACTCCAGGGCTTGAGCCATGGACAAGCTCATCCCTGACCTCTTCGGGATTACATCCTGGGGACAGAGGGACATAGGTGCCGTAGGCACAGAAATGTGTGGTAGCAATGGCTACAAATGGCAAGTAGTACGGAGGGGCAAAGGAGCAGGGTACCGGGGTGCTGCATTATGTGGGAAGATGTGGGGAGACGTGGGCATGGGTGTGATGGACACACATGGCATAGCGTGGCATGCCTGGCAGAGGGAACAGCAGTGCCAGCGTCCTCTGAGCCATCTGAGCAGGGCAGGGTGACCAGACTGGAGCAGGGCAGGAGAGGCTGCTGGACCCTGGGATTGGACCGGGTGGTGTGGGAAGCCCCGGGGTGGTGTGGGGGTTGACTTCCGCCTCCTGAGGAGCAGGTCTGGCTGCTGGGTAGGAATCAGGCAGTGAGGGCCACTGAAATCGGTTCACTTTCAGCATACGTGCTGCCACAGCGAGCCCAGGGCCACTGGTCTGGCCGTAGATGATGTGCCCCTCAGCGTGCTTCTCCCACTCCTGCCTGTCTGGAAAGCCTGGCCCCAGCGGCCTGCCAGGGCTCTGAAATATAACTGAAGTGTTTTTGCAGCCCATCTTCCCTTGTGATAAGCTTCCCTTGCCTTCTGGTCTCTGAGAATCTGGTGTTGAACTTTTTTTTCCTCTTATTCCCCCAAGCTCTGCCGAGTCACAGCTCCTGGCGCCCCCAGTTCTGAGCAGCGCCTCTGAGCAGTGCTGACGCCCCGTCACCCTGTCTGGGCAGGACACCAGCACCCCTGGCTGTGGACGTCTCTAATGCAGAATGGGAAGCTCTGAGAGTTAGGGCTTCAGCTCCGCCAAGGACAGCCTGGGCCTCCTGTCTTCTTCCCTCTGGGGTAGCTGAGGCCACAGCTCTAGTGCGTTTTCCCTCTTCCTGCAGATCCCCAAGGTTCTGGCAGAGGCACTCAAACACACTTGGAGGGTGGCTCGCTCACTGCGTGTGTCCTACATCAGGACCAAGTGCGGCAGCTACTGCTCTTGGAAACCGCTGTCTTCCAGAATCCCGTGATTGTGCAGAGTGGCTCTTGGGGACTGAGACAAGGTGGCATTTGGCCAGCACTCCCCACTCCCACTGAGCAATACATGACAAACTGTCTTAGTGGGCAGTCGTCCACGCCCAGTGACTACGCTGGGCAATTGGACATTATCTTTGTCCTGCTGGAAGAAGAAAAAAAAAAGAAACATTGCTGACCTGAACAGCCAGCTTCTCTGATTACACCAAAGGCTACTCTAGGTCACAACCACAGGACACAGCAAACGAGGGCAGGGCGGGCACACAGCGTCACCCCAGCGGTGGTGTGAAAATGCTCTGCTCCGGAAAGTTTTCTGCAGCCAAAGCCAGGTACAGACACATCTAACCAAAACCTTTTTTTTCTTTGTAATGAAGTGATATCTACTCTGGGCTGTGTGTTCTCTTTTCTACTCTGTTCTTTGAACATACTTCTGCTGACCCTCGGTTGATTTAGTGATGATGGTGGAGGGAGCAGATTGCAGTTCAGAAAATGTCCCCCTCGAGGAGAGCGGATGAATTCAAAGTCTGCCGGGCAGGTCTGGGCAGGGCACAGAGAGGGAACTGGACAGAGGGAATTGTGGGGTTCAGGCCAAATTCGTGGAAGGGTAGACTTGGGAAATCTCGGGTTTCCGAGACTAGCTCACAGTCACAACCAAGCTCCCGTGTACTTTGGGCATCCGGCAGGATTCTCATTTTCTGTTTGCAGGTCAGTTAGAGCTTGCGGGTCCCAGCGTGAAGGAGCAGAGCACTCCCTTCGCCCTTCCCATCTGCCAGCCTCTGCCTGAGGGTCTGCCAGGAAAGCAATTTGAAATGCGAATGAGTTCTGCAGAGTTTATTTATCTTGTAAAACTTGGGTCCCTCTCACACCATTTCAGAGTCAGAGCATAGGCAGTCTTTCTTTGATATCCCAGCAACTGGAGTTTATTTTCCAAATAAGTCTGTTTTCCCATAAAGTGCTGAGGCTTTTGTGCTGTGTGGGGAAGAATGAACTGGAGCCTTTAAGACTTTAATTTGGAATCTCCGAGCCTTTAGTTTCTACGCCAAGGGCTTCTCAGGGCTACGGGTCCCCTGCCCCAGCCTGCCCCGAAAAACAAGCATGGGCAGTTGCCAGGTCAAGCATCAATGGGGCCTTTGTGCCCGAGACGCAGAGTGGGCCGGCAGGGTGGGCCAAGCTGCCGGGGGTTGGTGCCCACATCGAGGCCAGGATAGTGGTGCTGGTCACTGCAGACCACCTCGCTGACCCTCCATGGCTGTCCTTGAGGACAGCTGTTTGCTTCATGTGTGAGTCAGAGTCCTTCAGGTGATGAACCTGCCCTGCAGACCGAAGACAGAAGTGACTAATGCTGGGATTATATGGCTATGGTTATGTGCTCTGGGGTCTAAAGGTGAGGCGCCCACGGGAGTCTGGCAGGGAACCCAGAGCTGAGTAACGAAAGCCCTCACCACCGCGATGGGGAAGAGTGCAGGCAGCGCTGGGGAGCAGGGCTGTGTGGAGCCCCGGCCCAGCCGTAGCCTCTCAGCCTCCCCTGCAGAGCCGGGCAGGAGTGAGGGTTCAGTCCCTGTGCAGGGAAGTCAGACGGGCAATGCAGGGGCCCTGGGGCACCCTGAGCACAGCAGTGCCAGACACGCAGCTCAGAGCCTGGGTCACAGTGACACATCTGTCCCATGCTCCCAGCAGTGCGGGCGCAGGACATTTGTCACCCGCAGTCACGCACACAGTGAAGGCCTGGGGGACCCTGCTTTCGTGTTCCCGGTGTGGCTACTTTGGCCTCTCGCCTGCAAGGAGACTGCAGGGTCTGCAGGGCTGGTGCTGACCCTGGACAGGCAGAGAGCCCAGTAGGGGAGGTGGGGGACCCTAGGGCTGTCACTGGCCTTCCCAAGGCAGGTCAGGAGGAGATGGCTGAGACAGGAAGCCCATGGAGGGAGGAGAGGCAGGGAAGGGACAGGAAGTCTGGAGTTAGACGTGAGACTCTCCCCAAGGAGCCCCAGAAGGAGCCACCTGGGAAGCAACATGGAAACATTTCTAAGCGCAGAGGGCCCCAACAGGAGCCAGCCAGGGGTCCTCCACAGTTTGACAGTGGGTCAGCACCCCCCTCCCACCAGTCAGACATGGCCTGCCTGCCCTGCCTGGCCTCCTGCGCAAACCTCTTTTTCCCCAACGCTCTTCTTCCTGTATAAACCAGCTCATGGGATCTTTCATTCTGAGACTCCTGCACTGCCTGGGAAGGAGATGGCCCTGCAGCTGAGAGGCCTGGGTGGGACCTCAAGGTTAGAAGTGTGAGGGGCCAAGACAAAGGCTGAACTTTGCTCCAGACCAGGTAGAGATGCATCCTGAGAGTGGACGCAACTCAGGGCACCCACTCCTGCCTGGCAGCCCTTGTGACCACCCACAGGACCCTCAGGCCACACTGTAGATTCACAAGGGGCAAAAGATCCACCATTAAAGGACAACACGGAACTGGGGGAGCCAGGCAAGGACCTTGGTGCTGAGAGCCGCCCTGCTGCTCCAAGGGCCACTCCTGCTACCACGGAAGGGTCTCTTGGAACAGGGGTCACCAGGTTTTCTGAGGGCAGCCTGCACTTCTTGTGGGTTCCCTACTGCCAGCCCCTGGCCCAGGGCCTGCATGTTCCAGAGCTGGCCTGCCCCCCATAGCTGGTCACCTGTGGGTAGAAGGGATCACTGGCTTCCTCTCTGGACAGCTCAGCCCTGGACTGGACTAGACAGTTTCAGCAGCCCTGAAACTCCCCAGAGAGGCTCTGACGTCTCCCTGGACACCTGCTTCAGCTCTTCCCAGTCCTGCCTCCTTGCCTTCCCCGGGTGGATTTTAATCCCACAGAATCCCCTTATACATGTCCTGCTAATTTCCATCTTGGTCCTCCTTTCTGGTAACCTGCAGGACACTTCTTCTAGGCAGTTGCAGGGGTTGCTCCTGACTTCCAAGCTCAGAAGAGCCATAGGAGAGCAAAGATAAGGAGGTGGATTGAGCCCGGCCTGTGACAGGTAGGGCCTGGTGCTCTGAGGAGAGATGGGCCTGGAGCCAGGAACATGAGGGAGATGTGAACAAGAGCCCAGCCTCCCTAGGCTGCTCCCCATGACTTGGACTAGTGGCCCTGGGTCTGTGCCTCACAGGCTGAGAGCCACCAACCCAGTGCCCTTGGACCTGAACTCACCGGCTACACCCAGAGCCTCCTGGATCCAGGCAGCTGGTGAGGCCTGAATCCCGTGGCTGTGCAGCGTTCTCAAAAAAAACGTGACTCATCAAGCTTGTCCGCAAAGAAAGGAAAAGTATGTGTGGCATCCAAGTTTCCTGAAAAGTTCAGCCAGAGCACGGTGGAGTTCTGTGACTGGGCCCCTAGCAAGGTCCCTGGGAAGGCGCCCTCTCCTGGCTGCCATGCGAGTGTCCCCTGGAAGGAGCCCAGGTCCTGGCCAACACAGCAGGGCTGTGTATGTTTGTTCTTCTATAGAAGAAAAATCCAAACCTCCAACATCAGGAAATTAATGCTAATGCAATGCTGTTAGCCAACCATCAGAATTTATTTGCATTTTTGGCACCCTTTGGGAAGGAGGAAGCCACCAGTCAGGACTGCATTCCAGGTCTCAGTGTGGAGCAGCTTCTCAGCTTCCCCTCCCGCTCTGGTTGGCCCAGCCTCCCCCTCGATCTGATACAGGGTTAGCCGCCTGGCAGAAGTGCCACACTTCTATGGCCCTGTGCCCATGACTGCAGGGGTCCTTCCCAATGACACGTACTCTGATCCCCTGCGTAAGGGGCATATATGCCATGGCAGAGTCTCCCCTTGGGGGAAGTGCTTGTCTTCCCTTTCCTAAGCAATCAGAACTCCTACGGGAGCCACTTGACATAGATATCTTCTTTCTCATTCCATTTTCAGTTACTAGCTTTAGTGTCAATTGATAGTTTTTGTCTAATTACTACTATTGAGATTGCCAAAGAAGGGTTTCCTAATTTTGTCATTAATTTTACCTTGACTACTTGGGAGGAATTCTGCTTTCAGGGGGAGATTCTATTCAGTGCGTTGTAATTTTCTATTACCATATTTTGATGTTCAGAGTGTCCTAGACTTGACCAGCAGGAGCCCCTTTGGGATGGTCCCCCTGTCCCTTGACTGTCCCTTCCATATCGTAAGGGCTTCCAGACTTCCTGGGTCACCTTCTACTTCCTCTGTGTCTGCTCTGGAATCAGCTATTGCACCAAAGGGTCCTTGTTACTTTTGGTGGAAAATAATGTTTAGAAAAAGATCTTGGCACTTTGTGGGCTCATGGCTGCTGGGGTATCTTTGTTTCAAGGTCCTTATAAATAGGAAAGTAGTTGAAAGAAATAAAGAAAGTGCATTCACACGATGGAGTACTATATAGCTCTAAAAATGTCTTTGAACAAATATGGCAAAAAAACACGAATAGACAGTCTTCAAGAGATGCAACAGTGGCCTTTTGACAGTAGCATAAGCACAGTGGGTCATCATTAAAATCCATTAGAAGGGTCCAGAGATTTAGCTTAGCAGCATAAGTGCCTGCCTGACAAATGCAAGGTCATGAGTTTGGGCCCCAGTACCCCCCACCAAATCCATTAGAAAATGATTTACCAACATTTTCCTCTAATATCTGTGGATGTAATTTTTTTTTTTTTTTTTTTTTGTGGTACCAGGCATCAAACTTATGACCTCGCACTTGCCAGGCAGGTGCTTATGCCACTGAGCTAAATCCCCAGCCCAAGGATATAATATTCTTATTGTGGTAAATATATATATCACATAATTGTCCACCTTTTTTTTTTTTTTTGGTGCTGGGGATCAAACTCATGACCATGAGCTTGCAAGGCAGGCACTTATGCTGCTGAGCTAAATTCCCAGCCTGCCTTTTCCATTTCAAATATATAATTGAGTGGCCTTATGTGAATTTCCAGTGTTGGGCAACCACCATCAATGTTTAGTCCCAGAGATTTTCATCACTGTGTTAGGTAGCTTGTGGTCACTGCAACAAAATACAGAGATAAACAATTTAAACTGGGTGTGGCCTGTAATAAAATGCAGATATGAGCAATTTTAACGGTGTGCCCCTGTAATCCCAGCACTCTGGGAGGCTGAGGCAGAAAGATTGCAAGTTCAAGGACAATCTGAGAAGTTGCTAACTTGAGAAGTTAGCAAGACCCTCTCTTGAAAACTAGCAAAGGTTTGTAGAGGTGGCTCAGTGTGAAGACCTTAGACCCAATTCCCAGTTTAAAAAAATTTTTTTAAAGGAGTGCCATTGATTTTGGCTTATGGTTTCAGAAGTTTAAAACTTGGCTCTGTCATGTCTGGGCCTATGGGAGGACAGTACAGCATCATAAGAGCACGGGTGGCAGCCTGTTCATTTCGTGGTGTGCAGGAAGCACAGGGACAGAGGAAGGGTAAAGGTCCCAGTGTCTCCTTAAGGCCACTCTGCCAACAACCCAAATTCCTTTCCATAAGCCCCACCCCCAACACCTCCCAGTAGCACAACTCAGCCTTTAATGATGGGCCTTTGGAGAACATTTAAAGTTACCCTAAATTGAAACCTTATACCCATTAGTTGTCACTGCCCATCAGCCTTCCCTTCTGCTGCCAACAAACTGTGGGCTGTGGAGTCTCACTTCTGTCACCTAGAATTCTGTGTTGAAGTTTCATCTATGTTGTGTTTGGGTCTTCATGAACCTTGTGGTTGCATAATATTCCATTGTATGGATACCCCACACTGGATATTCATCAGTGAACGTTTGGGTCATTTCCACCTTCTGGTTGTTGTGAATAATGCTGATATGAACATTCATATATGAACACATTTTTTTCTCTTAGAGTAGATACCTAGAAGTGAGATTTCTGCATCATATGGTCATGCTGTGTCTACCTTATTGAGGAATGACCAAACTGTTGTCCACAGACATGATATAATTTTACATCCCTATCAGCAATGTATAAAGGCTCCAGTTTGGCCACGTGTATGCCAACAGGAATTTTCCATCCTAGTGGGTGGAGAGTTACCTCACTGTGATTCTGATTTGCACTTCTCTGGTGATGTTGAATACCTTTTCGTGTGCTTTTGTGTCATTTGTATGAGTAGATATTCTGTATAGAAATGTCTAATAAGTCTCTGCCTGTTTAATTTTCCCATCTTTCTGTGGTTGACTGTGGCAGTTCTTTATATACAATGATGCAGTGTTTAAACTGGATTGTCAACCTGACTGACCTGAGAGACACTTCAGAGGTTAGTAAAGCATACTTCTGAGTGTGTCTGGGTGAGTCACAGAGGAACTCTATCTGGTCCCTAACTCCTTTCTCTCTGACAGTGTCCTCTACTTTGCTTTCTGGTGGTCATGAACTGAGCAGCATGGCTCCAGCTCACCTTTCTGCCATGATGTTTTTGCCTTAGTGCAACTTACCATGGATTGAACCCCCTGAAACCATGAACCATATCCAACGGCTTCTCATTTAAATTGTGGGTATCAGGTATTTTGTCCCATTGAGAAAGCAAACCAATGCTGGACCATTCAACATATTTATGATTTGTAAATACTCTCTTCCCTTTTGTGAGTTGCCTTTTCACTCTCTTATAATGTCTTTTGATGCACACAACTCTTTAGTTTTGATGACAGCACAGTTTTGACAACTAAAACAGCTCGATGTGTCCCCCTAGCAGACAATTGAACTTGTTGAAATGAAGGTGGTGGGTGGGTAAGTGAGGCAGATCCAGTAGTTATGATTTACTACTCAAGGAGATGACTTGGGGCAGGAACAGAGATGTGGGAAGGAGGCAGGTGACCCACAAAGTACAGCACATGGGTAACAGGTGCCTGACAATGTTGTGTGCATACCATTGGTGAATATCTCACAGCTTCTGGGACATTTTTACTATTTTATCTCACATGACCCCCTTGACCCTTCTGTAGAATGGAGCCAGCCTGTCTTAGGATCTTTGTTATGAAACATTTGAAGGATTTTCCTAAATGAATCAATATTGCATGCCAAGTAAAGCTATATTGCTTTAAAGTGCTACATTTGACCAAAATGTTTTAAGCCTTTCTACCCACCATCTTGTTTATGATATATTTCACTATTAAAAAGAAATAAATGAGGTAAGGTGTGAAAATCTAGCCTATCAGCCCAGTTCCTTGGGAGGCTGAGTCAAGAGGAACTCAAGTTCATTGTTTCCAAATGAATGCACTTACAGAAGCAGTTGGGGTCCTCTGTGCTTTTAAAATTAAGCTACCCCATGGTCCTTGCTGACTCTCAGTGGGCTCAGCATTGCTGAGCTGAGCCAAGCCGTGTATGCTGAGGGTTTTTTCTCTGCCAAGAAAATCACTCTGCCGTCACTCAATCTCTGAACTCAGTTTCTGTGGGCACCACGAGGCTGTGCATGACCATCGTTGTGTTGGGTGACATGGAGGGGAGGGGCGCTCTCAGAGCTGGGGCTCACATACAGCTCCCGTGGACAGGACTCAGCAGGTCTCAAGAAGTGACGCTGCAGTGAGCTCAGAGTCAAGTGCGACAATGACCTTCAGAACTTTCCGTGAAATGTGACTCTGTGTCTGGCAGCCAGCAGGAGAGCCCTGGTAATTATGTGCTAGGGTGTGTCACTGCTCAGGCTAAGGGGACTGCACCTGTGTCATCACATGACAGATGACAGCCCCAAATGTGGCCTCTGGGGTCTGGGTGCTTTCCAGTCCCCAAAGATTTAGAAAGGAGTTTCTAGCAGCCCAGTTCTGAGATCCTGGGGCAGGTGGAGCTCTGCTGTCACCCTGTGACCCATGTCCTGGAATTGCCTGTCACTCCTCAGAACCTCTGTCCCTTTCTCCTCTGTACTGTTTACATGGCATCTGGGACCAGGGTGGAATACTGGGGTCCCCATCAGTCACTCAGCAGCAGGTTGGCTGTGTCACCGGAGCTCACATCCTCTTCAGCCCTGCATCGTGGGTGTTAGAGGTGCCACCCAGTCCCCAGAGTGACCATGGTCTACTCTGCATCTCAGGCTCTTTTCTCTCCTGCTCATCCCTGTGACAATGACAGGGGAACAGCAGCTGGGCCTAACTTGGCACGAACCACAGCTTTGGTGACAAGGAGGCGGTAGGGTCATTTCCGGAATTTGACTTTATATCACTGGCTGTCCAGAGGTCAGGTGGGGTTCAGAGGATTGATTAGTCCTGTAAGTCCCCAGGAACAGAAGGTGCCACTCCAAGGGGACTAAAGGACATAAGAGCTTTCTGCTGAGCTGGGGAGAGAATTCCTACAGAACTCACGAAACAGCCAGCAAGCTGAGCCTGAGAGCTCTCCAGCAGCCAGCACAGGCCAGCACCAGTGTCTGTGTATTTTTCTAGCTGTTGCATGAGGTTTATTATTGAAAATCCAGAAGGAAGACACCGACTGTGGTGGGCAGGGAGGTGTGTGCCTTTGACCCTAGCATCAGAACAGCTGAGGCTGGAGAATCAAAACTTCAAGCCCAGCCTGACGACGCAGCAACTTAAAATAAGAAACCGGAAGGGCTGGGGACATTGCTCGGTGTGAAGGCCCTGGCTTCGATCACCAGATCACCAAATTCTGATTTGAATACCTACAACCCCATCCCTCTCTGAATCTTGTAAAACCGGCGGCACAGTGGTCCTCTGCCTGCCCGTGGGAAAGCTTTAAGCTAAGGGCATCTGCTGGCCTAGTTCTGTGGTCCTGTTCCAGTTCACACCCAGCAGAAGTGTGATATTTTAAAAAATCTCATCCAGAGGGGCCCCTGTAAAATACAGCTGTGACTTGTAAGCCTTTAGTCCCTTTTTGTTTAGTCCCTTTTTAAAAAAACATTCCCAAGTGTGGAAAGCATCCATCTGTCTGTCTGTTTGGATTCCTGCTGGCCAACAGGTCCTAGTGGAACTCCTGCTGTGTGCACCTGTGTCCCTGCATTCTGGGCCATCTCCTGGTGGAACTGTGACAGGAATGTAGTGCCCTGTCCTGCTGGGGTGGGGAATCCTCCTAGCCCTCCTCCAGAGGGCAGATGAGAGGGTGCCCATCACTGAGCCTGCTGGGGGACCTATAGCCTCTCCCCGTGCACCCACGTGTGTCCCCAAGAATGACTTTGCTACCTCAAAGCCACCTCCACCCCACCACCTGTTTTCTCAGTAACGCATGATGGCCCTGAAGCCCAGGGTCTCCCTGCACTGAGGTCCATGCACCCTTACTTGGTCCACGTGGAGCAAATCTGTAGCAGGTGACACCCTCAGTGGGGCAGCAGCCACGGGGCAGAGGAAGTGATAGCGTCTGCCCCTGCAACACCCAGCCACCCAGATATGTCCCCTAGAGGTCTGCTTGGCGTATTTCCTACAAGAGTCGTGAAGTGTAGACACCCATGTGCTAGTCTGAGTTTTGAGGTGGACTGCAAATCAAGATTTGAAAACCTAGTTCTTCTTTTACCTTTAAGTTTCCCAGCATGAAGATTAATTCACATAAAGAAAGTGGAGAGAAATTATCTTTTCCAAATCCCTGAAGGCCACAGGGGCCTCTTATACCCTAAAGCCTGAGTTTGGGGTTTGGCTTTTTGAGACAGGGTCTCACTATGCAGTGCAGGCTGGTCTGAAACTTGCAGAGATCCTCTTGCCTCAGCCTCCCGAGTGCATTGGGAATGCAGGTGTCTGCCAGCACACCTATTTTTCTGACTCAGTTGTTCATCTTTCAATCAGGTAGTGTTGTCCTACCTGCAGCTTTGGGGATAGAAGGACAAAATAAAATAACAATCAGAAGGTGATCTGCACCCCACCTGCCATAGGGAAGGCACACGACAAATGGGAGATATTATTTTGCTAATTAAAACAGTTCTTAGAGGACAAAAATGTCTTTGAATTCTCCATTGCACCTAATCCGCTTGATCAACAGCTGTCCAGTAGATTTGTTAGAGGTTCAATAACCACTTGCTGAATGAGTGACTGTCTCAGCAGAACCCGGGCCTGGCAGGCTTCCGTTGCTGTTCATTGTCCTTGGGTTTAAACTCATTCCATTTTAGTCGCTAGACTTTGAAATGATTTTTCTTTCCAAAGATTGGGTTATGTCATCCTATCAGAATGTGATACTGGCATAGACAACATCTTCTGATTTAATCTTTTATTCAGAAATACTGGCACACTTGCATAGTGGTCCTTTCCTATAGATTGTTTTGTTTCCTTTTTTTTTTTTTTTAATAGGATCTTCCTTATGTAGCCCAAGCTGCCGTCTAACTCACAGTGATCCTCCTGCCTCAGCCTCCTGTGTGCTGGGATTATCGCAGTGCTTAAAGGATAATTTTAACTTTTATTAGAAATGAAATTGAGAGCCAGGGATTTAGCTCAGTGGCATAAGCACCTGCCTTGCAAGCATGCAGTTGTGAGTTCGATCCCCAGTACCCACCCCCCCCCAAAAGAAATGAAATGGACTTTTTCAAAAATAAATCTAAATGTGAAATTCCAAAACCTACCCACTGGCTCCTTTCTGGGGTTTAACCACAGTACAGTGGGGTTCTGCACTAACCGTGGAGATGCTCTGCTGTCACCCTGGAGCCAGGCTGTGACTCAGGGACGTGCTATTGAAGGCCAGAGCCTTGGCAGGCTGCGTCAGCCAGCCAGGCATCCATCTCCATGCACTCAAGCCCATTTCTGTCCCTCTTGCAGGCCGGGCCAGACAAATTTCATCCCCTCCTCTGTGTGGATGACACCTCTTGTCCATCTGGCCGCTGGTGACACAGGCACCACCTTGTCCTTCAGTTGGCTCTGCTCAGAAGTTTACCTTGGCCTCTCCCTACAGGACAGCACCCCCTGTGGATCTCCTTCCTGTGTGCTTGCTACAAAGATTTGGTCCCCATATCTGTGGATCGGTCCCAGCAGAAAAGAGAAGGACACTGACCTTAGGACATTTGCAGGGGAACTGGAAGAAGGGTCTGTTTTCAGCCAGAGATGGTGGTGAATGCCTGTAATCGCAGCACCTGGGAGACTGAGGCAGGAGGATCACTATGCGTCTGAGGCCAGCCTGGGCTACATAGCAAGACCCTGTCTCAAAAACGAACAAACAAATGCTTTGGTGGGGAGGGTACAGCATCTCTGGGGGCTGTCACTCTTGCTGAGCCCCAAAGATGAATGATGGGGAGAGAGCCTGACTCGAGATGGAGCCTGGTGCAGGCTGTTCCCAAAAGTAGAAAGTTCCTCTGGCATACAGCAGCCCAGAGGTACCACAGAGACACAGCCCCAAACCCAGGCTCCGCCTCCCTGCCTTGGTCTCCCGCAGCTCCTGCTGGGTGAAGACACAGAGGGGCTTTGACACATGTGGACACCTGGCTGGACATCGAGGTTCCTCAGGAGACGCAAGGTCTGGGCCTCCCCTGTTTCATTTTCCTCCGTGGTATGGCCACGTCCACTCCTGGTCTAACAGGAATCCTTTGGAGAAGGGCAAAGCCCCCTCCAGAAATGACCAGGCATCCCTGGGGGAGGGTGGCTGCTCCGTCAGACTGTGCAGTGTCCCAGCACTGGTGACGTTGGAAACCGAGGACCTTGGGGCAGGGCAGAGGGATGAGCCAGGGGCTCCCAGGGGACAGGGCTAAGGATGACCGAAACGGCTAAGGGCTCCTGGCCTCAGAGGACCTCTGACCCTCACACGGTCCAGCTCAGCACCAGGCCCTGGCTCCCCCAACAGCTGTGGGTCTGGTAGAAGTGATGGGAGAGAGCTGAAAACCAGTGCTTCCTCCCCACCCCAGTGCTGAGATGGAACCCAGGGCCTTTGCACTGAGCTACATCCCCAGCCCTCCTTTTTCATTGCTTTTATTATTATTTTAAAAGAAAGTCTCCTTGAGTCACTGCATTGCACAGGCTGGGCTTGAACTTGCAGATCTCCTGCCTCAGCCTCCCAGAGGGCTGGGATGACAGATAGAGCATCTCCACCATGACCAGTGACCAGTGCATGAACGGATGTGTGAGTGGCTGTGTAAGGCAGGCAAGTGCTCTGCCAGCCCCTCTCCCCCTTTACATCTCCATCTCATTTGACTGGGTCATGACCCCAGCCCTGTAGGGCTGCCCCCAAATGAGAAGCTCGCTCCTGCACAGCGCCCGTCTGCTGCTGCTTTGCTTGTGTGTGTTAGTTGCAAATTCAAAGTTTTCTGTTGTGTTTCATCAAATCAGAGGTTTGGCCAAGTCACCATGCAAATTCAAAATCCTAGATCTGGTTCTGCCATCGGCTTAGGACCTTAGCCAAGACAGCGCCACCCCAAGCCTCAGTTTCCCTGGCTGTCACCGGCTTGGTGGAACCAGGTCCCCTCTGAAATCTCCCTGAGGGCAGTCCTTGCATAATTCCCAGCAAGCCCAGAGCTCAGGTTACACATTTGCCAAAGACCTTCCGCTAAATTCCGAGGCAACCCCACCCCTCCTCCGGAAGGATCCTGTTGCTGCCTGGGGTGGATCGCGAGCCAGAGTGGACTCAGCAATTTCCAGCCCTGGCACTTGTGGCTTCTCCACCAGCAGCAGCCGGAGCCTTCTGCCCACGGAGCCCTGGAGCGCACGCATCAAAATAGTTGTGTGATGTCATGTCATAATGGGAATGTGCCCGGCCACTCCGGCCAGGAATTGTCCGCAGGCGCGGTTTCCTTTTACAGCCTTTAAAGAGGCGCCGAGCGACCTGCACATGACTGGCGAGCTTGCGCTTCCTCTGCCACCTTAGTCTCCCTTTTTTGAAGTTTAAGGAAGAAAAGAGAACCCCAGACTGTATCCTCCAGCCGCTGCCCTTAGCTACGCAAACAAACCCCCTGTGGAGTTCTGTGTGTGCCTCCAGAGGCTTCCTGCCTGCTTAAAGGACAGCGAGAGGGACGTGCAGAAGCCTGTCAGGGCTTCTGGGCCAGGAGCCTTGGGGACACTGGAGTGAGACTGCAGCGAGGTCACCTGCTAACACTGGGTCCCCAGGGAGGACACCTGCACCCACAGGCTGCGGGTACCCCGTGCTGCCAGCTGATGCCCGGCTCTGACCGCTGACCTGCCTGCCACCTTGGGCTGCTGCTGTTCTTCGAGTCCTGACATGTTCGCCTGTCACTGCTTCTTGGGTCACAGCTACTCATGAAGCGCTTTGGAAGTCTCCGTGGCAGCAAGAAACCCAAAGACCAAAACCGGAGCACCCAGAGGCGCCAGTCAGAGCCCCACGGCCTGTTCGGTAGGACACTGCCCTTTCTCTGTCCCTTCGGGGTCTACACTGTCAAGGTCCCTGGGTGGCACCATGCCAGCCGCTTCCCCTTGGCTCTGGGCGGAACTGGGGTGGGGGTCAGTGGTTTGAGGGGACCAAACTCCTTGTGACAGCCCTGCTGCTGTCGCGTGCCCTTCTCTGAAGCCGTCTCTTTCTCTGTCCCCCGCTCTGGCTCACGGAGGATTGGTAATCACTGAGTGGTCATTCATTTAGCAAACCAGTGGCTGAGGGCCTGAGAATGGACCTGAAGGGTCAGTTTCCATTGTTAAAGATTAAACGTGCAAGCGAACAGGTTATTGGTGAGGTGAGTGGAAAGGGCTTCGGCCGCCGTCCTGAGCGAGCAGTCTGCCAGATCCAGGGTTCGGGCTGGACGGAACCAGCTGCCCATTCGCCAGCCTGGGGGCAAACTTGCTCCATGGGCTTCTGGCTTCTGGGAGCTGCTGTGGGAGGCTCGGGGGTTGGCAGCGGTGTGGCTGGCACAGGCAGAGAAGCTTACAGGCTTTGGCATCCCCAGGGACCTGCAGGGAGCCACATGGGGAGATGCTAGCACTTTTGTGGCTTCCCTGGGTCCTAGAAGACCCCCACCCCTTGCCTGAGGTGGAGAAGTCATGTTTTAAGACAGGGGGAGCTTGTCACCAGTGTCACTGTGTGCAGTGTGGGCTGTGGCTGAGCAGCTTGGTTCCGGCACAGGTGTGACACTGCCCCAGAGTAGGGGAAGGCAGGGGTGCACCACTTCTTCCCTGCCTGCTTAAGGACATGGTCAGTGGCAAAACTGTGTCCTATATTCATCTAGTAGGAAGATGACTCTGGAAAATGGTCAGAGAAGGGAAATCTGGAATCTGCCCTCCTCTGGTGACACAGGACTGAGCATCACTGTGGAGCAAGGGCCAGATCAGGCCAAGCCCCGGGGCCTGGGAAACCCAAGGAGAAAGACCATGGTTTTGGATTCAGGGAGCCTCAAGTGTGTGCTGGGGGTGAATTTCCAGCAGAACAGGACAGGCTTCCTAGACTGCACATTCAGTGACTGACCTGAGAAGATGACTTGTAAGTAACGAGGAAATAAACCCTCGTTTACCGTAGAATTAAATCCAGACCTATTGTTGAACTGAAAATCTGGCTTTGGCATGAGGGCGGTGGACAGGCTGTTATTAAAGGCCTGCTGTG
Source organism: Hydrochoerus hydrochaeris (assembly GCA_004027455.1). Lineage (NCBI taxonomy): Eukaryota > Metazoa > Chordata > Mammalia > Rodentia > Hydrochaeridae > Hydrochoerus > Hydrochoerus hydrochaeris. Next base: position 300,195 of record PVLA01001519.1, on the reverse strand, counting down.
TGCCAGACTGGGTTTGCCCCAGTGTCTATGAGCGGCTGTTGTCCTGTCTCCTGAGATCAAAAATAATATTTGCATCTTTCCCGAGCTGCAGAAGCGCTTGTGTACTGGCGCCAGCTCTGACCACAGGGCAGGGATATCCAGAGCCCAGAGCCCTGCCCTGGGATCTGGGGAGCAGGTGGAACCTTGCCTGCACCATTGCTTGGGCTGAGCTGCCCCTAGGTGGCTAGAGTGTGGGAAGCTGGGTGGATTCGATGTCTGACTTTCCCTTTGTTAGTGCCAAGGTGAGAGAGGCCAAGAGCCAGGACAGACAAGAGGTGTCAGCCCCTCCCCAGGTCTGGCCACGGAACTGCTGAGCACAGGAGAAACAGCCAGGGAATGTGGCACAGTCTGCCCTCCGGGCTCTGTCTGGATCACTCACCCGCCCACCTGAGGCCCCAGCTGAATGAAGAGTCACTCCAGAAACACCTTGTGACCTCCCCTGTGACCTGGTCTCCAAGGGAATGTTTTATCTGGGGTTCAAACCCAAAGCCCCACATTATTCTCTGTAGATAAATCACTGGTTTGGCTTGAAAATACCCCAGTCCAGAGCCAGGAATTGCCTTCCAGCAGTGCCCTCACCTCGGACAGTTATTCCTACATGCACGTGCCACACACTCGCAAGTACATGCGCATGTATGCACACACGCACAGACTCATACTTGCATGGTCAAGGCACACACATGCATGCACAAACGTCCATAGAGCTGTTCCCTGAGCCTGATGACTGTCCCAAACAGCTAGAAGAGAAGGGCAGGTCCTGCAGGCTCACAGTGCCTAAGCCACTGGCACTGGCCTGGGAGTGGCCTTTCCATTGAGACATGGCTGTCACTGGGAATTGTGACACTTGGGCTTGCAACAGACACACACCTGCTTTACAGCCATGACTCAGCCAGCAGGGCCAGCTACGGTGTGCTGAGATGGTTCTTCTGCCCGGGGTTTCCATGCCCCATATGGCAGATGAGATGATTTCAGCTTAAATGGCCCTGCCGGCGCATCTGGTGGAGACAAACCCAGGATGTGGACAGCGTATGCGTGCACAGCCACACGCGGCAGTAGTGATAGCAGTGTGACGAAAGGTGGGGAGGGGTCCTGCTCGCCGGACACAGGACAAGCAACGTCTGCCAGGGAGGTTGGGGTCTTCCGAAGCCCTTTTAGGGGGTGGGCATCACGGACAGGAATCAGAGGGTGGTTCTGGGGATGGGAGGCACCGTCTTGTGCTTGGGGGTCTCAGGAAAGCCGCTGACCCCTTCTGGGCATTGACATCCAGCCTCCCTCCCCTGCGCCTTTGGAAAAGCAGCGGCTGTCTTCACAGCCAGCGGCATCTGGGTGCCTCCAGCGGGGCCAGCAGAGCTCTTGTCCCAAGAATGCAGTGGAATCCTTGGCTGCGTGTGGCGCTAGGGGGGTGTTGGGTGCTGCGTGTCTCAAGCAGAGACCTCGCCCAAACAGCGGAGTCTGCTGGCTATGCTTTGCTGTCTCCTCGTCCCTCCCTGTCCTCTCTGTGCCTCTGGCTGCCCGTCTGCTGGCCTGGCCTCTGGAGTCCTGATGGGGTTTGCCCAAGGTAGATTTTCAATCTTTTCTACTGGATGCTTCAAAAGTCTGCTGAAGCTGGGAGAAAATTATAACGGTGCCCAGCTTCCGGCTCCACCCACCATCAACAATGCATGCGTGCCACTGTGTGTGGCCTGTTCTGGTCACCTTTCCAGTGCTGGGCACACTGCAGCCAGCAAGAGCAGAGCGCCCTGTCCAGGGCACGTGGCTTCATGAGGGAAGACAGACAAGCGAGGGTTGTCACTGAATTGCAATAAAACACGCGTAACACAAAATGTACTGTCACCTCCATTTTTAATGCGTGTGCTTCAGTGACATTAGACACACATACCTGGCTGAGTAGCCGTAGCCGCCCTCCCGCAACTGAGACTCTGTACCCATTCAACAAAAACCTCCTTCTCCGCACCCCGCCCCCCAGCCACTGGCAAGCATTACTCTACTTCCTGGGTCTCAATTCCGCGACTCCGGGGACCTCGCCAAAGTGCGATTGTGCAACATTTGTCCTTTTGTAACCGGCTTGTTCTGATGCACTAGTTTTCAGTGTTTTAAGTCGGGTGCCATTGATACCAAAGAGGCCGCACAAAAGGCAGGCTCGCCGGGCCACCACACGGTGACTGTGCTTGGGGCTTTCAGACAGCAGACAGTGGGAAGCGGGAAGCAGAGGTAGGTAGCACAGTGGGACTGAGCTGGGACCCCATGAGGACCACTCTGGCTTGAGCCTGCAAGAGATAAAGCCACTGGGGCACTGAGTGTGGACCCTCCTTTGCCTGGCCGGTCACCCCATGTCCCTGCAGGTGCCCAATCTTTCTACTGAATTCACCCTCCTACCCTGGAAGGCTGAGTGGTCCTGGGTCTTCAGACGCTGTGGTGGGGCTGTGATGTCCTGAGGTTGGAATCAGACACAGAGGACTCAGGACTCCATCCGCCACCCTGAGCCAGGCCCAGAAACTGGCCTCTGCGTGCTGTCCCCTGTGGGGCCATCTCCAAGTGGACAGAAGCCAAGAGCAGGCCAGACCCTCTGGATTCATTTCTCCCTGAGGACCCAGAGCAGAGGGCTCTGCAGCTGTCACCTACCCAGGGTAGCAGGGAGCACAGTAGCCCAGGTGCATCTCCTCGTGATTCAATGACTTGCTCTGCACTCGGGACGGTGTCACCCCGTGGGCTGGAGGGGATGTGGTGCTCTGGACCTTTCCTTCTTTTAGTCTCATCCCAGGTCCCAGAGTTGCTGTCCTGGCCCCTGCACCGTGCCAGTCAGGGAGATCAAACCAGGCCACTGGAAACCATCGCCAGGCCTGAGTGGCAAGGGGACAGACTGTGACAGGAGCACCCCCATGACAGGCTGTGACAGGGGGCCTTGAGCACTCAGACTTTGGGGCAGCAGGGGCTCTTTCTGGGAAGGCCAGGTCCTGAGCAGAGAATCTGTGCAGCTCTGATCCCCTGGGACTGTGGGATCCGGAGGTGGCTACGCTGCTGGGACCCTGGAGCCTGGAAGAACCAGCAGACAAAATGGAAAGGAAAATTCAGGAAAAGAGGATGACTGTGAATAGCAGTGGCTTTCGATGGAAGCAGGGAAGCCTCCTGGTGACAGGGCTGGGGTCAGATGCCCTCCGGGGGTGGGGCAGCCCTGCTCCTCTGTCACCGATGTCCCCTCCAAGGCGGAACCTGGCCCAGGGCCACCCTGTGAAGCCTGGCGCCCCAGGTGAGCCCCTGGCTCCCAGGTCCTGGGTGAGGCTGAGAGCATGGTTCCTTTGGAGAGCAGCAGGAATCCTCTCCTCTGGCAGTAATTTGTCTTGTAATGATCAGGAAGAAAAAAATACCAAGTCCAAATACTCTGCAGAACAAGTCAACAAGGAACATTGCCCGAGGCGAGGCGGGTGGCTCTACAGCCTTGGCCCAGAGCCCAGCTAACCCCAGCACTGCGGGCCTCCCCGCCAGCATCTCAGGGCAGGGGTGGGGCCCGGGGGGAGGGGCCCGGCGGGGAGCAGCTCCCCTCTGCCAGGCCCCTGGCCTGGCGCTCTGGGGCCAGAGGCACCAGTGTGATTGGGGCGCCATAGGGAAGAGAGGAGTGGACAGCTGCGCTGGACGGGTGCGAGGACCCAGGGCTGCAGCAAGCAGCAGACTGAGGGTCAAAAGCTCCAAAGGCCTCAGTGGTGAGTCAGTAACTGAGGTGCTTGCCTGGGGCCCACTTGGGGCTGCAAAATATGAGTCTAGTGATTTCCTAACTGAACAAGAATGAGTGATAAAACAGACGAGGTGGTGCATGTTTATAACTCCAACACGGGAGGCTGAGGCAAGAGGGTCACCAAAAGTTTTAGGCTACCCTGGGCTACATAGCAAGACCCTATCTCAAAAAACCAAACCAATGAGTGATACAGCAGCTGGAGCTCTGCTCTGCATGACTCAGTCTCACAGAGCTTTCATAGCGATTATTCAAGTGGCTTCTAGTTCCTTCCTTCCAGGAGCTTTCAGATGTGCTGAAGGACAAGTTGGAAGCAACCAGCCACCTCCTGCTGCCTGCTGAACTGAGTTCTGCCTTGTAAGGCCTGAGGCGCCCTGGGGCCTCCCCGTGCTCTGTGCCTCCCGGTGCTCTGTCCCATGGAGCAAAGCCTGAGGAAGCAGCCTCCGTTTCTGAGAAACCCTCAGAAGCGCCAGGGTTGGTACACATAGGCTGCCCAGAGCCTTTTTGTGACAATGACTGCAGACACATCTACCTTGGGTGGCCTCGTGCTGTGTCAGGACCGAGCACCGGAAAGGGAGGCTTCCTGGTCAGTGTCGCCGTGGACCAGGATGGCTGTGCTTTAAAGTGTAGCTCTGTGAGGACATCAGGAACCGACAGCCAAAGCCTATTGTCGCGGTCCCCAAGAGGAGGGAGTGTGCATTGCCTTTGGGTGGCTGCCACCCAGGAAGTAGCAGGGCACAAAGGAAAAGGCAGACAGGACAGGGAATGCAGAGAGAAGGGCTCTTGTGATGCGCTGGAGGCTCTGGGACACAGCGCTGGGCAGCTGTCTGGTCCCTTCCCCTGAGTGATGATGACGGCAGGGACAGTTGCCACCTGGAGTCTGAGGGGGCAGAGATAAGCGGAGAGGAGAGCAAGGCTGAGTCTGCCGTGGAAGGCCATGAAAGGCCAGCCTGGGGAAGCATTTGCCGTCCTGGGGTGGCAGGAGGAAGGGACGGTCCCTCCCAGGCTGGGTGTCAGAACTTCAAGAATGCAGAAAATGAGAAAAGATCCTCCGGGCATGATCTGTTGCTCCCTGAGCTCACACGTCCCCGTTCCTTTCATTCCCTGCTGCTGGTAGAGAGGCAGTGTCCGGCCGTGTCCGGGAAGCCCTCTCCTGCCTCAGGCCAGGGAGGGCCAGGAGGAGGGGCTGGAGTCCCAGTGTGGCTGCCCGGACTCTGCGCTGGGCCTCACACATCCCGCTGGCCGCTCACTCCCCGCGGGATGTTGCTCAGCCAAGATGAGCCTGATCTCTTTTGCAAAGGTCACTAACTGTCCCAGGCCGGAGGACAAGGTGAAGCTGTCTGCTCCTGGCAGGCTTTGCACCAGGTCCTCCTCCACCCCAGCCCCAGGCCACAGCACTTTGGGGGTGAAGGCAGTGTCACTTTCCTGTCTGTCCTGTGGGGCTCTGCGGGTGATGCTGGCAGACAGGTCAGAGGTGGTGTGTGGCAGGGGCTTCAGAAAATGTCCCCGCATGGGCCAGCCAGACGGTGAGCAGGAGAGGTGTAGCTTGTTGGAGCCACCTAGAAGAGCTGCCTGGAGCTGGGGGTGGCAGGTAATGCAGGCGCCCCCACACAGCATGTGTGTGGTGTTTGGGGGACTCCGACAGCGTGCACTGCTGTAGGATGGGGGCCACTGTCCCCACAGATCCCACATCCATCACACAGCTCTCCAAGTGTCTCCAGGTTGGACCTGACCGAGAATGCCCTTGTGCATGGCATGTACACTCGCATAACCCCTGCCTGTGCCAGGTGTCACCAGAGTAGCCTTGGCAGACTGCGGCCTCGGTGTCTATGTTCCTTGCTTCCCGCCCAGCTTGTGAGCACATGCCGTATCCTTGCTTCCTAACTTATCCCTCGTTCCATGCGCTGCCCCCAGCTGACATCCAGTGCAGGTGTCACATCTCACCTGGTGGCTGAGGTTGGCATCCATCCCAGGTGAGATCCCCAGTCCCTTGGTCAGGCAGTGCCCAGTGTCCCAAGACCTCATCTGTTTCCCTACTAGCACGACCCAGGCTCTGCCTGCCTGAGGCACCCCAGGGAGACACGAGCAAGGACCCCAGTGGACGAGGTGCTCCACTCTCCACAGTTCGCCTCTCCCTGAGGCTTGGCATTGGGATTTCTATACGATGAGAGTGGGAACCACGCCAGTTCTGGGTTCGCAGCCACCTGCTGTCGCTATAGCAACCCCTGGCCTACACCAGCCTCACGCTAAAAATAGTTCACCTCCATCTCTAGGATAGAAGAATCAAGGGAAACCAAAGGGAAGGAGGCCCCCATCTGTTTGGCTGCCAGGCCAGGGGGATTCCAAGGTGCTGCGTCGTAGCTGCCCAGGGCCCTGTGACAGCCTCTGCCACCTCCTCAGAGCCGCTGGGGAGAGAGATCATCCCATGCTCCGAGCCTTCTCGGGATGCTTTCTAGTCAGAAGCACATAAGTAAATAATAAATCAAACCCATGTTGTGTTTGCTTGGGTCTTATTTGGTTTCTAATCTGGACTCTTCTAGGAGATTGTAAATGTTTTTCAAGGGCAGGCATTTAATTAATTAGCAGGATGGTATGAGAACCCAGAACCACAGCATATGAGAAGGAGCTGAAAGACTGAGAGATGCTGGCATGGGGAGATGGGGTGACCTCAGAGAGGGGCGGGGACCCAGGTTCAACAATGAGAAGGACCAGCCTGCTGAAGAGTGATTAGTGACCTCCTCCACTGGGGCCCCAGGGGAGAACTAAGGCCCTGCCCCAGGGTGGGACTTGCAGTTAGGGCCACTGTGTTTGGTTGTATTTAAAGTCATAAAATCGCATTAGCTAGAAAATTGTTCTGAAAATGGCTGCTTCAGAGAAGAAGGAAATAACGTTACTCTGAGATCACACAGGAGTAGAGGAACATGGCGGGTCTGAGACCCAGGCTTGGACCCCAGAGTGGTTCAGTGCAGCCAGGCCAGGGTCCTTGGGTTCAGAGCCAGAGCCCTTAGTGGTAATGTCGCTTTCCTCCTCTCCTCCTCCTCCTCCTCTACTTCCTCTTCCTTCTCCTCTTCTTAATTGCTTTCCTGTCTCTGGAACAAAATACTTGACACCTGCAACTTAACACAGGAGAGATTTATTTTGTTTCACAGTTTTTAGAGGGTTCGGCCCCTGGTTGGCGGGCTGCAAAGCAGAAACAGCGTGGTGAAAGTGCCCGGCAGAGGACAGGAGCTCACGGCGCTAGAACGCACCCTTGAGGTCATGCGTCAGTGACCGCCCGGGGCAGGCCCCACCTACTGACAGCACTGGCGTCCCTGGACTCACCCAGGGACGAACCCCCTGATGAGTTTTGGGCCCTCATCATCCAGTTGGCTTCCAAACACCTGAGACGTTGGGGGACCTATTAAACCTAAATAAACATAGACGTAGCATGAAATCGACGACTTCAGCCATCTGCGAGGGGCCGCTCTGTGGGGTTAAGGTTGTTCAGCTTGGCACCACAGGTCCGTTTCCTTCCTTTTTAAGGCTGACAGTCCATGATCTGCAGACCTATTCTGTGCATCTGTTCCTGGGCCCACTATGTCTGTTGTCTTGCTGAGCTGCAGCTGACCCCAGGCAGCCACGTTAGCTGATGTGGCCCATGACTAAGCGATGTGTTGAGGCCCAGGACACAGGAGGCAGTCACCTAGGGTCCCCACAGACCTAGTGTGTGACATACAAGTCCAGGCTGGGGTGGGCTGTGGTCCAGTCAGCTTCTGTGACAGGTGTTGTCCTAACGTGAGAATCCTCAATGCAGCAGGAGTAATTGCATCCCAGTGTGGCAGAGGCCAAGTGGCAGTGAGCAGTCACCCAAAGCCACGATGACACGGTGACCACAAGTCAAAGCAGCAATCGGAACAGTCACAGTGCAACCGGGGCGTTAGGTGTTGATCATGGATCTCCCAGAAGTGAACTCGACAGGCGCCAACGGCGTCTCAGTGTCTGATTCATAGGCACCAGGATTCTGGTCAAGGGGAAAAAGTCTGCTATAGTCCCGGCCTCAGGCAGTTCCCACACTCGAGCCAGTTCCCAGAATCCCTTGAGTGAAAAGGAGCCTGGGTCCCCTGAATGAAGGGCCCAGTTCACCACCAAACATTTACACTTCGGATCCTCCTCCCAGCCTTTGCCTAAGAAAGAAGAGTGCCAGACTGCAGTGGTCATGGAACTCTGACCCTAAACTGACACTGATTCCAGCAAACCTAAGTGTCATGTGTCTGTCCACCAGAGCAGGGCCTGGTGGGAAGAGGAGACACCAGCCCAGATGGTCCCCAGCTCTCCCCCAGTGCGGGGGACAAGGGGCAGCACTGAGAGTGGGCGCCTCCCTGGAGCCCACTGTGGAATCACAAGGCGTTTGGGGAAGTGAGGAATGCCATGTAATCGGCGCCTGCGGCCGGCCAGCCACTGTCTAATCGGTGTTGGTATGTGTTAGCGCCACGTCCACAATAAGAAAGTGCCGCGTGACACCCTGGGGACCAGGATGGGTGATGAGCTGTCGGCTGATGGCAGGAAGGCTACAGTACACGCTCTCACTTCCCCTCACCTTGAGGAACCTCATGGAGCAATAGGACCACTGTCTCAGGAGATCCCTCCTTCCCACAGTGAGAGAAGACCGCAGGAGAGACGGAGCAGGTGACCATAATGCAGCCAAATGTCCTCCTGCGGTGTTTTTGCTTTTGTTTTTTGTGGTGCTGGGGATGAACACAGAGACTTGAGCATGCTGGGCAAGTGCTGTTCCCCTGAGCTCCTCCCCAGCTCGCGAAGCAGGTTTTTGATACAGAGAGAAAAGGAAGGAAGCCAGACACAGTGTGCCCTTGGGTCTGGAGAGGAAGAATTGGCAGGAATGGGCCGGTGGAAGGAGTGGGGATTTTCAAACTGTCTTACAACCCCCGAGCTGCATCTGTGTTGCTCATTCCAGTCCGGCAGCTGCACCTCGGGAACCGTATTTAGCTTTGCTCAAAACAGATGGCATCAAGGAGAGTTGGGCCCAGATATGGCCAAGTGGGGAGGAGTGGGGAGGGACCTGGCCAGCCTCCTGCCCTCCAGGAAGTGGCTCCCGGTGCCCCTGTTTTGCAAAGGAGGCATCTGGGCTCAGAGCGACTTCTTTGGGGAACAGTGCTGGAAGTTCAGAAGTGCAGCTCTGAGAATCATGTTTTTGGGGTTTTTTTGTTGTTTAAATATATATGTAGTTAAGTAGGCAACGCTGGTACATATTAAAATACTCAATTTTTATATAGTAAAAAGTAAGACAGTCTTCCACTCTGAAACGCAGTTCCCAGTTCCTCTGCACAGAGCAACTAACTTCATAACCTTTCAAACATATTCCACTCAATTAGAAGTTGCTTATTGTGTGTGTGTGTGTGTGTGTTTGCACGTGCAAATAGCATACATGCTTCTCTGCACCTTGCTTTTGAACTCTTGATCAGCCTGTGTAACAGAAAGAGACTCTCCAAAGATCAATACATTTCCCCAAGAGTTGGAGACCACTCCAAAGGCATATATGGGATGCACCCAGAGGACTCCTACCATGCTGAGTTGTGTTCCCTCCATCACAGGCTGGAATCTTACCCCCTGGGGGGCTATAGTTAGAGAGAGGATTTTTAGGAAGTATTTGAAGTACAAGCATTGTTAATCTAATAAGATTTGGACTTATTAAAAAGGAGAGAGAAACAGAGAGAGACAGAGACAGAGAGATCTACCGCATGAGAGCACACTGAGAAGGTGCCACCCAGGAGCCAAGATGTGGGCCATGCTGGCGCAGTGATGTTGGGCTTGCCTCCGTCCTGAGCTGGGAAAAAACAAATTTGTATAGGCTGCCGCATTCATTTTGTACCACCAGTGACCTGTGGAAGCCAGGGGACTCTGTTTGGCCCTTGTTTCTATGCAGCAGAAACTGAGCCAGGCCCAGAACATCCATGGCCCACACATAGGACCCCCATCAGTATCCCATGGCCTCGGAGGACTAAGGAAGCAAATCTTGCAGAAACTCCCAACATCAAGTCCATTTTTTCCCTCCCAGCATTGAGAAGCTGCAAAAAGATACTGGGTAGACAGGGCATGGTGGCCCACACCTGTAGTCCCAGCGCTTGGAAGACTGAAGCTTGTGAGTTTGAGGCCAGCCTGGGCTACACAGTGAGTCTGAAGACAGCCTGAAGGGCATATGAAACCCCTACCTCAGAGGGAGAGAGAGGGGGGGAGAGAGAGAGAGAGAGAGAGAGAGAGAGAGAGAGAGAGAGAACAAAGAAAAAGGTACTGAATGGACAAAAAGAATGAAAAATGTCCATTGAACATGGGGAGGAAATTCAAGGAAAGTCTCAGCCAGGTCCAGCTGCCAGGGTCCCCTTCCCCATGGGGACACATCTGCAGTGGGTCCTGGGGGCTGCAGACAGGCCATCAGGCTGATATGACCACAACCTGATTTTTCCAACACACCAAGAACAGGTTTCTGTCTTGGTTCAGAGAAACTTGGCCAGATTTCAAGTTTTCTCATTCTGCTCGACAGGCATTTGGGGGCAGTGAAGTGGCTGCTACTGAGGCGTCGTCACCCTGTCCCAGAGCTACTTGGGGGCCTAAACCAAAGGCCACTGAGTGGCCCCCTCCTGGCAGTCTGCAGCTGGGTAGGGCATTTGGAGCTTCCTGCTTCCTGCCCTGGACTACGTTCTACGTTCTCCTCACTTGGAGCTGTGTCGAAAGGCTTCTGCTCATGAAAGCGCAATACCGTATTATTCTTGCTCCCCGCAGGTGCCTGGGTCACCTTGATTGCCATTGCAGGTGTTCCCAAATTCTTAACCACTGGGTTCCAGTCTCTTGGGTAACTCTCGTCAGTGGCCAATTGCGTGCTCTTTTTGTGCTTTTAAAACTTCAGTTTGCTTTAGAAGGACTAGCTGAGTCGTCCTGTTCCCCCAGATCCCTATGGGGCGGGTCCATCCTGTCCTCCCCTCGGGCAACAGGCACTTCCCTGCAAGGTTACTGGAGCTGGGGCAGGAGGTCAGCATGGGCAGCTCCGCCTCATACAGCCTGAACTCCTCAGAAACTGCTTTCCCTGGACGAATTAAGTCCCTAGTTGATATCACTCTCTCGATCCCAGTGCTTTGCAAAATGAGTTTGTGGCAGTCACGTTATTACTTGCTTGTGTCTAATCCACACAGTGATGGAGTGGTGTCTCCCATCATTCTTAGGCACCTGTTGTGCAAGACGGGGCTGAATTCTCTGTGAGTTTCACACATAGTTTTGCTGGGTAGGCCAAGCCGTCCTCAAACTTGTAGCAACCCTCTTGCCTCAGCCTCCCAAGTGCTGGATTACAGGCACGGAGCTTGCATTTTAAAAGACTTTTAAGTGCTTCCCATGCAGAAGCATGACGGCCACATCTAAGCACTGTCTTTGTCAGTCGAAGCTGAGTATAGTTAGAGATTTGTTGTTCCGTTGCATCGTTGCATCGGTTTAAAGGAAGGGAAGAGAGGCAATCTAGCATGGCATCCATGGGAGGGAGCTGGCACCTCAGCCTTTTCGAAACCGCTGATCCTCAGCCTGGCGTGTGGTCAGGGGTGAGTAACAATCCTGCAGGGAAGCAGAACCCAGCCTCTGATAACAACCGCCTCATTCCTTCCATTCCCAGGAGACAGTTTAGGGGATTTGGGTTAGGAAAACAAGCATATCCACTTTCCCGGTGTCGGGCTTCAGATTCTTTCTCCTGCCTGCTGGGATTTCCCCGTGAGTCTTTCTGCTCCATAGCTGGTACAACTGTGCCCCTGCCATGACTTGACAGTGGCAAGCAGGAGGCTGCTTCAGAGGCCTGTGGTCCCTGGGCTGGGCTGGAGGTGGCGGGGGGGATGCCCCAGGCTCTGGTCTGCAGTGAGGCCACAGCCCTGAGCTCTTGGTCGCCCTGTGAGCAGGTTTGCACTGGCTGCTGGGAATCATCCCAACATCCTCCACCTGGGGGGCCAGGAAAACGCCGTGAGCTCCCCCGGTATCTTTGCTGGGCTACCAGTTTTTCCCCTCTTCAGCCTGGGGTCATGTTCAGGGCTTCCAGGAAAGGCACAATTTGAAGTGAGGGGTTTATCCCGTCTTCCAGATCCTCCAGGCACAAGCCATGACCTGGGGGACCAAATTATTGAGTGGCTCACAGTCTCACTTGCTGGTCAGTGGCTGTCCCTATTGGGAGGGACAGTAGATTACTGTGACCTAAAGTCCTCCCTGGAGTTTACAACCCGAGAGACCCGGTCAGGTTGTGAACTCCCTCGCCAAGCCCAGACCATGTCCACCCCCCTCCACCCCTGGCCTGTGATTAGCTCTGCCACAAGAACCATTTTGCTGTGTCCATGGGGGAAAGGGACTTTTTTTCCCCAGGGGCCAGGAGTGAGGGCTCTTTCAGGACTGTGGTAACCATTGGCAACTACCTGAGGCCTGAGAATGGAGTCCCCTCAGGGTCCGGAGGGGACAGCTGCCATCCAGTTCTCTGATCCCAGCAGAGCATCCCGGCTTCCGGCACCAGGCTTTTCTGCTGCAGCTGCAGACGCCTGGGACCTCCGTGCAGTCCCACCATGCACACCCAGGTCTGCAGGCGACAGTGACATCCTGGAGGAGCCAAGCGCAGAGCCTGCTCAAGTTACACTACGTGACGGGCTCTGTGAGCCCCACCAGTTCCAGGTGGCACCTGACACTCAGCTGCCGCTGCATCCTGGCAGTCACACCCTGACACTGGATCTGTGCAGCTGCTGGTCACCTGGGGCTGGCCTAGACACCGGGTGGCCTGACTGTCACCCCCAGGGACCACACCAGGAAGTCTCGAGGTGCTGCCAATCCTGGGAAGTCCCCAGAGAAGGGGACTTCCAGTGGCAAGCCCAGTCCCCAGGTCCACCAGGTCTGCCCTGAGCTGTGGTCGTGGAGAATTAGTCCCAGGGCTCAAGAGTTTCTGGACTTTGGGACAAGCCCTGGTCCTTGCTCAAGAGCCAGACAGACCTGCAGCTCTCATGGACACGTCTGAGCCCTTCACGAGCAGCCCTTACCGCCACGCTCTTGGTGGTGGCTGATACGTTCCCACTTACACAGGCGCCGTCCACAAGCGGCTGAGACTTCCCGTGCCTCTGATTCATCCCCCACCTCTCGGCTTGGGCGACCACAGGAAGCCACAGGGTGCTGTGCCCTGCGGGTAGGACCACGGTTGTCCTGGTGAATCGCAGAGATGCTGGGGCCCTGGAGAGGTCAAAGGCAGCAGGAAGTGAGTGTTGGTATGGAATCTAGGCAGGCACCTAAGTTCTGCTCTTCACAGGACAGGGTCACTGGGGAGTGGTGAGCAGAGTGGGCAGAGTCTGTGCTAGGAGGCAGAGATGAGCAGATGAAGGAGACCACTGAAGAGCCACTGCACAGGTGGCCTGAAGTCACAGCAGCAGCCAGGCAGTGGATTTGGAAACAGCCGTGTTGGGGGGAGTGGGTGCCAGTGCTGGAGGGGGCGTAGTCTGGGCAGCAATGAGGTGCCAGGGGCCTGGTCCTCCTGGGGTATGAAGCAGACACACGACACAATGTCACACAGCGTCACTCAGCACCACTCAGTGCCACACATTCTCACTGTCACACAACAGTGCCACTCATGTCACACAGTTTCAGTGTCACACTGTGTCACGCAGTGTCACACAACATCATGTGATGTCACTCATGCCACTCAGTCTCACACAGTGCCATCCGTCCCACGTCATGGTTCCCAGCCCCTCTGTATTCCTTGTATCTGGTGGAAACAGTAGCCACGGGCCCCCACAGCCCTCTCCCTGCTGGGTGGGTCTCACCCCAGCTCATCACGGCGGCGGCAACACCATGCTAGTGGCTTGGTGTGACTGAAAAGCTGCGGGGATCCCCATGACCTGCTTACTGTACCTGACTAGGGACTCTACTCACAGCCCGTGTCACCCAGGTTGGAGGATGTAAAACAGGAAAGTGTACTCAACGTCATGTCATCATCTAGCCACCAGCAGGGCCGGCTCTGGGGAGGAAGCTACTGCTAAATTGATGTCAGGGTCACAGCTCCCCACTGTGCCTCTGCCGGCGGTGGGGTAGCTTCCAGCCCAGCATCCCTAAGGGTCAGGACAGTGTTCCTGCCCCTAGAACACTTCCACGGCTCACCACTTACACCTCCCATGTCTCCTACAAGGCGTGCTCCAAAGCTACAGCGGATGCTCAAACCCTTAAAAAGTTATAGAGTAAAAGGCACGTTATCGGTCGCCACCCTTGAACTTCTCCTCCTTGCTTTGAATGCTCTGATCGAATCTATTGATCTTCTGCTCTCGCAGACAATGCTCGGAGTCCTCCCTCCCGCCTTTAGGCTGTCTGTCCTAGCTGCCTTAATGTCCTGCATCAAGTCAAAACGTTTCCCTTTCACGGTCATTTAGACTTTGGGAAGAGCTCGAGGTCACCTAGCTCACGGGTGAGGTGTCTGAGGAGGCTGTCAGGTGTTCAGCAGCCCACCTTTCCATTGGATGGTGCTCGGCAGCAGCATTCATGGGGTTTTGGTCACCCTGATAAAGACCCTCATGAAAGAGGGCTTCCAGAAGCGCTTCAGAAAGTGGCCAGAATGGTGAAATACATGTGTTCGAAACGATAGGGAGCTACTTTCATTTCCCCTGCTTGACAAGAGGTGGTGGTTGGCCCTGGTGTGAGTGTTGAAAGAGCCTTTCTGTGCATTTTCTGTGCTCACCCTGACCTTATTTAATTTGGCTTTTGGTCAGGTACTCAATTCATTTTGTGTCCTTTGTCTGCCACTGCTGGGGGAGAGCATGGGCCTTCCAGAGTCCATGGCAGCTCCTTTCGGCTCCTTTCACTGCCCTGAGTGATCGGGAAGAAGCCTTGGCATCAGGTCCTGTGCTGGGTTTAAAAGCCAAGTCACTTGTTGGGCCCCCACTGGAGAGGGCGCAGTGCCTGCTGCCTGGGAAGGAGCCTGTGCCATAAAATCCTGTTCCTTCTGCCAGGATCAGCAGCTGGACCCCCTGTGCTTTGTCACGTTTGGGGAGCTGACATGCAGGGCAGAGTGGGGTGAGCATTGCTAGGCTGTCACTGGATGGTCACAGGCAGCATCATGGGTTTCCCCATCTGTCTGTTCAGTGACAGTGCTCTTCAGCTGCAGATGGGTGACAACAGGATTGGAGTCCCTACCTGGCCGGCTGAATGAGGGGGCACTGTCATAATTTCTCATGCAGCCAACTGCTACATGGCCCAGATGGGTTCCTGCTGCTTGGTCACATCTCTGGGCTTTAGAGATGTGACCAGGTGCATTGACTTGTCCTCCGCCAGGTTCTGCATGTCCTGGGTAGCTCTAGGTCCCTCTCTGAAACAATGCAGAGCCTGCTGGAGTGTCCAGGACATACAGCTGGCCAAGGACCCCTCTGTGTGACCTCAAGTGAGCCAGACCTTTGAAGCTGACGCTGGTGGGGCCTGCAGAGCCATCTTCCCTCCAGTGCCCTGTTCCTTCCACCCCGTGCCAAGGTGGTTTCAGCGGGGCTGAGGTGCCCTGGAGCCACCAGGCCTCAGGGTCAATTTGAGAAGCAGGAGCAGGTGCCAGCGCGTGTCCTACCACTCCCCAGCCCTGGAGACACCCAGGTGGGCTTGCCATTCATTTTGAATTCACCGCTTGGAAGAAAGTTCAGGGGTGCAGCTTGATGCTCTGTGAAATTACTAATTTGCATTTCAAGTTCGAGTCTCCTTGAAGCAGGAAGCAAGTCTGGGTGGTTGTGGCTTGCGCTGCACCCTTGGTGTGGGAGCGCTTGGATGTCTTCCTGGGACTTGAGTCACTGTCCCTAGCAGGGAGACCTCTGATGCTCTCCTGACCCTTGCCTGGTTAAGGGCAGGGTGGTGTTGGAGGCTGGCTCCTAGGCAGGGTTTGTTTCCCTGCAGCTCTTACAGTTTGCATTGGGGTCTCCCCCAAGAGCTTCGAGCATTCAGAGATGGAAAGTGGTAAGATCAGAGCTAAAGGAGGAGATGGGGCCACGGCCTGGAAGCATCTGTCCCTCTCCCTGGCTCCTCCCTTCCTCTCTGCTCCAGCAGTGCTCCTCCACCCAGGCCCCTCTGCCACGCTGTTCTGCCGCGGAGCTGCCAGCCATGGACTGAAACTTAGGCAGCTGAGCCAAAATCACCTTCTCCTCCGTTAGCGTTTAGGTGTTGTGGCTCAGTGACAGGAAAGTGACTAAGACAGCAGCCTCCCTTGAGCTAGTCACTGCCACCTCCAAGTCCAGCTCAATTCCTCCTTTGATGCTTGGGGGCAGAGCGGCAGGAGGGAGTGGCCGTTAGGAGCCGGGACTGCAAGGCCAGGCATCCAGGGCTGATGGAAGATCTGACCGCAGCTAGGACACTGCCAGCCTTGTTGCCTCGGGCAAGTCCCTGTATTTTCCTGGGATGAGGATCTGCTGTGCTGAGTCATGGTGAAGTGTGTGGGCAGCTGACATCTGGCCTTTCACACGGAGGAAAGGGCCATCTGTCCCCAACTATTTTGCAACACAGCATGGTTCCCTGTGTGGGTGGCTTCTCCTTGAACATGAAAAGCAGGACACAGAGCCAGGCTCTGCACTTAGAATGCTGCCCTCAACGCTGGACTTGGGAGTCCAGGGCCGGGCTCAAGATGATGCTGGCCGTAGGTGCCACTGAGAGGCCTGCCCTGTCTCTGAGACTCCTGTAAGGGGTGACATTCCTTGCAGGATGTGCTAGAAGGCAAAAAGTTAGCTCTTGCTCTAGGGAGACCCCAGATCCCAGAGCCTGTACACATAAGATGGAAATTAACCCAAATCTTAATATTTCCTCCAGGAGGCGCTTAGGGGGCAGACCCTGGACCTTGCGACCATCTGCCACCCTTGATACTGGTACTTCTTTCTTTCTCAATCCTCCAAACTTCCCTTCTGACTGCTCCTATGGCAGCGACACAAGGTCGGCCCCTTCTAGTGACCCCAATAAAGAAAGCAAACAAGGAGTGGCCAGCTAGGACTCCTAAGAGCGAGGCATCCAGGGTCAGGAGGACAGGGATGGCACATCCCTTCCCCTCTCTGTCACTCCCCAAGTTCCGTCCTGTGTGATGGGCAGAGAGATGCTGGGCTGATCCTGTGGGAGCTGGGCGCTCCCCACCGACTTTCCTGGCGGGATCAACTTCCAGTTCTTGTGCATCTGTGTGTGTGTGTGTGTGCGCACGCGTGCACGTGTAAATGTGTCGTGCTGCCAGTTTGAGAAGAGGAACAAAGACAATAATCCCTTTGCTTGGTGTCGCTCAGAAAGGAAACGGGCTTTTCTCTTATCAGTAGGAATGAAAAGCAAACCCAACTTTTCCACCAACCCTGATGCCACAGGGGTTTCTGGGGAGCTCCATAACCTGAACAGTCTGTCCACGAGTACCTGGCAGATGCCAGCACCTCGCAGCTGGACGCTGAACCCGACTGCATTTACATCTGATCAGCAGCCGAGGGTTCATTAACCTGCCGATGGCTGGAAATGTGTGGAGCACTCAGCCAGGGCTCTCAGGGGTGTCTCTTCCAGGAGATGGGATCTGATACATCTGAGAAGGTTCGTTTAGTGCAGGGCTTCTTGCTTCCTGTCGCTGGGGCTGCTTCAGGTAGGACCAAGGTGCTGGCATTTTGGGGACAGGCTCTGTCCTTTGACTTGTAGGCTTTGCAGCTGCCACTTGGGCTCAAAACCTGGTTCACAGCTTCCCAGCTTCCCTTTTGCTGTGCTTGCCTGGGTCACAGTCCCTCTCTTGCCCCAGCCTCACCACCCCGGGGTGCCGGGGCTCACACACATCCACCAGGAAGGGGCGCGCGGTTGGCATTCACTGTTCGGGTCACCACACACTCAGTCAGGCTCTTCTCCCTTTCTCCCCTCTGCCTGTGCTACCTTTCTGTGCTGAATGACTATGTCAAATACAAGCAAGCGGCAATTTTGGTGAAGATGTATATAGAATGTTCCAGCATTGTGCAGAACGGCCCCAAAGTAGGAACATCTCAGGCACCAATCAGTAGGAGAAATGACAAATACATTGTGGTGAACTCACGTCTTTGAGGACAACACGAATTAACGTGGCTACAGTGTAGGGTTGAATCTCACAAACAGTTATGGTCAAGCGAGGTCTAATGTCAAAGAATAGGAGCAGAGTGATTCCAAGTCCGTGAAATACAGAAACAGGCAGAAGTCACACACGCTGGTGGAATCTCCATGGTGGTTGTCTGAGGAGGCACCGGTGCCTCACAGGGACCCTGGAGGAGCTCAGGAAGGACAGCAATGTCCCTCTTCATGGGATGTGCACACTCACACAACTCTGGCCATGTGTGTACTCAGGATTGGAACGTTTTTCTGTTACGCTCTGATGAACACTTTTATAAACTCGAGTGGCAACATGGTGGAAATTCTCAGGGCTTGTTTCATCACTAATGCAGCATAGGCCTCTGGTCAAGCTAAGAGCAGAATCGCTGCTCTCCAGACAAAGGCTCTGAGTGGCCTTTGTTTGCCGGTCGCAAAGCAGGTACACAGTCGGAGGAGTTCTGAGAGCAGATTGTCCCGCACAGGGCTGCAGAGTCTCTTCTCCAGCATCCTGCACTGGGGCAGAAAGACCCGCACACTGATGAGTCAGTCAAGGAGTGTCATAATGGCAGCGGAGACAGTGAGACGCTTCTGTCGCACAGGATGTGAGAGGCCAGGAGGGGCAGTGTGCTGCTTTAGGGGCCTGGCACAGGAAGGGGTTGTGAGGATGCTCCGAAGTGAGCCCGTGCCTTTGACAGATCCGTGGTCCCTTTGCCTCGCTCTGTCTCCCCAGGAGTGACCCCAGCCACTGGCATCTGTGGTCCTGTGGGCTCTGGTCCTTCCCCTATTCCATCACCCCCTTCCTGCTGCAGTCAAAATCTGGCTGTCCTCAGAGGCCACGTCCAAGGACTTCGCTCTGATAATTAATTCATGCTAGTGTCTTGTTTTACAAGAATCTGACGTGGTGCCATCTCAAGAGCATTTTAAATTGGGGTGCTCAGGTCTAGGAATGCTTCCGTCCCAAGAAATGAATTATTAACAAGCAAATGTTACACTTCTCATTTGCCTGTGCTCACAGCAGTGCCCGGCTGGCTCAGCACCAGAGGGGATGAATAACAGACAAGTCAGACAGGCACAAAGGACCCAACCTGGCACCGAAGTGGGCTTGTTCTGTGGATCGGATCCTCAGGGTCAGTATGAGCCTGCACCCCAGGCCCCTCCTGTCCACACTCATGATGGCACAGGCCAAGATGTCCACTTCTACCATCTCCTCAGGAAGGAGCCAGTGTTTGCTTTTTGATTTCTCTTTGACCGTGAGGGTCCCCTCTCTTTTGAGGGTCCAGTGAGGGTCCCCTCTCTTCACATCAAGGATGTGAAGTCTATCAACATGAAACTGGGGAAACCCAAAGATACTTTCTGAAAATCCGACTGTTAATCTTTGCTTATTTCTTGCATGCGGTAGAATAATACTGTCCAGCCAAACTGTTTGCAGAACGGAAGCACTCTAGGCCTGTGCTGTCCAGTGTCTTGCCACTGGCCACATGTGGCTGTTGAGCTCTAGAATATCTGGGGCTGTGCAGCCGTATGCATTCGTGGGCTTGCTATAACAAAATACCACAAACCGAGTGGCTGAATACCACAGGGACGAGCTGGGTAATGGTGGCACACACCTACAATCCCCCGAGCGAGGGACGCTGAGGCAGGAGGATCGCAAGTTCACGGCCCACCTGGGCGGCTTAACAAGACCCTGTCTCAACATAGGAAATAAGAAGGGGTGGAGGTACAGCTCAGTGCAAAGGTCCTGCTGGCCTTGGGTTCAATCTCTAATACCAAGAAAGAAAGAAAAAAACCCAACAGGGGCTTCCTCCCAGGTCGGGAGGCCAGATGTCTGAGACCAGCGTGCCAGGGGTGAGGACTTCAATGTGTCAAAGTAAAGTAAGTTCCTGGTCATCCACCCAGCAACCACATCTGGATCTTTGGGGGCAGGGTCCAGAAATCTGTGCCTCCACCTCCACCCCGCTGCCCCAGACCTGGAGTCCCTGGAAATGCTTCTGAAAGGGCAGCTTCCAATGCCACAGGCCTGGGAGGACT
Source organism: Hydrochoerus hydrochaeris (assembly GCA_004027455.1). Classification (NCBI taxonomy): domain Eukaryota; kingdom Metazoa; phylum Chordata; class Mammalia; order Rodentia; family Hydrochaeridae; genus Hydrochoerus; species Hydrochoerus hydrochaeris. The sequence goes on along the minus strand of PVLA01001519.1, from coordinate 280,328 downwards.
TGGGGGTTGCTGGGGGTCTGCGTGTCTCTCAGGGACCAGCCACACTCAGACCATATCCCCAGAGCAGAGGCTGAAACCCCAACCACCCCGACTAAGGCCTGCAACCCTCCTTTCTCTGCTTTGCTCCGAGACAGAACTGAGCTGCTAAAGGTCACTTCATTCTGCCCTTGAGAGGGAAGAAAACATTTGTGATAACTTATTTAATGACTCTCTTCCTCCTAAATATTAAGACAAAAGCCACATTGCTCAGAGCTGCGCTGCAAGATCCCAGCACAACTATTCCATTCATCTTGCATGAGCCAAATATTGGCAGGTCTAGAAGGCCTCCGTTGTGGCTTCCTGTTTCTGCAGTTTGGGGGACACTCATTTATGAGTCTCAGGAGTAGGTCCCTGCCCCCTCTTGCCTGTCTTGTTTGCCTCCTCCTGACCACCCTAATTTACTCAGTCCCAATCATCCCAGAAGACCCGCCACAGCCACATCTGTCCTTTCTTACCCCTCTGAAAGCCGCTGGCCTCTTTCTAGGTAACCAGGCTCCTGGTCTTTCTTAATTCCGTTCTATGTCTTTTTGTAACCCTCTGCGAATCCTTAACTGTGTAGGAGCTGCACAGTAAATACTGTCTCACTGGATAATTCATCGATTTCCAAGAACAGAGTCTGGAAGCCCCTCTCCCTTTTTTGTTATTTTGTTGTTGTTTTGTTTTATTTTGTTTTGTTTTTGTAGTACTGCTGATTTAGCCAGAATCTTCTCACTGAGCTACACACCCAGCCCTTTAGTTTTCGAGCCCATGGTCTCACTAAATAGTATGGTTATCCAGGCTGGGCTCAAACTTGTGATCCTCCTGCCTCGGCCTCTCAGAGTGCACCGCCATGCCCTTCTACTGTGCCACAGGAGGACCCCGCCCCACCCCAGGCAGGGATCCCAGCCTGCCCAGTCTCCCTGGGGTGACCTGGGCTCTCTTGCCGGGCAGGAGCCAAGGCCACCCCATTCATCTGGCCAGCAACTGACAACTGCTCAGGGCCCCCACACCAACAGGCAGCCCCTCAGGGGAAGGAGGCCTTTGTGGGGCATTTTCAGGGGACTTCATGAAGGACCCCTGCCCACATACACAGCCACACCCTCCAATTCCTCGTTCACTGGCTTTTCAGAGGCAGGTCGAGCTACAGTGCTATCGCCCTGCCTCGTGGAGCGCAAGGTCAAAGGATCAGAGAGTGGGTGACCTCAAACACCGTACTTTGGCCCTTAAGGCCACACCAGAGCTCCTAGAAAGACTTTCCTCTCCACCGAATGCTTGTTGCTCATTGACACAATGTTGGAGGGGACCCAATGGTGGGACCTTTTAACCGAGGTGAGTTTCCATAGGAACTACACTGCGTGTCTCCTCGGCCAAGGGGCCAGGTCTGGGGCATCTTGCAGGGTTGCAAAGGGCCAGTAAGTGCCCAGTTTGTGTACTCTGACCACAAATGTTCCCTCCAAAGGGGACTTGGAGGCAGGGATGGAACAGTTTGTTGGGAAATGGCCCCAGAAAGCGCCATGAGGGACAGGGGAGTGGCACAGGGAGTAAGAAGAGCCCAGTGCAAAGCCCACTGTTAGGAGGTGACCGACCTGGGAGCAGAGCGAGGCTACGCAGGGACCTGGCACAATGTGGCTGCAGGTGCCTCAGAATTAGCCCTAGGGCCAGGGATTGGGTCATTTGTCCCCTCAAGTGGCCAAAGCTTACCCAGCTGAGGGCACTGAAGGACATTCTTGGGCAGAGCTGAGGCGGGAAGCAGCGGTGCCCAGGCGAATGTGCCCAACTGCTGGTGCCCTCAGAAGAGGGCCAGCACCTTCAGGATGGGGACCAACAGGCCCCTTTCATCACAACACACCTGCCTGAGCTTGCAGCAGCCCCGAGACAGCTGGTCCCCCGCTTCCCATCCCATCCGGCCTCAACCCCTCTCAAGTGTGACCGGCCAGTTTACCTGACCCAGAGGTCAAGGAGAGATTTGCCCAGCCGTGTCCTCCCTGCCACCTCCAACCTCCTTCCCAGCCCAGACTTGTAAACTCCAGGACCTGTGTTGTTTTGCTGTTTTAGACCGTGTTTGTGGTGTATAATATTTACAGCCCTTGTGGGGAGCGGGTGTGTGTACTTATCTTCATGCCGGCTTCATTCCCTCCTCTCTTGGTCTCCTTCCCTTTTGCAGAAGCTCCCTACTGTGTTTTTGAAAGTTTGATGTGACAGGTGGGAGGGAGAGCTGAGAGGAACGTCTCAAAACTGTCTGAAGGGAGGGGTGGTCTCCAGACAGGGTAATCGGACCAGGAAGGAGGTCATGTTCTGAGTGGGAAGAATAGTGCCATAAAGGGTGAGGCCAGTGTCCACAGACAAGGGCTGCCTTCGCTCCTCCAAACCCGGCCGGCACCTTTCCTCCTGCCCCAGACCCCCAGAGCAACCGCTTTGCCATATCCACGTTAAGATCCCCAGGGCACTGTGCTGTCCCTGCTCCTGGCTGGAGAACAAAGCACTGTCACAACTCTTGACGCAGCCCCTACACGGCTGCTGCACAGTGGCCATGAGCAGGGCCCGGCAGTGGGTGCACCCTGCTTGCCTCCCCCAGTACGGTTAGTGGGGCTGCACCTCGGCAGAAGCAGGCGCAGAAGACACAGCAGAAAGGAGGAGGCGGGGTCGGGGAGGAGAACAAAGGCCTGCAGAGGGCTGGCAGCCCTGATGGGCTGTAGAGGAAGCTCCCACCCGGGCTAAGCGCCTAGGCAGCTCCAGCAGGCAGCCTGGAACCTGTGCCCCCCGCAGGCATCGCGCTGCCCTGGCACCCCAGAGAGCTCTACACTCCCCATGGGGTCTATTTCCTCTGCTCTCAGGGGCTCCAGGGCTGACGCTCCCAGAGGAAGCAATGCTCACCTGCCTGCAGGGAGTTAAACCCACCAGCCCAGTTCCGGGTCTGCAGCCCTTACAAAGTCACTTGACCGAGGACAGGGGCTGGTGACCAAGGTTTTAATTTACACAACACAGAGTCATCCGGTGTGCCAAACTGCAGGCTTCATGCCCAGGGACACACCCCACCCCTCCTCCTGTTATGTCACCATGGCAGCCTCACCAGGTGTCATGTAAATGTCACATTACCCTTGGCAAGGCGTCTCAGCTAGCACATCGGAAACTTGGCCACAAGGGGCCAGGGTAGCTGGCATCCCCTGGGCTCCCTCCCAGTCTCAGGCCTGCAGACCTGGGTCCTCTGAGTCTCTGAAGGTTCTGCACTGGTACAGGCTAAGACCGCAGACCCCGACCAGGAGAGACTCGGGTGTCGCCAGGGAGTGCTTAGGAGCAAGACGTGGTCAGTTATTCCTTGTGTTGGTCGCTTAAGCGTGGCTACTAAAGAGGAGAATAGACCGGGAGGGTTGACCAGCTCCTGGGAGGGGCAAAATGGTAACTAAGCAGAGACAGAGCCAGGAGGGAGTTTTCAAGAAAGCACTTTGGGTGCCTGTGTATGGCACTGCGGAAAATTACACACACATGCCGAAGACATTGGGTGAGAGGAGTTGCCACAGAAGGACAAACACAAAAGTCAAGAGTGGTGGTACATGGTCTGTCATCCCAGCACATGGGAGACTGAGGCAGGAGGATCACAATGAATTTGAGACCAGCCTGGGCTACATAGCAAATTTAAGACCAATCTAAACTACATAGTGAGACCCTGTCTTTAAAAAAAAAGACTGTACAGATCCACTCATATGAGGTCTCCAGAGTCCTAGACACTCATATGAGGTCCCCAGAGTCCTAGACACTCATATGAGGTCCCCAGAGTCCTAGACACTCATATGAGGTCCCCAGAGTCCTAGACAAAGAGTGATGGGGGAGGGGAGGGCATTACTGTGGATTGGATGTGAGTTCTGGGGTGCAAAAGTAAAGGACCCAGGATGGCCCGTGTGCTCAGTGCCTTTGAACCGTGTGCTTAAAAAATGGCTAGAATGGCAAATTGTGTGCTATGTGCCTTTTAACACATTGAAGATAAATTTTTAAAAATTAGGCAAATTTGATCACCAGCATCAGAGGGTCTTGGCCCTGGCAGGAGCATCAGGTGGCAGCTGTGTCTACCCAGAGTCATTGTAGGCAAAGCCCTGAGAGCCGGTCCCTGACCTAGGATGTCCCATCCCCCACCCACCAGGACTCACTTTCTCCTCCCGCCAAAGCACCCAGCTCTGTCCTGCTCTCCTCCCTTCCCATCAGTCAGTGGGGCAAGAACCAGGTACTGGCTGCCTGTGCTCAGGCGGGGTCTGAGGGGCCTCAGGGACGGTTGTCTGTGCTCAAGAGAGCTGTGTCATGGCTCCATTCTGTCTACTGGGGGACGTGACCTTGGGGCCAGAGGAAAGAGCTCAGCTGCTCTTCTCACTGTGGCACCTTCTCCCGGGGCAGAAGCCCTCTACCTTTGTGCTGGGGTGTCACTTGTGGCCCCCCAAGGCAGAGATCGATCCCACTTCATGTTGGAGCACTTTCTGTAAGCATCAGGACTATTGAAGTAGGGTGGGAACACAGCAAGTCCACTCTTCCGTGCTGAATTCTGATACTTCCGACAAACTCACAGCTGTGTAATCCCCACCACAGAGCCATAGAGCAAGTGTCACCCACAGAGCCCCAATGTGGTCAGCTGTCCTGAGCCCACACCAAATGGTGGGCTATTTTTCTGTCCTCTCTGATTTTGCTGTTCCAGAATGTCATAAAAATGGAAAACACGGCACATAGCCCTCGAAATCCGGCTTCATTCTTTTAGCAAACACGCTTTGGATTCTCCCATGCCTCTGCACAGATCAAGATTCTTTCCCTTTTATTTCTGTGTGTTCTGTTGTATGAGTGCAGCAGGCGGTTGGTTAACTCACCACTAGAGGACATCTGACTTGTTTCCAGTTCAGGGCTGCTATGACGAAAACCACTGTGAATATTTGCATTCAGATCTCATGTCTTCCTTTCATCTGTGAATGACATTGCTGAGTTGCATGATACATGAATATTTATTTCCATAAGAAACGGCCAAACCATCTTCTAAAGCAGCTGTATCATGGTGCATTCCCACCAGGTTTACAGTTCAAATCATCACCAACACTTAACGCTGTGGTTGTTTTTAATGATGACTATTCTGACTCACGTATGTACAGCAGTATTTTCTTGTGGCTTAAATTGCATTTCTCTAATGAGAGATGATGCTTTTCACATGTTTATTTGTAATAGGTATATCTTCCTTCATAGCATATCCAAGTCTTCTGTCTGCCTTTTTCTTGTTTTTTATTACTGTTGAGTTTTGGTTGATCTTTATATGTTCTGGATACAAATGGATATAAGGCCTTCATCATTTTTGTGATTTGCAAATACTTTTTCCAAGCCATTTCTTTTTTTTTTCCATTTTCTTTCTTTCTTTTTTCTTGGTTTGTTTCTTGGGTTTTCTGAGATAGGTCTCACTATATCCCAGGCTGGCCCTCAAACCCACAGTGATCCTCCTGCCTCAGCCTCCCAAGCGTTGGGATGACAGGTGTGCACTTCACACCCAGCCTCTTTTTTCATTTTCTTAAGAGTTGTTTGAAGTTTTATATTTTTATAAGATGCAGTTTGTCTGCCTGTTATCTTGTAGGCCATGACTACCGGCAACTTTGTTAGCAGAGGTGTCCCACATCTACACTGAGAGCACCTCTCAGCAGGGACTGTGTGCCAGAAACCATGCATGCTGTGTGCAGAAGTCCCAGCAAAGATCAGGGCTCACCCCACTGTGCGACCAGCTCCAGGAAGAGACGGTGTGAAGGCCACAAGTCCTAGCTGGATCCATGAAAGCCTAGGGGTCCCGCCTGCCCCCTCCTCCATCGCTGCCCCCTTTTCTGTGCTGTGGACCGTGGCTGTATTGGGCCCCGGATTAACATGGCATGAACTTCTGGGTGAAAACAATGTGGAGGAAGCAGACATGGGTTGCCAGAGGTGGGTAGGGAGATGAGGTGTGTGGAAGGGACTGAGGACTTTCCAAGCCCTGGAAGCCCCCACTTAGGGGCCGAGGGTCCCCTTCCACGAGACAGTCTACACTGGACGCACTGGGCATTCATTCCAAGATTCCCTTGGGCTGAGTTGTTACATTTCTATGAAAAACACCGGAAACAATCCCAGTGGGACACTGTCCTCTTTTACTGTGGCCCTGAACTCCCACAGAGGCTGCACTGAGGGGCAAAAATCAACCTTAGGCGTGAGGTTCTGGTTTATCTTCGAAAGAATGCAGCTAGCTAGCTCTCATTTCGCCAGGAGATGTGTGAGGCCCACTGAGGCTTTCCTTTGCCCTCTTCTTCATGGAGACGGTAGCTGTCTATCACTGCAGGCAGGCGACAGTGGCACTCACAAGCCCTTTCTTCCTGGTGTGAATGAGGAGCACCTGGAGCTCACAACAGAGCCCTAGTCCAGGGCAGAGGTGGTGGCTGGACCTTTCCGGGCCTCCCCAGCCTGGCTCGCTGGCACCTTGCATCTGGAGGACCTGGCAGGTTGGTGTCAAATGATGTGTCCGGTCAACAGAGCCCCAGGAGAGCCCTGGTTACATGTCCGTGGCAGCCGGCTGCAGCCAGCACCCTGAGTGGGGGTGCTCTGGTCTGGCTGCTGGTCTACCCAGGGAGAGGTGGGCAGGAGGACACAGAAACAGCCTCCTGGCTCCTGAGGCTTCTTCCTCTTCTCCCTTGCTGAGGGTGGTGTCCACACCATGCCCACAGAACAGCGTGCTCTGTGTCCCCAGGGAGCTGGAAACGTCAGTGTGACAAGTCACAGGCTTGCCTAGATTTATTATCTCAGTGATTTCCCAGCTAATCATCAGCCCCACTTTCTCTTGGGAGGGTCCCTTGGAGGTTTCTGAGTTTGGGGATTCAGACATCAAGCAGTGTTGGCACAGCTACCCCTTAGAAGCCAGCGTGGTGGGACTCAAGCTGCCCTACAGGAAAGGGAACTGCCAGTGTTGAGACCCCTTGGAACTAATGTTCTGAAATCCTTGCTTTGGGGCATTGGGATTGTCTTGACGATGTTTCAGAAGCAGAGTGAACAAGAAATGTGTTACTGTGGCTCACTTGTGAATCTTATCAGATTATCAGAAGGGCCTGGAACCTCCAAAAGTTCAAGAACCACTTCTTTCTCAGGTTCTTGGGAGCTAGAATTTTTAAAATATGGTTAACAACCAGGAATCCCAAGTGGGGCTGGAGGCAGGACAAGTGTACTGGTTGACATCTTAGAGACAGCTGCATGTGCCGGGCCGCCTGATTTGCCTGCGACACTTGGCTTGAACAGCACTGCTTTATAAACAGGGGTTTTGGAGAAATCAGGGTCAGAATGACTTTTCTGAACTTGCGTAGGAATCCACTCTTGTTCTGTACTGTTTGGTCCAGTGGCAGTGGCCAGGTCCCCAGGTATGGAGGAGAGTGGCCACTGGAGAAACAGCCCAGGCATATCCAAACTGCAGACTGCAGACTTTAAGCACCTGTGACTCCGGGCATCACATCAGCCAGTGCCAATGTGTGCGCTGTCCCATGACTGCACATGCCATCTTCTCCCCAGCCTTCTGTGGTGTGAAAAGTCTCAGAATCAAAATGGAGTCGACTGTGTCAAGCAAAAACAAATAGAGCCAGGAGATGTGGATGACAGCAAGGAGCGTCACAAAAGACTGCCAGAGCCATGGCTTTTACACAAAGGCCACTGCCACCTCATACAGCAACTGCCTGTCCAGTCATTGAGCTGATGTCACCCTGTATTGATCACTGTAACCATGACGACTGATTCAAAGCAAACTCCCCTGGCCTCAAGCCCTTTGAATAGGCACACAGCTTAGCCTGGAGCCAGTTCCCATGGCCCACTCTCCATTCCTGAATACAGGACTTGATCTTTGCTGTTCTCTCTCCTGGCGGTGTTTATTTAGGTTGACAGTGGTTGTAGTCAGTATCTGAAAGCCCCCATGGCACAGGGAGAGGGTGCCATGCTGGGGCCCTGCTACCACCCTGCTCCTGGGTCTGATGTGGGTCCAGGGCTGACCCTTTGCCTCCTCTGTAAAAGGAAGGTGAGGAGATGATTGTCCCAAGGGATCATTGCTGATTCTAACCACCCATGATCCTCTTGGTGGGACTATCTGGATTCTATCGTGGTCAGTGGAATTGATCTACATGACACCAGGTCACGTTTGTGATTCCACAAGTACCCGTCACCAGAGGGGACTGAGGTACTGACATTTCCCCTCCATTTGCAGCAACTTATTTTTCAGAACAATTTCATACTACAACTAACCTGTTCCTGAATGGCTTCCAGAGAGCTGTTCCTCTCCTCCCTTCCCTTTGGCCTTAGCTTCCCGGGGCTCTGTGCTATTTCCTCTTGCTCAGTGAGTATCTGGATTATGTTGGATCTGTGAAATGGAGCTCTGACCTCCAGCTGTACCCAGAGAGGGTACAGTTCTTCCAAAAGCCATGGCAGCCCGCAAAGGCCAGGACCATGAGGCTGAGGCTGCCCTGAAGTTAGCTTCACAAGATTCCCATTTCTTTCTCCAAACCTCAATTTCTATTTTGTTTTGCCTAAACCTGTATGAACTGTGAGCCAGAATAAACCCTTTTTCCTTTAACTGGCCAGTGTCACCTATTTTATTCTAATGAAGAGAGTGACCGAGACAGAGATCCTGCTCAGAATGCTGATGCCACCCCTTTCCTGGGAGCAAGTGTCCTCCACATCCACCCCACCCCACCAGGGCCCCCTCTCAGGAGCAGAGACTGAAATGCCAAAAATACTGATATCCCAGAGCCAACTATTAACTGGCTGGGTGTAGAATGCTACTGGGTTCACAGAGCCCCATATAACATTTTGTTGTTGTTGTTCATTTTTTCTGACTTCCTTTTAGAAGAATAATAAATGTCCTACAAAGTCTCTGGCTTTGCCACCCTGAATAGCCTGATCTTAGAAGATGAGATAAGCAGGGTTGGGCTGGATGAGAGAAAATGTCATGAATGAAGCATGTTTTGTTGTTTTGTTTTGTTTTATTAACAGAAAGTAGTTCTTTTTACCCTAAATGTTACCATAATCTTTTGACTCTAAAATAACTCCAATGTTTTCCAATGTATTTGGAATAGTTTCAATGATAAGACTGTAAAACTTTCTAGGGCTTGTAACCAAAGTTGCAGCCCAACCTTTACTCTGAATTAATACATGTTTTGAGAGTGTTCTCAGAGGGCCCAGTGCTGCTGGGTTATGCTGGCATCTGTGCCAGTCCTGCAACAGGTGCCTGAAGACTGTGCCCCGAGAGAGGGCCCTGGTGGGTTGGGGCAGGTGGGGAAGACACTTGGTTCCCAGGATATGGGTGGCATTGCAGCATTCTGAGCAGGATCTCTGTCTCAGTCACTTTCCTCATCAGAACAAAAGACATGACACCCACGAGTTAAAGGAAGAAGCGTTTATCTCAGTTCACAGTTCATAGAGGGTTCAGTCTATAGTCGCCTGATTCCAAGTCAGGACAGCATGGCAGAGGGGCCTGGTGGAGGAAAAGCTGCTCACCTCATGGCAGACAGGAAACAACAAGGGTCAAGGGAGGAGCCTGGAAGAGAGGTACTGCCTTTTCCAACCAGGCCTCTCTGCCTATCAGCAAATTAGCCATAAGCCCTGTAATCAGTTGCCGTCCAAAGATCCTGCCTATGAATGCATGAGACTTTAGAGGGATATCTAGATCTGAACTATAACAATCTCAAAGCAGCTGGGAAATCACAGAGGAACTCAGGCCAGCTGGCCTGCACCTTGGGCCCAGGGAGAAAGAGTGAGTCAGGGATTCTCTGAATGCAGTTGTCCTTAGCTGCAAGAAGGGAGCCTTCCATCTGAAGGGAACTTGGAGGTCAGAAAGCAGAAACCTGACTTTCTCTCTCTCCCAGAGAAGGCAGCTGTGAGAGAGCTGAGGCCTGAGGACCATGGGGAACTGGAAGTTACTGAAGAGGTTTGTTACCTATAAAATGAGGAAGTTAGGTGAAATCAATGGTTCCCAAACCACCTGCATGGCCTTAAAAAACTCAGACCCCCAGGATCCCCTCAGCCCCACTCGACCCATCTTCAGGCCCCAATCATGGAGTCTCAAAGCTCCAGGTGATCTTGGCCCGGCAGGGATTGGGAACTGTGCAGATTCCTTCCAGAGTCCCCACCTCCCTTACTGGGACCCCTCTGCCCTGTCACTTCTGTGGACGATTCTGGGTTACATTCTACCTGGCAGGCACCAGCTAGGCAGTTCGCTGTGTGGGGCTGACAGGTGGTGACCTGCAGCCCTATTGGAATTCAGAAGAGACACAGCTGTGCTTGGCTGGCCTTGGCACTGCAATCTGCACTGCAGCTATGCGTCCCAGTTCCCTGAGACCTACCTGACAGAGCCTCACCAGGTCCAGCCACTTCCTGTGCAAAGCACCTGAGGCGTACCATCGACCAAGGCTGGTAGCCCAAGGACCCATTCTGTCACCTGGATGCTGACAGCCCTGTATCTGAACCTGACTCTGAACCTTTGGTCTCATTGACCTGGGTCCTGGGTGGGAGTATGGGAGCATCTGAGGGGACCCAGAGGGCAGAACAGAGCTACAGGTACCCAATAGCAACAGAAGTCACTGGTGGGTGCTATTCAGGATGGGGCGATAAGTATAAATCAGAACAAATGGATTTAATACTCTAGGTTCTTCTATGTCCTGCAGCTTTCTCTAGTAAACCCTCTTCTACTATATGTATTTACTATTGATAACCAAAATTTTGACCCAAATACCCAGCACCCACTAAAACTTTCCTTTAAGCAGGAAAGGTTTAATCTGGCTTACGTTTTCAGCGGATTCAGTTCATGGTTAACTGGCTCAAAGGCAGAAGCATCATGGCCGTGGGGGGTCCACAGCCTGTGTCATGATTTCTTTGGGCCACCCCGATGGATTCTGTATCCCACCTTTAGGATTCTATGATGACACAGCTCTCACGGTCATCTGAGACTATACCCCTTGAGAGATGTCCTGAGCCAGCAGACACCCAGAGGCTGGTCCTGCAGTCATACCCCACCCCACATCCCAGCCTCACACACTGCTATGATTCTCTATGATGAATGCTAGTGTGTGCACATCCATGTAGGCAACCCACTCTTCTTCTTGTGTCCTGGAACAAGTCTGTCCTCCTTGTCACCACAGCCCCTGTGCAAACAAAGGCTTGATGACTCCAGCTCTTATTTCATGCTGCAGTAGGCACAGCCATCTGGTTTACCTGTTGTACTCTTGCCAAGATGAAGGGTGACTTTGCTCTGAGGCCTACAGCTGATAAGTGGGCAAATCCAGCCTATGCATGGGGCTCTACAGTCCAACCTCACTTCCTCCCCGTGTGACTGTCCCTTAGGCTGGCACTCACTTCTGGCCAGTGGCACCCCTGTCCTCTTTTCTCCTCCCCATTCTTCCAGTTGCAGCTCCCACCGACATGAACAGCCAAGCCTGCGAAGTCACCAGCTCCTGGCTCCCTGGTGTCTGGCGCCACTGGTGTGGGGTCTGCGTGGCTGCCAGCAGCAGTTTATGTCACTCACTGGGGCTATTCACATGGTCTGGCTGTGACCCAGAGGTATTGTTCACCCTCGGGCGGGCAACAGCCCCACACAGAGTGAGGGGGTCTTAGAAGACATCATCATCTCTGTGTCCTGTGGCCTGTTCCAAGGCTTCTGCTGCCATGGCCTAGTCCTGTCTGGGCCCTCAGGAAAGTCACCTGCCTCAGGGGCAGAAATGTTCACTTTCTAGGGCAGAGAGGGCTCGTCCATGTTTCTGTGAGCCCTCTACCATGTCCCTCTTGCCGCAGACCTGCTCTCTTGCCCGAGCTCCTCCTGCTTCCGGGCCATATGCATTGGGTGCCCCGTGGTTGGGGTGAGGCAGTGTCTGGCTTGCTGCGGGTTTTGTTCTTGTCCAGTTTCCCCAGCCAGGTAGAAGGGTGAGACTTTCCCCCTTTCTCCTAGCCTGTTTCTCCTGCGATGCTGCTCTGTGTGGCCGTAGGCCTGCCTGGCAAACAGACATGTAACTGTCACAGTAGATGAGAGGAGGACAGTTTCCCCCACTAGGAAGGGGACAGCAGTGGGGCTGAGGTCACAGTGCCCTCATTTGCCCCTTCATTCAGCAACCTTGACACTAAACATTCAAAGTTTAGGAACATCACTCTCACCTGCCCTGGGGCTTTGTCTAAGACAGTGTCCCCAGCAGGGAGACAGCATCCAGGGGGTGAAAGCCCCCTGCTTGCAGATATGTGACTCTGCTCTTCCAGCTGGTGTGGAGGAAGCCCATCCTGCCTGTCAAGGATGCCCAGGCACCGGGTCCCAGCCCCCCAGCCCAGCCCCCTCTCCTGCCCTTTCAGGAACCCAGGGACTTCCCAACTTCCTTCCTGCTGCCAACAGTCTGTCCATCTGTAAGTGGGCATCAGGGACACCTGCAGAGCTGACCTGTGTGACAGCACTCTGCAGACAACGACTGCCGGAGTTCCAGGATTGGACCCTTCTTAGAGATATTTTGGCGAACCATGTAGAGGGACCATATTTTTAGTTCCCAGAAGGTTCTTTCCCTGTCCCCCTAAACTACTCACAGCTCTGGCATTTTACCCTTCCCTTCCCTCACAAATTTCCCTTCCCCTGCTCTAGTCTGGATGTTGAATGTCACTCAATATCCATGTGTGATGTGGATCTTGGTCCCAGCTTGGCCACTGTTGGGGATGATGGACCTTTAGAAGGCAGGGTCCATGGAGAGGTCTTCTGGTCCCTGAGGTGCCTCTTCTTCTCTCTTTTGTGTCCTGTCCATGAAACTATTGGTTTTACTCTGTCATTCATTCCTGCCATGTTTTGCTGCCACTGGCTGAGAGCAATAGAACCAACAAATCTTGCACTGAATCCTCCAAAACTCTGTGCATCTCTTCTTCCTGTAAGGATGGTTGTGTTGCTTCCAGGAGCACCCTAAGCCAGAAACCTCAGCATAACTTGATTTTTTCTGCAAAAATCCTATTTCAAAATGAGGTTACATTCTCAGATGCCAGGAATTAAGACTGCAGTGCCATCTATTCATGTCACACGTCTTGGTGGTCAGAGCTTGTCCCACCTGAGTCTTCCTCTTTGTCACGTGACGTCCACCCACAGCACTGACTTTGGTGTTTGTCAGACACTTTGCAAATGTCCCTGTGCAAAACCTCAATCAGTTCGGCAGGGCAAGGTTTGCTCTTGGCTCGTGGCTGGCAAGGGCAGAGGGGAACAAGCGGATCTGGCCGAGTGGCAGAAAAGGGGACTGACCAAGGGGGATGAGGGTTACCCTGCATGACACAGGACCTTGTGAGCATCTCCCAACAAGGGGACCCCTAGGGCCTATTTGGGGTGCAAGGGAAATTCTGACCCTGCAAATCTAGGAGAGTAAAACTAAGTTTAAAAAATTCCCTGGTTCTAAGAAATATAACACAGGGCGTTTTTTTCCTGCTTTTTAATGCAGTGCACTGCATCTCTATAATTTTGCTCAGGTGACAACAGAACCTAGAAAAGCTGTCGCTGCTATTGATGTATAACATTAGTGCTACTATTGATCTTTTTATGCAAATATAAATACATGTCCATATATACAAAGCTTAAATGTTTGGAAACTTTAACCATGTCATCAGCTTTGGGAAAAGTTATCCCAGTTACTGTATTGAGTTGGCGTCACCCATAAATTAGCAGCCGTATTGGTCTAGAAATGTTAAACCAGTTTTTCTCATCTGTGCAAATCCAACACAGCATCTTTAACATGTCAGGTCCACTCTAGTGAGTCTGGCACAGAAACTAACAAAGTATTCTCTAAATAACAAAGGGGAAACGAGTTACTGTCAGGGTGGAGCCACACACCTGCAATCCCTGTATGTGATAGGCCGAAGCAGGAGGTTCACTTTTGAGTTCGAGGTCAGCCTAGGCTCCACAGTGAATTGAAGACCTGCTCGCATTGCGTAGCAGCCTGTCTTGAATGAATGAAGTGAGTGAATGAATGAATGATTCTGACTGTTGCCGCTGCAGGATTTGGGCTCTTAGAAGAGCAGAAGCCTCTGCTGTCTGCCTCCACCAGCCGCACTTCTAACAGACCCTGTGTTTTCCCACAGCTTCCAACGTCTCCTCCTCCCCGTCCACTCCCACCCAAGTGACCAAGCAGCACACGTTTCCTCTTGAGTCCTACAAGCAGGAACCCGAGCGCCTGGAGAACCGCATCTATGCCTCCTCGCCACCAGACACCGGCCAGCGCTTCTGCCTGGCCATCCAGAGCCCGGCTAGGCCGCCACTGGCCTCCCCCACACATCACACTACACCCAGAACTGTAAGTCTGGGCCCTTTTCCCTGGATGGGGCTGCGCAACCCAGGGGCGGGGGGCCACTGCCATCTCCACACTGGCTCTGTCTCGGCCCACGGCTGAGGCTGTGCTCTGCTGGCTTTTGTGGTTTAATTTGTCATAAATCGCAGATGAGGGAAAAATGGCAAGGGTGGGTGTGGGCAGGCGGCAATCACAGGAGATGCCACAAGGTCAGCTCCGTGGCAAATGCTGCAGCTTCAGCCCCATCTTGGAAAGTTTTCTGATCAGCCTTCTTCTTCTTATGGTTTTCATTGCTGGAATTAGACCCAGGACCTGTGTACTGAGCTGCATCCTCAGTCTTTTTTTTGCTCAGTTGCTAAATTGCCCAGGCTAGGCTTGAACTTGCAGTCCTCCTGCCTCAGCCTTCCAGAGGGCTGCGATTATAGGCATTTGCCACCACACTGGGCTCCCCCATCCTTCTTAGAAATCATACTTTAGAGCCAGGAACTTAGCTCAGTGGCACAAGTGCCTGCCTGGCAAGTGCAAGGTCCTGAGTTTGATTCCTGTTATGGAAAAAAAAAAATGGATTTAAAAATCCAACATTGTGTGACTTTGGGTGCTTTCTTAGAAAAGACAGCCTTGTTTTGTTTTGTTTTGTTTTGTTTGGGACAGAATGTTGTGATATAATTCATGCTGGCCTTGAACTTGCTATGTAGCTCAAGCTGGCCTTGAACTCTCAGCAATCTTCCTGGCTCAGCCTCCAGAGTGCAGGGTTACAGATGTGTGCCACCATGCCCAGCTGAGGGCAGCCTTTCAGAATTGAGTAGGGTGACAGGTGTCATTGTGGCCTTCTGAGGACTGGCTGGGAAGGACCGGGCCTTGTTGATGGAGGAGGCTGACTTTGCCACACTCCTGTGTGTTCTCCACGTCAATACGGGGCCCCAAGCTTGGTGACCTCATTCACCATGTCCTATACAACATGCCGCAGGGACCAGTGCCTTCCTGTGCCCAGTGTGAGCATAAGAATCATGTCATCCATGCTGGCTATGTGGAGGGGACCTTTCATTCAGTTGTCACACTGGGGGCTGCCATGACAGCACAGCTTCACTCTGTGTCCCTGCACAGCCGCAGAGCACTGGCCTGAGGACATCAGAGGCCCACATGCTCTTCTCAGAGACTTGTCACCATCACCACTTACCTAGAACACCGTAGTCAGTGTCCACACGGTGCAGATGGTCAATACTGCTTAGGGACAAAGACGAGAACAGTACTTGTTCAGGACAGATAACAGTTTTTCCCCAACCATTCTGAGCCACAGTGGGTGGAATCCACAGCTGGTGGTGTCCATAGATGGAGAACCAGGTGTGTCATACACCGGATGCCTTAACACAGCAGCAGCGTACTGGCTCACGGTTCTGGAGACCACCAGTCAAAACCAGGGTTCCGGGAGCCACACACCCTCCAGGGCTCCCGGAGGCACCCCGCCTCTCCAGCTGCTAAAGACCTTGGAGTTTCCTGGTCTGTGGCGGCTTCTCTGGCTCCTACCTCCATCTCCCTGCAGCAGTCTCTCCTGTGTCTGCTGGTCACCACCCTAATGACCTCATGCTCTCTGATTCGATCAGCCAAGATTTTGTTGTTTCCAAATAAAGTCACATTCACAGGGGTTAAAATGCCAACACATCTTAGGGGACACAAACCCATCACAGTTGTTAGATGGCTCGGTGAAGAGGTGCCCGCCGAACAGAAAACACAGCATGACTGTTCTTGTTCCTGCAACCGTGGTTTGATTCAAGGTGGGCTTGGCAGAGCATCCGTCTAAATGGCCAGGGTCAGGCTGAAGGTATTGTTCCTGACTCCCATAGTGTGCAGCCTCGCCGGCAGGAGCCCAAGGCCAGGTGAACAGGCCCAGGAATGCTGGGAAGTGGAGCTGGGGGAGGCTGGGCGGACAAATGGGCCCCTGCGGGCATGAGAGAAGGGTGTGCAGGCAATGATGGTTGCCACCAAGCTGGTCCTGGAGTGGCTGAAGGGCTTAAGTATGGGGGAAGTAAAGGGAGAAACTTCTAGAAAAGAAAGTGAGCCCATGCTTGGGGCTGGGAATACACACAGTGAAGAAGGCAATGTTTATCCCACATGCAAGCAGCGTGGGGCCGGCCCTGCAGCGGGCAGGTGTCTGGCAGAGACAGGAAGAGGAAGCGTCCTGGGGTGTCCAGAGTTCGGCCCCAAGGGGCGGGAACCAGGTGGAGGTCGTCCACCTTCTGGAGCATAAAGAGCTGGATCTTTTTGGTTTTTAATTTTTCTTTTTATTTGCGCATGTCTGCAGTCCATGATGATCACAGGGCGTAGGTACATGTGTGTAACGTGGCTTAATTCTTTTTATGTCCCTTTCGCCTCCCTCTCCTCCATCTCTTGGACCCCATGCCATCTGCAAAAGTTCTCCCTGTTTCCTAGTATCTGTCTTTTACTTGGCTCTTTAATGTACTTATACAGTGAGACTCTCGGAACCCTTTCAGTCTCCCAGGCATTTAGCAAGCACTGGTTATAGAGGCAATAGAACAAAAAACACTCCAAAAGGGGAGGCTGGGCGACCTGCCCAGGACTCAGGCAGTGAGAGGAGTTAGTGTTGCCAGAGTCCCCCTGGCCTGGCTGCCCAGTGGGAGGTGGCGCCAGGGAGGAGACGCAGCATAGGATGAAGACGCCTTCCAGGCAGAGGGCTGGGGTGCTGGTATCCGCTCCTCCTGGCCCCCAGCCCCAGATCTGTGCAGAAGCCAGGGGCGAGAGAAGGAGGGAAGGGTGAGCCCAAAATACAGTTCTGAGGGAGGCCAGAAAGGGACAGGGAGGGAGATGTAGAAAGTCCCTCATTGACTAATGACAACTGATAGACTGACTCCATTTAAGAAGAGATGCTGAACGAGAAAGCCATCGTTCTGACTGCAGGCTACTGGAAGCAGAGGGTACCAGACACAGAGGCAGGTCCCATGATTCCATGATGTTTCCCGCAGCAGCCTTGGGTTGGGGACCAGCCTGGAGCTATTCCCAGTTTAACTGGAGGAGCCCCAGAAATGGCACTGGCTAGTGGCTCCCCTTCCCTGTGTCACAAGTAACAATCTTTACCACGTGCGGTTCCTGTACTGAGGCCCTTAATCAGGTCCACAGCACAGGGCCTCACAGGCTCCTAAGGTGGCCTTGGGGCCACAGTGCACATGTCCTTTGCCATTTTCCTCACTCAGCTGTTGACAAGGAGATGTGCCCTATTCCCAGCACACAGCTGACAGCATGCGACAGCAGAGGGAGACCCCATGAGTCACTGAGCAAGGGGCAGTGCATGCACAGTGGAAGACCATCTGGTCCTAAAAGCAAGAAAATTCAGGCAGACGCTGCAACCTGCAAGAATCGGTGGACACTGCTGAGTACAGGCCAGGCACTGAAGGACACACACTGGACGGTCCACCTAAAGGAGGTCCCTACAGTGGTCACATTCATAGAGACCGAAAGTAGAGGGAGTTGCCAAGGGCTGGAGAGGGGCACAGTGTGTCACTTTGGCAAGATGACAAAGCAGTGGAGGTAGGCGGTGTGACAGTTTCATGGCTGTGTGCATGTGCTAAATGCCACTAAACTCGCCAGGTGTGATGGTTGTACACCTGTCATTCCAGAACTCAGAAGCCTGAGGCAGGAGAATCGCCCTAAGTTTGAGGTCGGCCTGCGCTACATGCTAAGCTCAGGGCCAGCCTAGACTACATAGCAAGATCCATCTCAGAAAAGGAAAATGCCACCAAGCTCTACCTTCCAAAGCGACCAGTGGTCAATGTTATGCTGTGTATATTTTACCACAATAAAAGAAAGAACTCCTGATCTTGTCCAGAAGACAATATTCACGGATTTTGAGATCCAGAGAATCAGCACTTGCCCACAGCGCCCCACTGACATTTTCAAATGATTTGTTTCAAGACTTGGAAAAGGACATCCCCACTGGACACCTGGCCTTAAAAAACCCTGGATCCAACCGGGCTCTGTCATTGCCTGAGGCCTCCAAGGGCCACCTCACCAGCCCATGTCTCTGCTGTTAGCTGCAAGGCTGGTGGTAGTTTCAGTTCTTACCCGATTTCTCCCTTTGTAACTGGATTGGGGAGCTGGGGATGTAGCTCAGTGGTGGAGTGTGAGCCTAACATGTGCAGGCCCTCGGTTTGATCCCCATCAACAACAAAAATAGTTGTATTTTGTTGGATGTCTTTGTGCCTAAATTCCTGAGAAGCTTCACTAATTTTACAGGTTTGGCTACCAGCATAATCTTCATGGAGAGATGTGTGCTGCCTACAGATTTCCAAAGGCCTAAAATATAGTTTGATGTAATTTACTTCTGCCTTTTTGCTTAAAGATGCTGTGATAAACACTGACCATTAAGATCACCTCTCTAAAACCAGTTGCCATGAATTTTATTCTACAATTGGAAAGGAGTGAAGAACGAATCATGTTTAGCAGATGAGGGCCAGGGAGATAGCTCAGCAGCACAATGCCTGCCTGGCAAGCACAAGGTCCTGAGTTCAATTCCCAGTGCCCCCCTAAAATAGCTGATGGTACTCACATGATTATAAAGTGCCTGTTGCAAGCCAGAAGCAGTGTGGTTTGGGTGACAGGGTAATAATGAATAAGTGAGTTGTGCTTATGGGACAGGGAGAGAGTTGTTTTATTCATCACCTGATTAACAGCACTGGGCATGACCCACAAAAGGGTCTCAGAAAATAACCACAAATTGAACACAGAATAAAGCTTTCCAACTTCCAGGAAAATAGCAGAGCAGTAAACTGCAGAGAAAACAGCCTCTCTGAGTGTCACTGTCCAGACGAAGGAATACAGCATCATGAGGAAGACAAGAAGGAAGGATTCTTCCCTGCACCTGGGAAGGATCTAAAGTATGAACTGAAGCCCACAGAGAGAGTAAAAAGAAAAACTTCAAGGAATAAGAAGGTGGTAGTGGGTGGTGCCTTCACCCTGAGACAAGACTTACTACATGAGAGGAGCTGTTCAAACCTGGGGATGCATATGGTCATGGTGACGGTGACAGTGACAGCAGATGACCCCGGAGGCCTCTGCAGAGAGAGGCGGCAGTGGAGGAGAGCAGCAGATGTGGAGGACTGCATTGGCTGGCAGTGAGGGCAGACGACTTAGTCCTCCTGCAAGGAGAGAGCGATTAGCCAAGAGTTATTTTGGAGATGGGCAGATAAACCCAGAACCCAGAACTGTGGCTGGCTTCTTCTAGCAGCGCCTAGCTGGGCGCAGACCCATGAAATTGCTTGGACTGCAGAGAGCCCATTGAGTCTCAGGGCAGTCTGCTGAGTTATCCACTACCCTGCCATAGAGCAACTGCTGGCTTGCTGGGACCAATTGGCACGATTCAGGACTCTGTCTCCATAGCTTGTCTCCCAGTGAAACCAGAGAGAGACTGTTTGTCTTTCTTTCCTTTCCTTTCCTTTCCTTTCCTTTCCTTTTCTTTCTTTCTTTCTTTCTTTTTCTTTTTTCTCTTTCTCCTTCATTGTTTTTATATGAGTATGAAAGTGATGCCTAGCTTCTTTGTGGTTCTCTTCTGTTCTTCCTTTATCTCCTCCAGCTCTCTTTTCCTTCCGTCTTCTGTACCAGTTTTCCCAAGGTAGTGAGATCCCACTTTGTCTTCCAGCCTTGCTTCTAATCTCTTCCTCTTCTTCCACTTCTTTATTTTCCCTTTAATCCATTTTAAATTTGAGCCCCTGAGGGAAAAATTGACACATTATGGACTTATATATTGTATATAATTATCTTGTTTAATTTACATCTTGTTATGTAACCATAAATCTAGTTCATACAGCTAAAAGCTGCAAATTAAGGATTAGCTCAGGTTGTTGTTTTCTAGGCTGTGTTTGATGCTATTTGTACCACTATAGCCAAAATGGACATAATTGTTCTAAACAGCTATTGATCCTGCCTGAGATTAACTTAGGGTCACAGAAAATATGGCAGCACAGTGCCAAAGAACCAGGGACCAGGCCAAACAAGCAACAACTTCTCATCTCCAACAAACTGGAGAGATAAGATCTCCCAACAGACTCAAAACCCAAAAACCAGAAACAAATCACCTATAAAGGAAAGCCCATCAGAATTACAGCTGACTTCTCACCACAAACACTCAAGTCAAGGAGAACTTGGAGTGAAGTACTCCAAATTCTAAAAGAAAACAACTTTCAGCCCAGATTAAGATATCTTTCAAAATTCATGGGGAAATAAGATACTTCCATGACAAAGAACATCTGAGGAAATTTATGACAATGAAACCAGCATTCCAAAATGTTCTGAAGGATATTCTAGAAAGAGATAGTAAGGACTACAGCTCCATGATCAGAAGGAATCCACCGGGGAAGGCAAACGATTAGAGGAAGGGGGAAAAAACAGGAGAGCCAGCAACAGGAAAATAGCATGACAAGGATAAGTCAGTAATTTCATTATAACCATCAGTGTTCATGGTATTAATTCACCAGTCAAAAGACACAGACTGGCAGAATGGACCAAGAAGCAGGATCCAACAATATGCTGCATATAAGAAACACATTTAATTCAAAAAGAAATTCATAGACTAAAAGTCAAAGGATGGAAAACAATACTCCATGCAACAAGAACCCATAAAAAAGCAGGGGTTGCTATTCTATTTGCAGAAAAGTGAATTTCAAGCCAAGACTGATTAAGACATCTAAAGAAGGTTTCTACACCCTCATAAGGGGAACAATCCAAAAGGAAGAGATTACAATCAAATATATATGCAGCAAATACCAGTGCACCCAGCTATACAAAGCAATTACTAAAAGACATGAAAAATCAAATAAGCCCTAATACAATTGTATTGGGAAACCTCAGAACCCCATTGTCACAAAAAGACAGACCAACTAGACAAAAAAAACCCCAATAATATTAGAACTAAATCAAACTTTTTAACAATGGACTTAATAGATGTCTATAGAGGGTCCCTCCCCACAACATCACAATAGACATTCTTCTCAGTTGCACATGGGACATTCTCCAAAACAGACCACATACTGACTCCTAGAACATGACAAAGTAAATGTAAAGGAATTGAAATTATCCCATGCATACTACAGTACAATGAAATTGGAAATCCATGCCAAAGGAAACCACAAGAACTTCATAAACACATGGAAATGTAATAGCACCCTACTGAACAACCTATGGGTTCCAGATGAAATTAAGGAAGAAATTAGACAGCTTTTATATTTGAATGATAATGATAATACAACAAACCAGAACGTGTGGGACATGATGAAAGCAGCCTTAAGAGGAAAATTTATAGCAATAAATACCAGTATCACAGCCAGGCGTGGTGGCACACTCCTGTAATCCCAGCACTTGGGAGGCTGAGGCAGGTGGATTGTGGCAAGTTCAAGACCAGCTTGGGCTACAAAGTGAGCCCAAGGCCACTCTGAACCATATAGCGAGACTATCTCAAAAAGACCAAAAAAAAAAAAAAAATCAGGAAAACAGAGCAAGCACACATAAACAACTTAATGTTGAACCTCAAACTTCTAGACAAAGAAAAGCAGGCTAAACCAAAGCCCTTACAAGGGAGGAAATTATAAAGAGTAAGGCAGAAATTAACACACCAGAGACTAAAACAAAACAAAAACAAGAAATCAAGGAATCAAAGAGTTTGTTCTTCAGAAGATTAAAGTTGACAAATTCTTAGCCAATCTTATCCAAAAAAAGGAAAGAAAAGACTCAAATCCAACCAATTAGGAATGAAAAGGATAAAATCACAATAGACCCTGCAGAAATCCAGAAAATCATATATACTTACTTTGAAAACTTGTATTCTATTAAGATGGAAAATACAGAGGAAATGGGCAAATTCCTAGATACATATGAATTGCCAAAGTGGAATCAAGAAGATATAAAAATCCTAAATAAACCAATATCAATCAGTGAAATCAAAGATGTAATTAAAAATCCATCAACAAAAAAAAGCCCAGGTCCTGGTGGAGTCACTGCTGAATTCTGTAACACATTAGAGAAGACCTAACACCTCTACTTCTCAAACTCTTTAACAAAATTGAAAGAGAAGCAGTAATCCCAAATTCCTTCCTGGAAGCAAGCATTACTCTGATACTAAAACCTGAGAAGGACCCAACTAAGACAGAGAATTACGGGTCAATTTCTACAATGAACATAGATGCAAAAAGCCTTACTAAGATACTGGCAAACAGAATGCAGCAAATCATCGATAAGATTATACACCATGATCAAGTTGGATTCATCCCAGGGATGCAGGGATGGTTCAACATACGTAAATCCATATTAACAGAGCCAAGGACAAAGATCATATGGTCACCTCAATAGATGCAGAAAAAACTTTTTACAAAGTCCAGTACTCACTCATGATAAAAAAAAAACTTACAAAAAATTAGAATAGATGCTCTTTATGTCATTCTGATAAAGGCCATCTACAACAAACCAACAGCCATCATACTAAATGGGCAAAAACTGAAAGCTTTCACTCTAAAATCAGGAACAAGACAAGGATGTCCAGTGTCTCCACTCTTATTCAACATAGTGCTGGAAACTTTAGCAGTTTCCAATTAGAGCAGTTAGACAAGAGAAAGAAAGAAAAGGAATGAAGATAGGAAAGGAAGAAGTGAAACTATCATTATTTGCACATGACATGATACTCTACACAGAAGATTCCAAAAACTCTACCAAAAGACTTCTAGATTTTATAAGCAAATTCAGGAATGTAGCTGG
Organism: Hydrochoerus hydrochaeris; assembly: GCA_004027455.1. Lineage (NCBI taxonomy): Eukaryota > Metazoa > Chordata > Mammalia > Rodentia > Hydrochaeridae > Hydrochoerus > Hydrochoerus hydrochaeris. The sequence goes on along the minus strand of PVLA01001519.1, from coordinate 257,268 downwards.
TTACAAAGTTAACACTCAAAAATCAATAGCCTTCCTGTACACTAATAACAAACTCACTGAGACAGAAATCAGGGAAACAATACTTTTTACAATAGCATCCAAAAAAAAAAAAAACGAAATACCTAGGAATCAGTGTAACAAAGGAGGTAAAACACCTCTACACTGAAAACTATGGTACTCTAAAAAAGGAGAATGATGAGGATATTAGAAAATGGAGAGCTATCCCTGCTCTTGATAAAGAACCAATATAGTGAAAATGGCCATACTTCCAAACCATTATACAGATTCAGTGCAATCCCAATCAAAATTCCAATAGCATATCTCACAGAACTAGAGAAAACAATCCTAAAATTCATCTGGAACCAGAAGAGACCTTGAATAGCAAAGGCAACCCTGGGCAACAAAGACAAGACAGGGGAGGGTCACAATCCTTGACTTGAAATTACACTATAAAGCTACTCTAATAAAAACAGTGTAGTACTAGCAAACAAAAAAGCCAGACCTGAAGATCAGATGGACAGTTTAGAAGATGCAGAAACAACTCCAGACACACTAAACCACCCTAATCTTTGACAAAGGTGCCAAATACATTCACTGGAACAAAAACAGCCTCTTTAATAAATGGTGCTGGGAAAACTGTCTCTACACAAGCTGAAAATTAAAACTGGACCCATATCTTTTGCCATGTACTAAGCTAAAATCAGAATGGATCAAAGATCTTAATATTAAAACAGAAACATTAAACCTGCTGGAAGATAGAGAAGGTAACTGAAGACATTGGTGTAGGCAAAGACTTTATGAACAACACCTTGATTGCACAGGAACTACCACAAAGAATCAACAGCTGGGATCTCACCCTACTGAAAAGCTTTTGCACAACAAGAGAAACCACTAACAGGGTGAAGAGACAACCTGTGATGTGGGAGAAAATGTTTGCCAGCTGTTCCTCAGACTATGGATTGCTATCAAGAACATATAAAGAACTCAAAAAAAGCAGTCCTCCCAGATTTAAAGACCCAATCCAAAAATGGGCATCTGAGATGAACACACACTTCTCAGATGAAGAAACACAAATAGCAAATAAATATGTTAAAAAATGTTCTTTATCACTGGTCATTCGAGAGATGCAAATTAAAACACTGAGATTCTTCCTCACCCCAGAAAGAATGGCTAGTATTAAGAAATCAAGCGATAACAAATGCTGGGGTGGGGGAGGAACCCTTCTCCACTGTTGGTGGGAATGCAGACTGGTGCAACCACTTAGAAATCAGTGTGGAGATTCTTCAAAAAACTCGGATTAGAGATCCCATTCAACCCAACTGTCCCCCTTCTAAATATCTTCCCTAAAGAAATAAAAACATCATACCACAGTGGTACATGGGCACCCATGTTTATAGCAGCACAGTTTATAACAGCCACATCTTGGTAACAACCTAACTGCCCACTGACTAAGGAATGGATAAAAAAGATGTAGTATTTTTATACAATAGAGTACTACTCAGCTATAAAGAAGAATAAACTTAAGACTTTTACAGGTAAATGGATTCACCTTGAGAACATACTCATTAGTGAAATAAATAAGACACACATATGTAAACATTGTATTGTCTCATTGCATGTGAGAAGGTGAAAGAAACAACATATGTGTGTATATATATATATATATATATATATGTGTGTGTGTGTGTGTATAAAAATAGTTAAGATAGTTATACTACTAAAAAAAATGAGCTTTGTGCATTGGGGTATAGGCCAGTAAATCACTGCATACCAGCCTGTTTGGGTTTATTGGCAGGGGAGCCCCATCTTGTCTGGGTGAGGGGAAGGATCAGCGAGAGAGGAAGTGGAATTTGTACCAACTGAGAAGAGCAATAACCTGCCTTGTATTTAAGGCCGATTCCCTCTGGCTGAGTGAGAAAATTAGACTGGATGTGGGGAGATGCCGGGTGCAGGAGGAGTCAACAGGAGTGTGGGACGGAGCGCTTGTTCATTCAAGAGGAAAGACAAGGCCAAGGTTTGCCTTGGGCAGTGGCTCACATGCTGGGAAAGAAGAGAGGAGAAGAGGAGAGGGCTGTGTGGGGGAGGGTCCCGCATGCGCCCAGGTGGCGGTGGTGTAACGAGGTGCCTGTGGCACACACATTCAGATGGAGACATGTGACCCGGAGCTGGACATACGTAAAATGACCCAGAGAAAGAAAGGCCGGGTGAGCCAGAGAAACATGGGGGAGTAAACAAAGAAAAAGCGTGCAGAACTGCATGGAAAATGGACCGAAATACAGGCACACACAGTATTACAGAGGCAAAAGGAATGTCTGTCATTGTGCCTTTGTGTTCGCAGGGAGGGGTTGGTGACGTCAAACGGGCAGGCTGGCCTTGGGCCGGGAGGACTGAAGTCACTGCGACCTTGGCAAGGGTTTGCTCTTGACCACTGCATGGCCAAGGGCAGAAGCCATAAACTGTGGGCCGAATCACTCCAGGTAAACACTGTCCAAGGTCTCACTGTGAAGGAGAGCCTGGGGCTGGAGGTGGAAGACTGGAGAGAACAGTGTCTTCCTGTCCGTGGGAATAGATTTAAACACCCGTGAGCAGAAGGCGCAGTTAAAGTGAGCAGGGAGAAGAAAGCCCCACATGCTGACCTGGAAGGGATTTCCTGAAATGGTGGCACTCACAGGATGGTGGTGTGTGTGGAGCTGTGGTCCTCAGGGAGGAAGTATTTGGAGGTGCAGTGGACCTTTAATAAGGACTGGGGACGGTCCTTAGGCCCTGCCCTGGACAGGGACTCTGAGACTGTTGTCCTCTGTCTCTGCTTCCCAGCTGCAGTCAGGCCTGGCTGGGACCCACTCCGTGAGGTGCCGCCCCCATTGGAGGCCCTGCTGGTGAATCTGTCCTGTCTCAGTCTGGACGTCCAGAGCCCTAAGCAGAATAAACCTTGCTGCGCTTCCTAAACCCTCTGTGTCAGGCCTTCCACTGGTAAGCTGTTGGCTGTGTCCTTTCCTGTGTGTGCACACATTGTCAGTGTCCCTCTTCCCCTTCCTGTGAGGATTCCAGTCCTGCTGGGTGCCAGTCACCCTCACTTCGGTAAGAACCACCAAACCCAGTCCCATTGGGGTTATCGTATGAATTTGGGAGAAACACAGTTCAATCCAGAACGTGATAGGTTCTCATCTTAAAACACTGAGTTTGTTGTTGGTGTTAGTGTTTTGCTTTGTTTAGGGAGGGATTACTTTCTTCACTACTGAATGCTGATCACAGGGCCTTCACACTGAGCTACGTCCCTAATCAGGATCGCACAATGCCACCAAGTTGCTCAGGTTGGGTTTGAACTGGATCCTCCTGCCTCAGCCTCCAAGACTGCTAGAATGACAGGCATGTGCCATCACACCCAGCTAAGCCACTGTTTTAGGGTGATAATTATGTAGCAACAGATAACTAATACTTGTGTACATGAGGAGGTAGTACCGTATAACTCAGTGTACTGAGCAACAGATAATAAATTCAAAGGCTGGGATTCTTTTCAAAAACACACTCTTTTGCCACCAACTCAATCTGCAAGATCCATTATTTTCCTAGGATGAATACTTGGGGAGAAATCACTAGCCAGGCTCTCAGTTGTTATTGGAATAATTGCCTTTTTATTTATTTATTTATTTGATGTGGGAATAAAACTCAGGACCTTGCACTTGCCAGGCAGGCACTATGCCACCAAGATACATCCCCAGTTCTACCTTCTTTATAAGATAAAAAAAGTACTTTAAAATATTTGAGGAGAAGCTGGGCATGGTGGTGCATATCTGTAATCCCAGCACTTAGGAAGCTGAGGCAGGAGGATCACTGTGAGTCTGAGACCAGCCTGGGCTGCACAGTGAGTTCAAGGCCAGCTTGAGAGGGTGCTTAAATGTTAGTTGCCCTGATTTATATTATATACCTGTATCAATTAGCATCCTATGTGCTCGTAAATATGTACAAATATGTGTCCAAATTTTTTTTAATTTTGAAAAGAAAAGCACTTCCCAAACTTTATGTCGGTTGATATTAAGAAGTTGAAGATTTTGTGTAGACTGTGTGGTTTTACATTCCTGTCTCCATGTTCAATCTCAAGTTCCACCCTAACAAGGACTCAATATTAACACACTCTGCCCAGAAATGGCAGATAGCTCCACGTTATTCCTCACAACAGATTAGATATTTTAAAAATAGTCTAGAAAATAATTCATGTTGGGTCAGGAGGTCGGGGCTGCCAAGAGTGGAGTCACCGCGGGGTGCTGAGCTGCAGCCCCTTGTCACCTTGCTCAGCTCAGCCTGAGAAGACACAGGCCCAGGAAGCCACCATCCCTGCTGTCTGGGAAAGGCTTCTTCCTGTGTCGTTGCCACGTTGGAATCTCAAGCCAAGCAGCAGAAAGAAGTCCAGGCCCAAGCAGGAGACGTGAGCAGGGCTGCAAGCACTGCCCATCCTTCTGAGCAGCGGCCAGGGGCTTTGAGATTCTTGTTCATTTTCCTCTCTGCAGCAACTCAGCTCCATGGGGAAGACATGGATTTCTCTTTGGTTTTTTGTGTGTTTTGTTTTGTTTTTTGAGACAGGGTCTTGCTGTGTAGCTCAGGTTAGTTTTGAACTCACTTTGTAGCCCAGACTGTCACTGAACTATCAGTGATCCACCTGCCTTAGCCTCCCAAGTGCTGAGATTACAGGCCTGTGCCACCACACTCAGTCATATGTCCTACCTCTGTCATCTGTCCGAGGACACATACAAGAAATCATTTGTCCTGCATTTATTTCTTAAGATTCTGTTATTTGTGGGGGCACTATCCTAGGTGGTGAGCAAAGATGACTGAGATAATTCCTGTCCCCAAAAGTCTCCCCAGTAGGAGGAAGTCCTAAACTGGGTGTGGTGACACAGACCAGGACTCCCAGACTACGGAGGCTGAGGCAGGAGGACTGTAGTTCAAAGGCAGCTTGGCCAATTTAACAGGACTCTGACTCAAAATGAAAAGAGTTAGAGATGTAGCTCTGGGATACGGTGCTTGCCTGGTACGTGCAAAGACCTGCATTCAATTCCCAGTTTGCAGAATAAAATTAAAAAGAGGAAATTCCCAGAAAAGCAGAGGCCTGCAGCTAAAAGAAGCAGAATGGAGCATTCTGCCTCTCCATGGTTGGGTACCAAGCTCACAAAGGAGATATGTGCTTCCAGGGAGTCACAGGGCCGGGGGTCACGTGCAGAGCATGGTCTTACAGTCATAAGAAAACAGGAATTTCCAAAATGATGGAAAATGTCGTTTCGCTGTCTTCATTGTGGGAGCCCATTAGCCATCAGCCATTCTGGATTCTTCTGGAATTTTTCACCCATCATGGTCAGCTGCCAGGGGAGGAAGCCAGGGGCAGAAGTGAGATGGCAGCCTGACCGTGAGATGACAGTGTGGGCAGCACATTTGGGCAGCTTCGTCGTGAAGTTAGGTTGGAAGAGGAGGTGGCAATGGGGACTGGGACTGGAGGAGGCCAGGAAGTCACTTTCTTTAAAGGACAAAATGGACTTGAGTGTATTATTGAGCTGGTGGGAAAACCTCAAGCATTCCTGTCCCCATGGTCCCAGGAAACAGGAGCACAGGACTGTGGCCTGGGCTGTGTGGGGTCACTGTGGAAGGCTGCTCCCCCAAAGGCTTGAAGTTAGCCGTCTTAGTCACTGTCCTTGTCACTGGGACACAAAACCAGACACCCACAGTTTAAGGGAAGAGAGGTGTTTTGGGCTCATGTTTTAATCCATAGCCTGCTGGCTCTAAAACAGGATGGCGTGGCAGAGGTGTCCAGCGGAGGGGAGCTGCTCGCTGCATGGCGGACAGGAAGCAGAGGGCGAAGGGAGGAACCAGGGAGGGAGATGAGCCCTGGCCCCAGCGACCACCTCTTCCCACCAGACCTCATCTTCCAACAGGAAGCCAGCAATAAACCCCCTAATCCAGTCACCTTCCAAAAGCCCTGCGTGGAGGACACCTAGATATAAACTGTAACCCTAGCAAAAGCTAAAGCCAAGACTGGAACCAGGGCAGCCAGTTTCCAGAATCCACGTTCATTTTGTTTGTTTTGTTTTGTTTTGTTTTGTTTTATGTTTGTTTGTTTTGAGACAGGGTCTCACTGTGCAATTCAGGTTAGATTTGAACTCACTATTTGCCCAGACTGGTCTTGAACTCAAGGTGACCCTCCTGTGTCAGCCTCCCAAGTGTGGATTCCACATTCATAGCGTGGCTTTGTGCTACCTCTAGAGAAGCCCTAGATTTCCAGCCTCTTGGCACACAAGTCTGACTCAGGACTTGGCCCCTTAAGTCCCAGATGCCACAGCTGCCCAAGCTTTGCTTTATGATTAAGGTTTGATTGGCACATGGCCACGCCCATCTGTGCCTCTTCCGTCTGGGCTGCTAGAATGGTTGGGGTGAGTGGGGTGAGCGGGGTGGGTGGGGTGAGTGGCCGTGCCGGTGCACAGAGCACGAAGCCTAGAGCATTCCCACCTGGCATTTCTTCAGAAGGAATTCGCCAATCCCTTCTCCTGCCAAGGCTTTCCTTGTCACTGCTGCCTGGTTCATTGTTACAGTGTCCATAGGGGCAGGAGAGGGAGCCTTGTCCCCAAAGGGGCAAGGGCCAAGCAGGGGGTCTTTGTTCACTGATGACATAGAGCAGGGTCTAATCAAGAGTATGATGATATTGCCACTGAGGCCACCAGCAACCAGATGCTGGCCATCAGGCCGGCAAACCAGCTGGAGGGCCGCGAGTTAGGACCTGAAGATTGCAACTCCCCTTCCCTGGGAGGATTGTACAGTCTGTCACCTGGCTGCTTTAGGACCAGGAGGAGGACACTGAGGGTGCACAAGGCTGACAGCAGTGGGAGGGGCTGATCCTTCCCCTCATCCCCAGCATGAGGACGGACAGCAAAGCTGCAGGAGGTGGCACCGATGTGGTCTTGTTCTCATTCTCTCCACGTGGGTTTGTGGGAAGTGCTGGAGTCCTGGTGCAGAGTGTTAAAGGCTTGGCCTGCAGGGTGGCACTGTTGAGCAGGATGGAGCCTCTTCACGGTGGGGCCTAGGGGAGGTCTTTGGGCTGTTGGAATGTGAGCCCTTGGTGGAAAGAGTGGGGCCGCAGCCCATTCCTCTTCCTTTCTGCTCCCACAGGCTTAGAGCAACAGGACCAACCAGTCATGCCCTGGAACCCCCAAGACTCTGAGCCAAAAATAAACCTTTTCTGTTTGGGCATGGAGAGTCTCAGGTATACTGTGATAGAAACAGAAAGCTGACAGATGTGAGGGAGTTGGCCAGACTGCATCTAGTAGACAGAGTCCACCAGTAACAGCTTAGAGACTAGAACTGAGGGGGGAAGGCCGAGCAAGAAACCACAAAGAAAATCCTGCCGCAGGCCAGAGATGACCACGGCCAGAACTGAGACCACAGGAGTGGAGACCTAGAGGAAGGAATTAGTTATAAAAGGGTAGATGACATACACAGGCCACACAGGCTGCCCAGCAATGGGCACATGGGGGGAAGACTCTAGGGAATCTAGTTTCCTAGACCTGAGAGGGTAAGTGACAGCGTCATCAGTGACAGCCAGGAAAATACAGGAAGGAGATCTGGGGTGGAAAGCAAGTTCCACTGGGGACGTTTTTATTTTAAAGATGCCTTTTGGACATCAAATAGAGATGACAGGGACCAAGCTATGTAAGTCAGGGGTTAGAAGCAGAGGTTAGGAGAAGGATCCTCTCCATCCATTTTACTTACCATGCATTAAGTCAAAGAAAGCAAGACTTGGAACATCATCTACTGTGTAACCGTAGGAAAGAAAACCGCAGTTAAATTCTAATAAGGGCTGTTTCTTCACAATACAGTGAGGGCAAACACGTTTAGGGGGCTGAACATTAAATGGTGGAAAAATTGCCGGACCTACTCATGCACCCTAGATGGCCCGCCTTGATTTGCATTTAGATGAGAATTCCTTCAGCTCCGAAGCAGGATCAGCCCCTGACTCCTAGCATTTAGAAAAGCATTAACTTGGGCTGGGGAGGTGTCACTGGTACAGCTGTGACACTGACTATAACACCAGCATTAATGCAGCTCCTTTAACGACTCCGTAGAAATTAGTGGTGGGGGTGGCAGAAGAGTTTGGAGCAAGCGCCCCCTCCACCAGGTCCCTGGGAAGCCAGCACAGGCCTGTTAATGAGTGACCACCAGAACCCTTCACACCTGCTCTGGGAGGCGGGTGTGCCCACAGTTTTTCCACTCCTTTGGAGGCTCAGCGGAGGGAGAACCCTACATCCCTAGCAAGGAGACCTGGATTACAATACAGCTGCCCATCTGGGTCATGGTTATAGGAGAGGTGGATTTTAGACAAAAAACAGAAATGGAAGCTGATAATTCAACAAAACACTATGAGGAGCCATGCAGGGGAGACTCCACTATGATTTCTCCGTCTCTGCCGATTTCCTCCTGACATGGATTCAGAAGTGCATTAAAAGCCCATGGCTTTTGTTAGTTCTCTCACCAATTGGTAAATGAAAACTCCATGCGACTCCAGCACGCGGAGACACTGAGTACACTGTCATGCTTGTGCCCAGTCCTTGTTGCTCTGCTCCCACCCCCAGTTTCTTGAGAGAGGGTCTCGCTGTGTGGTTCAGAGCTGCATTGAATTCACTTTGTAACCCAGGCCGGCCTCAACTCATGGCGATCCTCTTGCATCAGCCTCCCTTGGAGACTTCTGCAGCTTAACTTCCCCCTTAATATTTTAATCAGGCACCTGTCTTCCATTTACATGGTTTTTGAGACAATGTTTTTGTTAAAAGCCTCATTTTCAGAAGACTTAGTAAACACTCAGTATTGACTAATACTTTATACCTGTATACTATATTGATCAGAACAACAAACGTTCTGAGTTGCTTGGAGAACTTTTATAACATACCAAAAGCCATCACCTGGAGACCATATGAGTATTTGGATAAAAATAATGCATTTCCAATAGAGTTACACATGAACACCCAAACTGTTAAGAAACTGAGTATATCTGGTCCTTGGGACCTGGGAGACCAGGACTGTGCTGGAGCTGTTGCTGGCCCCAGGCTCGGCCGCCAATTTGGAGGAACAGGCAGAGCAGGAAAAGCCGTTTCCCTCTCTGAGCTGCCTTCAGTCCCGGCCCGCAAACTGGCCTCTCACTTTATTATGTCTCGTCTAGCGATTAAAGGTTGATCTAGGATCTCTGACCACCAACTTGGTCGTCTACACTCTGTTAGTCTCCTTTCTGTTGCTATAAACACAGTCGCACAGACGGGGTAAATTTTAACCAGGGAGGTGTTTTTGGATGCACGATTCTGGTTCAAGGTAGAAGGATTGCGGCTGGTAATGGCCTTGCTGAGGCAGGTGGAGGGTACGGGTGTGTGCTTGAGGGTGTGAACGGGCTTGCATGTCTGCATGTGTGCCTGATCCACCCTCTTCTTAGAGAACCAACTCAGTTTGCTCCTGTGGCTCCATCCTACCGCTTTCTTTAACTAAACCCTTCCCCACCAGGAGCCACTTCCGCTTACAACAGTGAGATTAAATCTCCACTGTGAAGTTTTTATTTATTTATTGTGAGACGGGTCTGTAGTTCAGCCCCAATCTCTGCAATCCAGCGCCGGGATTACAGGCATGCACCACCACACCCACCCTGCAGCACCCATATTTAGCGATACCAAGCTTGGGATATACTACCAATATGGTGCCATTCCCCCTCCCCCAATATAGGAGTGAATTGTGGAAATAACTTTTGGTAAACTATGTTTGTGATGTTCAAACACAGCTAGGGGGAAATACGTGCTTATTCATTCAGAATTTGTTCTGGCTGGATGTGGTGGTACATGCCTCTAGTCTCAGCCCTTGGGAGGCTGAGGCAAGAGGATTACCACGTGTTCAAGGCCCACTGGGGTACATATCTCAAGGCCAGTCTGAACTCCATAGTGAGACCCTGTGTCGCTCAAACAAACAAAAGCTTTTAAAACCTATATTCCTAGGAACTCAGGGTGGAGTCGGATTTCACTTGTTGGCTAGAGAAGGGAGTGCCCAAGCCATAGATGCCCCTGAACAAAGCAAAATCCATTTTTTTATTTTTCTGTGAAATGGAGGCAGGAAACAAAAGCAGCCATAGAATAGAAACATACTGCCTGGAGTCAAAACCAAACACATAAAAGACCTATGCATAACTGAAGTTGTCAAAAAGACTGCTTTTTTTTTTTGTACAGGGAATCGAACTCAGGGCCTCACGCTTGTCAGGCAGCTGCTGAGCTGCTGAGCTACATCCCTGGCAAGACTGCTTCTTAAGCCAAACACCCAAAGCAAATGTGGGGAGTTCACATCGCACTTACAAGTATATTTTGTTGAGTGTGTAGGAAAAAAAAAGTCAAAATTTATTTCTACACACACAGTGTTAGAACAAATTACTTTGGATGGAAATAAAATGTAGCTGGTGGCTCAGTCACCAATCCGCCCTGAGTGAAGTACACGAGGGACCAAGTATTCGGGACCGGCAGTCTACCCCATCCCTTCCCCTCTGTCCTGCCACCCACAATCCCAGCAGATACAGACATCCTCAGCCAGGAAGTAGGAGGTTCTGTGCCTCATCTCCAGCTTACACCTTTCACACACAGGACGGTGTGAAGTGACACAAACTGGGCCCTCGGTCGTCCATGCCGGACCTGATTTACATGGCCTGTGTCTGCACATGTCCTCACCCCGTCCTGCTGTCAATTCCATCAGGCATATTTGGTGGCAGATAATATACAAGAGCGTCATTGTCAGTCTTAAAATAGTCCTCGACTGGCTTGAAGAAGGACAGAAAAGACCTTCACGGTTGCTCTGGAATCTGTGTCAGAAATTTCTCTGTTATTCTTGGAATATAATATTGTTCCTTTTTGTTTCCTTACAAATTAGTAGAGATGTTCAGCATGTTCCATTTTCTTTTCTTTTTTTCTTTTTTAGTCTTTTCAAGACAAGGTCTCACTATGCAGATCAGGCTGTCCTTGAACTCTCAGTGATTCTCCTGTCTCAGCCTTCTCCACCTCAGTACATGTACCACCATGTCCGGCATGCACATTTGTGGGTTTTTTGTTGTGTTTTTAATTTTTTTTTGGGGGGGGCAGAGTTTCACTATATGGTTCAGGATGGATTTGAACTCACTTGTAGCCCAAGGAAGCCTCAAACTTACAGTGATCCTCCTGCCTCAGCCTCCCCAGTGCTGGAATTACAGACATATACCACTGTGCCCAGTGTTTTGTTTTAGTTTTTTGTCTCTTTGAGACAGGGTCTCGCTATACAGTTCAGGCTGGCCTTGAGCTTGTTTTATAGCCCAGGCTTGTCTTGAACTTGCAATGATCCTCCTGCCTCAGCCTCCTGAGTGCTGGGATTACAGGCGTGAGCCACCATGCCAGGCTGCACATCCATTTTTAAAGTGAATGCCTTCCCATCCTAGCTGGCTGCAGTCTGTCTCTTCTGCCTGGTTCTGGATTATGCGAACAGGGACTTGGACCCAAGTCCACTGTTTGGTGCCAGCAGGGGCCAGGCTCACACTATTTCACCTGTCCTTAGGCAGCCTGTGCAAGAGGTATTACTACCTATTGCCCAACCTAGGTGAACACCAAGGTTTACAAAGATACAATCTGCTTCAGGTGTGATGGGTAGGAACGGTAGGCACATGGCTACTGTAATATATCTTATCTTAGAAATAGCTGCCCATGCTGTCTGATACAACCAAATCAAACAAGACAAAACCAACCAAGCAAAGCAATGAAAATGATACAGGACTTCAAAACAAGACAATAGGGGATTAACAGTGGCCTCCACCCGCAGAAGGAAATCCCCCATAGACGCTCTGCGGCATGTTGTCTTGCTCTAAATAAGTGGTCAAACTATCTGCTTCAGGCCTGCAAGTTCAGGAAAACCCTACACACTACAAGCATTAAGCTGTCTTTTACCTCATTAGCTGTCATCGCAGCCTGTGTTTCTCTGGATCATCCGGTCGCTTGTGGCGGGGGTGATCTCGGCTCTTGGTTCTTCTTGTTTCCCGCTGCGTGCCCGGAGAGGCTGGTGTCTGGTTGGCCTCCCCGTGGCCCACACTTGGCGCTGACTCACAGGAAGTGGCCGGCTTCCTGTTCCCCTCCCTGCAGCCCACAAATGGTGCAGACTAACAAGAAAGGGCTGGTGTCTGGCTGGCCTCCCTGTGGCCTGTGCAGGCTCACAGGAAGTGGCTGGCTTCTTGTTCTCCTCCCTGTGGTCCATGCATGGTGCTGACTCCGAAATCCCCTTTCTTTTCATTTGATCAAAGAGCAGCGTTTATTTTCACCATCCTGTGCCGGATACCGTGCTGGGCACATGGTGGGCCAGTCCTGCAAGAGCTGGCTAAGATGCACTGGGATTCAGAACAAGAAGAGGTGGGAGGTCAAAACGCGTGTGTGAAGGTGCACGCTGTACTCCCAGCATCAGAAGGTTGGGGCAGGAGGATCGCTGCCAGTTTAAGGCTAGCCTGAACAATATAGCAAGATCCAAAAAGACAAAAATTAGGCCTCACTGCCTCAGACAATATGTACGTGCTTCGTTTTATATGTGCTCAGGTCACTTGATTACTTTGAGAGTATGCTAAGTTCTGATTTCAGAACATGAGTGCAAACTTTCGCAGGTGTACAGCAGAAAACTCACATTGCTGTCTTTCAAACGAATCTGGCTTGTGAACAATTCTTCCTGAACGGAACTCCTTTGTAAGTCAGGGACTTAGTGTATCCTTCTAAATCTTAATTAAAATCAGGAACAGCTGATGAATACTCAGTTGAGTGTTTATCTTTGCATGTTTGAATTTCAGAATGTTATTGAATCAAACTCCCAATCCCAATGCAATCAAGTGCCCCTCTAATCCTTACTTGGGAAACAGCATTAACAAGTGTGATTTTATTTTTTCATGCCACCCAAGACCTTGGCAGCCCCTCCTCTAGATCCTAAAAAAGGGAGCCAGTTCCTCAAAAATCTTTGCTTAGCTAAATAGACAGGATTCCAACACTTGCATATGAAATAATGGTGTTTTTTCTCATTGCCATGAAGTATATTTTCCATTGAGATCTTAAAATTTGTAGCTATTCCAGTTGTTTGTTTGGAAACAGAATCTCTCTATGTAGTGCAGGCTGGCCTTGAACTCACTATGTAGCCAAGCCTGGCCTGGAACTCACTGCAACCCTCCAGCCTCAGCCTCCCAAGTGCTGGGATTATAGGCATGTGCCACCACACACAGCCCTACTACAATTTCAGTTTTTAAAAAATTAGATTGAGTTTCTAGTCATCATAGTTTAATCACTGGTAAAAACTCCAGGGTTTAAAAAGTATATCCTGAGCTAGGTATGGTGGTGCATGCCTGTAACCCCAGCATCCAGGAGGCAGAGGCAGGAGGACCATTGCATGTTCAAGACCAGCCTGGGCTACAAAGTGAGCTCAAGTCGAGCCTGAACTGCATAATGAGATGTTGTCTCAAAAAGACAGAAAGAAAAAAAAAAAAGCACATCCTTAGTCACGTGTGATGGTGCAGACCTGTAACCCCAGCATTTGGGAGGCTGCAGTGGGGAGCTCAGCCTGGGCAATTTAGCAAGAACCTATCTTGAAAAATGTAAAAGGCGGAGGGTGCAGCTCAGTGCAAAGAACTGAGGTTCAATCTCAGTTCAGTCCCCCTAAAGTGTCTGAATCTACTGTTATTCTTTTCCAAAAAAAATGCCCACAGAAACAACAAATAAGGAGAGAGATAATACAATTCTGTTCACGTGTTTCCTGAGTAGTATCCATAATTTGGGCAACACTTCTCAGGGTTAACCTGGGAACGTTTCATTTTCAAGAATGAATTCAATAGTGACAGTGCAAACTGAGCTTGCATGACCTTCCCTTCCTCCTGTCCCCCTCCTCCTCCCCAGTTATATCCCAGAGTACTCTCCCTGTCCCTGTCAGACAGCACAGTAAAGGCCCAGGAGGAAAATGATAAGGCATCTGTCCCTTCTCACCCCAGATACCTGAAGTAAAGTCCTTGGCCTTCGACTTTTAAAGCCAGAAATATCAATGCATACATACAAACCAGAAGTGAGACACACCTACAGCACCATGTGGGTCTCAGTAATGTCCCTTGTTTTGTTTCCCTTGAGACAGGATCTCAGTATGTAGCCCCGGCTGGCCTTGAACTCGTGGCAATCCTCCGGCCTCAGCCTCCCAAGTACTGGGATCACAGGCCTGTGCCACCATGCCTGACTGAGAGAATTTTCTTGAAGCAATATTTGCACTCAGCCACCTGCCATGCAAGTTGCTGTTTCTATCTTTTATTTTAAAGTAAAGACGTGACTGTGTTATAGGAGTTGGCCCGATCCTTGGCTTTCATAGTGCGTGAGTGAGTCACAGCTTAACCCACTGCTGCTGTTTCCACTTCTCACAACCCAGTAGCTGGAGGGATAAATGGGGCTGTGTTGCGATGTCAGCAGACACTTCCTGCCAAATCAAGGTGTCTTCCTACATCTTTTTCCTTTGTCTTTCACTCCAGCAGAGGGACCACATTTCCTCAGAGAAAGTGTCCCCAGCTTTCCCATATGCAGCCCTGGGGTCTGGATCTTTCTGCATACTCTTCTCATCCTCTCAAATAACTTTGGCCAGAGCTGGCGGTGAGGACCCTGAAGAATGCAAAACGATTTCAGGTGGGAGGAGGATAAACGTTGCTATGGCTACATCTTTGTGTTTCAGGGAAAAAAATTATCTAGAACATCAAAATTTGACTTCATAGAATTTTTGCCTAAAATGGATTGTTTTCTAAAATAGACCACTTAACTTCCAAATTCATTCCTAGAAGAAAGCATTGTTCTGATACCAAAACCAGAAAAGGACCCAACTAGGAAAGAGAATTATAAACCAATCTCCCTAATGAACACTGATGCAAAACTCTTCAATAAGATACTGGCAAACAGACTGCAGCAAATCATCGAGAAGACTGTACACCATGATTGAGTGGGATTCATCCCTGGGATGCAGGGATGGTTCAACACACATAAATCCATAAACATAATACACCATATTAACAGAGCCGAGGACAAAAATCATACAATCATCTCAATAGATGCAGAAAAAAACTTTTGACAAACTTCATGACCAAAAAACTACAAAACATTGGAATAGATGGTGTTTATGTCAATCTGATAAAAGCCATCTACAAAAAACCAACAGCCATCATACTAAATGGACAAAAACTGAAAGCTTTCACTCTAAAATCAGGAACAAGAGAAGGGTGTCTACTGTCTCCACTCTTACTCAAAATAGTCTTGCAAACTTTACCAGGAGCAATTAGACAAGAGAAATAAAAGAAATAAAGGTAGGAAAGGAAGAAGATAAACTATCATCATTTGCACATGACATGATACTCTACACAGAAGACTCCAAAAACTCTACCAAAAGACTGCTAGATTTTATAAGCAAATGCAGTAATGTAGCTGGTTACAAAGTTAACACTCAAAAATCAATAGCCTTCCTGTACACCAATAACAAACTCACTGAGACAGAAATCAGGGAAACAATACCTTTTACAATGGCATCCAAAAAAATGAAACACCTAGGAATCAGTGTAACAAAGGAAGTAAAACACCTCCACATTGAAAACTACAGTCCTCTGAAAAAGGAGATTGAAAAGGATATTAGAAAATGGAGAGATATCCCATGCTTTTGGTAGAAAGAACCAATATAGTGAAAATGGTCATACTTCCAAACCATTATACAGATTCA
The DNA here is from genome assembly GCA_004027455.1 of Hydrochoerus hydrochaeris. Lineage (NCBI taxonomy): Eukaryota > Metazoa > Chordata > Mammalia > Rodentia > Hydrochaeridae > Hydrochoerus > Hydrochoerus hydrochaeris. Next base: position 241,494 of record PVLA01001519.1, on the reverse strand, counting down.
GTGCAATCCCAATCAAAATTCCAATAGCATATCTCACAAAGCCATAAAGAAGGTTAAACTTGAGACTTTTCTAGGTGAAAACAATCCTAAAATTCCTCTGGAACCAGGAGAGACCTAGAATAGCAAAGGCAACCCTGGGCCACAAAGACAAGACAGGGGGCATCACAATCCTAGACTAGACTTGAAATTACACTATAAAGCTACTCTAGTAAAAACAGTGTGGTACTAGCAAACAAAAACAAAAACCAGACTTGAAGATCAGTGGAACAGATTAGAAGATGCAGAAACAACTCCAGACACACTAAGCCACTCTTATCTTTGACAAAGTTGCCAAATACATTCACTGGAAAAAAAACAGCCTCTTTAATAAGCAGTGCTGGGAAAACTGTCTCTACACACATGCTGAAGATTAAAACTGGACCCATATCTTTCAGCAAGTATTAAGCTAAAATCAGAATGGATCAAAGATCTTAATATTAAAACAGAAACATTAAACCTGCTGGAAGATAGAGAAGGTAACTGAAGACATTGGTGTAGTCAGAGGCTTTATGAACAACACCTCGATTGCACAGGAACTACCACAAAGAATCAACAACTGGGATCTCACCCTACTGAGAAGCTTTTGCACAACAAGAGAAACCACCAACAGAGTGAAGGGACAACCCATGATGTGGGAGAAAATGTTTGCCAGCTGTTCCTCAGACTATGGATTGCTATCAAGAACATACAAAGAACTCAAAAAAGTCAATCCTCCCAGATTTAAAGACCCTCTCCAAAAATGGGCTTCTGAGATGAACACACACCTCTCAGATGAAGAAAGACAAACAGCAAATAAATACATGAAAAAATGTTCAACATCACTGGCCTTTCGAGAGATGCAAATTAAAACAACACTGAGATTCCACCTCACCCCAGGCTACACTCAAGAAATCAAGCAATAGCAAATGCTGGAGGGGATATGGGGGAAAGGAGCCCTTTTGCACTGTTGGTGGGAATGCAGACTGGTACAATCACTGTGGAAATCAGTGTGGAGATTCCTCGAAAAACTAAGAGGTCCCACTTGACCCAGCTATTCCCCTTCTTGGTAATCTTCCTGAAAGAATTAAAAGCCATCATACCACAGCGATATATGTGTATCTATGTTTATAGCGGCACAGTCTGTAATAGCCAGATCTTGGAAACAATCTAAATGCTTATCAACTGAGGAATGGATAAAAACATGTGGTATTTTTATACAATGCAGTACTACTCAGCCATAAAGAAGGTTAAACTTGAGACTTTTCTAGGTGAATGGATGCAACTTGAAAGCATACTCATAAGTGAAATAAATCAGAAATGCATGTGTATTGTATTTTCTCACTAGTATTAGAAGCTGAAACCCATATCTACATATATACGTATATATACATTATATATAAAAGATAGTTAAGATAGTTATACTAGTGATTTCTTTGAGTTCACTGAAAAGATCTGTGCTGGTGTTGTTCAGACAATTGAATGTAGGCGTCTTGTGCTCTGCGTGAATGATTTAGGGATGACACTATGCAATGTGTGTATCATTGTTGACCCTGATTGACATGGTCTGAATTTTTTTTCTCTTTAAAATAAAACAGATTTTTTAAAAAAATTTTTGCCCACACTGTGGGTTGTCTCTTTACTCTGTTGGTGGTTTCTTTTGCTGTGCAAAAACTTTTTAATAAGATGAGATCCCAGTGGATTCTTTGTGATATTTCCTGTGTAGTCGGGCTTTTGTTCTTAAAGTCTTTGCCTACACCAATGTCTTCAAGCGTTCTACCTATTCTATCTCCCAGCAGATTTAATGTTTCTTTTTTAAAATAGATCTTTAGTCCATTTCAATTTTAGTTTAGTGAATGGTGCAAGATATAGGTCTAATGTTAATTTTTGGCATGTGGAAAGTCAATTTTTCTAGCACAATTTATTAAACAGGCTGTTTCTTCCAGTGAATGAGTTTGGCCCTTTGTCAAAGATAAGGTGGCTGGAGTTGTTTCTGCTGCATCTTTCCTGTTCCGTTAATCCTCATGTCTGGTTTTTGTTGTTGTTATTTGCTTGTTTTGTTTTGTTTATTTGTTTGTTTTGCCAGTATTGTGCTGTTTTGTAGCATGCTATCAAGTCAGGGATGTGATGCCCCCTGTCTTGTCTTTGTTGCTCAGAATTGCCTTTGCTATTCTAGGTTTCTTCTGGTTGCAGATGAATTTCAGGATTGTTTTCTCTAATTCTGTGAGATGTGCTATTGGAACTTTGATTGGGATTGCACGGAATCTGTATAACAGTTTTGCAAGTATGGCCATTTTCACTATATTGGTTCTTCCTACCCAAGAACAAGGGACATCTTTCCATTTTCTGATATCCTCTTCAAATTCCCTTTTCAGAGTACGATAGCTGTAAATGTAGCAGTCTTTTACTCTCTTAGTTAGATTATCTCCTAGGTATTTCCGTTTTTTTAAATGCTATTGTGAAAGGTGTTTCCCTTATTTCTCTCTCAGTGAGTTTGTTGTTTGTGTATAGAAAGGCTACTAATTTTGGAGCATTGACTTTGTATCCAGTTACACTACTTTATGTAGTTATTAAATCTAGGAATCTTTCGGTGGAGTTCTTGGGGTCTCTATATAGAGTATCATATCAGTCACGAATAATGATAATTTAACTTCTTCCTTCCTAATCCTTATTTCTGGCTGGGTGTTGTGTCACACGCCTATAATCCCAGCACCCCGGCATTCGTGAGGCAGAGGCAGGAGGGTTGCTGTGATTTCAAGGCCAGTCTGTAATACATAGCAAGACCCTGTCTCAAAAAACCAGAACCAAAACAAAACAAAACACAAAAATTCTTACATTCCTTATTCCTTTTATTTCTTTCTCTTGTCTAATTGCTCTGGATAATGTTTCCAGAACTATATCGAATAAGAGTGGTAAGAGGGAGCAGCATTGTCTTGTTCCTGATTTTAGAGTGAAAGTTTTCAGTTTTTCTCCATTTAGTATGATGTTGGCTATTGGATTGTCATAGATTCCTCAGACGGGTGCAAAGACCATCTATTCCGATTTTCTGTAGGGATTTTGTCATAAATGGGTATTGGACTTTGTCAAAAGATTTTTCTGTCAGATAGAGATGATTTCTTAATGTTACCTTTTTTTGGAAATTCTATGTAATTTCTACTCTTTTTTCTGTTTTTCTTTTTTTAAATTAAAAAAAGATTTTTCTGCGTCTATTGATATGATCATGTGATTTTTGTCCTTTGCTCTGTTGATATGTTGTATTACGTTTCTTATTGATTTTTGTGTGTTGAATCATCCCTGCATACCTAGAATGAATCCTACTCGATCATGGTGTATAATCTTCTTGACAATTTTCTGCAGTGTGTTTGCTAGTATCTTATTAAGGATTTTTGCTTCTGTGCTCATTAGAGAAATTGGCCTGTAGTTTTCTTTCTTTTTTCTTTTTTTTTGGGGGGGTTTGGATCCTTCTCTGGTTGCTTCCAGGAGTGAATTCAGTAGTATTGTTTTCCTTTCAATTTCATTAAGAGGTTTAAGAAGTAGTGGCATTAGGTCATCTCTAAATTTCTTATAGAATTCAGAAGTGAATTCCTTAGGGCCTGGGCTTTTCTTTGTAGAATTTTTATTGCATCTTTAATTTCAACTGACTGATACTGGTTTATTTAGAATTTTTATATCTTCTGGATTCAGCTGTGGTAATTCATGTATATCTAGGAACCTGCCCATTTCTTCTGTGTTCTCCATCTTATTAGTTTGTTTGCTTTGTTGTGGTTTCTTTGTCTTTTTGAAACAGGGTTTCACTATGTCATTTAGAGTGGCCTTGAACTCACTGTGTAGCCCAGGATGGCTTTGAGTTCACAACAATCCTCCTGTTTCAGCCTCTCCTGTGTGCTGGCATTACAGGCAAATGCTACCATGCCTGGCTTTCCATCTATTAAAATATAGGTTTCAGTGTAGGTATTTATGATTTTCTGGATTTCTTCAGGATTTGTTATGATTTCACCCTTTGATTCCTAATTGCATGGATTTGAGTATTTTTTTATAAGCTTGGCTAAAGATTTGCCAATTTTATTTAATCTTTCAAAGAATCAACAGTTTGATTCATTGATTCTTTGTATTGTATTCATAGTCTCCACTGTATTAATTTTTGCTCTGATCTTTATAACTTTTTTGCTTGTACGAGCTTTGGTTTGACTTGCTTTTCTTTTTCTACAAACTTGAAGTTCAACGTTAGGTTGTTTATTTGAGTTCTGTTTTTCTGATATGGGAATTCACCACTGTAGATTGCCCTACTAGCCCCACTTTCACTGCAGTCCAAAAGTTCTGCTATGTTGTACTGACGTTATCTTTAATTGTAGACACTCTGATTTCTTCAATTCCGTCTGTGACTCACTGCTTGCTCAGGAGAGTGTTACTTAATTTCCATGTGTTTATGAAGCTCTTGTGGTTTCTTTTGCCATCCATTTCCAATTTCATTGTGCTATGCATAATATATATGCAATGATTTCATTTCCTTTGCATTTAGTTAAACATGTTCTGTGAGTTAGTATGTGGTCTATTTTAGAGAATATCTCATGTGTATTCTGATGCCATGGTGTGAAACACCCGGTAGACATTTATTAAGCCCATTTTTTTCAAAAGTTTAGTTCAGCTGTGATATTCCTTTGTTGATTTTCTGTGCTGTTGTCTATTTGTGACAATAGGACATTGAGGTTCCCCACTACAATACAAGTGGTTCCCAAACACTTTCTTCTTCCTTGGGAAATTTTCTTTATTTGATTTGTCATGTCCTTCCATTAATATTTGTTTTATACAGTTGGGAATGCTGGTGTTTCGTACACGTATGCTTGATTGTTATGTCTTCCTCTTGGATATTTCCCTTTACAAGGATGTAGTGACCTTCTTTGTCTCTCTTAGTCAGTCTTGGGTTGAAATTTATTTTGTCTGCAAATAGACTAGCTACCCCTGCTTTTTTCTGGGTTCTGGTTACATGGAGTATTGTTTTCAATCCTTTGACTTTCAGTCTATGAATTTCTTTTTGAATTAAATGTGTTTCTTATATGCAGTATATTGTAGGTTGCTTCTTGATCCATCCTGCCAGTCTGTTTCTTTTGACTGATATATTGAGACCATGAGCATTGATGGTTATAACTCATATGTATTGATTGATCTTTGCCGTGTTATTTTCCTGTTGTTGGTTCATTCCTTCCCTCCCATGTTTAGTTGCTTGCCTTGCTTGGTGGATTTGTTCTGTTGGGTTCATGAAGTTGTAGTCCTTGGTATCTCTTTTAAGTGTCCTTCAGAATATTTTGGAGTGCTGGTTTAGTGGTCAGGAATTTGTTCAGGTGTTCTTTGTCATGGAAGTATCTTATTTATCCATCAATTTTGAAAGACAGTTTTGCAAGGTACATCAATGTAGGTTGGAGATTGTTTTCTTTTAGGGTTTGAAATACTTCATGCCAACTCTCCTTGATTGAGGCTTTGTGTTGGGAACTTAGTTGTGATTCTAATGTATAGGAGAGAATTTGAGAAACTCCCCTGGAATGCAGAACAATTGCTGCAACATTAGTTAAATTGAGTTTTGTTTCCATATACTGATATGTACAGAGTAGCCTTTAATTGGCTCTAAGTGATGCAAATCAGGCTAGCCAAGCTGCTGATATGTAATCCCAGAGGCCAGTCTGACAGTCTCCTGTTTCCTTGTATAGTGCTCACCATGAAACACTGAAGCACAGAATGTCAGCTGGGTACAAGCCTCAAAAGAAGAGTCTGTGACTGCACGGGGAGTAAAGGTTTATATAGCAGAAACTGAAGCAACAGCCTCCTAAATTCACTTGTATGCTATCCCAGTCACATCATGCAGACTGGTCTTTCTGCTTATCTCCTTGCATATTCCAAAGCTGTTTTTCCCCTCACCTGACTAGTCCGCTCAGGTTACTCACATAGTTCCCATCATCTTCCCTGTCACTCATGCTTGAACCACTCCCTTCTTCACAAGATAATAAATCCCGGGAGAGGCCTTGGATCAAGACCTCTGTCCACATATCCTCAGTTGGACCAGGCCTAGGACCCCTTGGCTGCCCTTAGCTTTGAGTATGTCTTGGTGTCTTTACTGTCCCATGAGTTGCACTGGAGATGGTAGATTGGAATTAACTTGTTGGGGTTCCAATAACATCTCAGTGGGATTACAAATGTAACTTTCTGAATTGTGAGGAAGATTACAAAAGGGATTACGATACTTGGATTACAATATTTGGGTTACAATACTGATGGGCTTTGTTTCTGGTCTCTAACAGATTTTAATATTCTGTTCTGTTGAATTTCTGGAATCTTGAGTATTATATGCCTTGGTGTGGATTTTGGCTAATGGAGTTCTGTAAGCCTCACTTATCTGTATGTCAAACTCTTTCTTCTTCCTTGGGAAATTTTCTGCCATTACCTCTGGGAACCAGTTTTGTGTGTCATTTGTGCTATTACTTGCTTTTTCATTAACTCCAATCAAATTACATTATCCTTCTTTGCACCATCTAGCAGCCACTGGATTGATTTTTTTCATGGTCCCTTGCTATTTTTAAGAAATCTTTCTTTTCATGACCACTAAGCACAATCTTGCCTTCTGTATCTATTATTCTGTCCTCACATTGGCTTGATCTGCTGCATCTACTTTCAATGGAATTGTTAATCTCCTTGGTATCTATTTGCATCTGTTTCATAGATTCCATTCTTTCCTGTATTGGGCATTCATAGTTTCCATCATTTTGCTGAGGTCCTCTGTTTTTGTATCTCTGTCTGCTCTAGAGTCACTAATCATGTCTTTCATTATGGTCACCATCTCTGCAGCTGTCAGAAAAATCATTTCTGATTTGATTCTTTTCTCAAGGCTCATTCGTCTGCTTTGTTATTTCCAGTTTCCTCTGCAGAGAGTTCAGATTGGTGAGTTTAATAATTTTCACATCATTACCCTCTGAATTTGCCTTTGGTGAGCTGGAAATCTGGAGTTATATCTTGCTTTCTTTCTTTTAGCAAGTAACTTTATTACTAGTATTTAAAACCCTTAGGAAATGACTACTTCTCAGAAGTGTCTTCCAGGTAGAGCTGGCTTTTGTGTTCTGAGTCTGTTACAAATCCAACTGCTTCAATTTATCAGAGGTGAGAAGTTGCTACCTGTTCGGCCTAGTATCTGGTTCTTTGACACTGGCCTGTAGTGTTGTTTATGACCCTTAGGCAGCCTCAGTCTTGGCATAGCAGGAAGAACAACTTATTAGATGAATTGTATCACCTTGGCTAAAGTAGTACAATCAGCAATAACAATAGTATCAAACACCTGGGGTAAGTATTAATTTGCCATTTTTAACCAGATGAACTAGATTTGTGCTTACATAATGAAATCTAAAACAAATCAGAAAATTGTACACGATAAATATGGCCTCAGTTTGGCAATTTTACCTTCAGAGGAGAAAATTTAAAAGGAGTTGAGGGAAAAATAGAGGAACAGAAGAAGAAATTAGAAGCAACTGGAGGACAGAGGAAGATTATGCAAACTTTGGGAAACTGATGAAGAAGATAAGAGGGAAAGCAAAGAAATAAAAATTAGAACAGAACAACAACAGAAAAACTAGAAGCAATGCATACACTCATAAAAACAAGAACAAACAATCAAGAAAAAAGAAAACAAAGCAAAAATAAGAAAAGATGAAAATAAAAAAAAGAAGTCCACTTCAAGGCATGTCTCTGCTATCACTGGTAGATAAAGTCTGCACACAGAGTCCAGATCTGTGTTGATTGATCCCAGTAAACCGCTGTAGATTTAGGGTGTGATAGTGGATAATCCCAGCAAACCTGAAATTCAGGCTGGTTTCTGGCTGTGAGACTGCAACCGGATTTGCTCAACCTACAACACTCCTTGTGCCTCCCGGCAGCTTGAACTTGGCTCCTTGACCTCCTGTACTCTTGAACTCAGCTCCACCACACCCTGACATTGGAAGCCACTAGGTGGAGTTCTGAAATGGCTACTAACCAGTGGCCTTCTCCTGGGAGACATGTGAACCAGGATAAATCACCAGCCCCTGCAGTCTGCGGTGTCCACTACTCTGTTCCACTGGTGTGTTTCTCCACAGAGGTCTCTGGGGTTGCCAGCAGTCACTGTGCATCTGCAGGTGGGAACTGCCCATCCTGTGCAGTGATTCAGGACTCAGAAAGAAAGCGCAGCTGCCATGAAGTCTCTCTCACTGCTCTCCCTGTGGGCTTCAGTTTTCACTTCGGATCCGTGTTGAGTCCCAGGGACCCGCTCACCTCCCTCCTTATAGTCCTTCTCACGTAGCTGTATTCCAGCACCTGGACACCAGACATCAGAGAGGCTGTTTCTCTGCTATTCACCACTCCACCATCCTCTTCCATGGCACATGTTTAAATAAAAATTTATTTTAGTAAAAGACACATTGTCTTGAATCCCTCTCAAAATTCTCCCCCTCACTCCAAATCCCGCCATCCTTGTCATTTTCTTAAGCAGCTCCTGAAGTCCTCTCTGTGAGTGTCTTTTAGTGGCTGCCTCGATGTCCTGAATCTATTCAAAACACTTTTGACAATATCTGTCAAATAACAGGATGCAGTGTCCTCATCCACCTTATTCCCTGCATCTGGCGCTGCGTGGCCTCTGGCTCTTCCCCCAAAGTCTAAACAACCGTGGAATGGAAACATTTATGATGAGTTCAGGACATCGAAGCAGCCACAACAGCTCAGTGGAAGACATCATAAAAGAGGACTTCAGGAATTGCTTCACAAAGTGGCAAAGATGATGTGTGTCCAAAGCAAGGAGGAGAATTTTGAGGGGGATGCATAGCAATCTGTCAATTACTGCCCTCATTTTTACATTTATTCTTTCACTGTAGTTTTTGGTCAGGCCCCATGAGGTGCTCGGACCCTGCTGTGAGCTGAGAAGTCCCTAGGGACATTGCGAAGGTTCCTGAGAACCACTGGACAGGGCATGTCAGTAGGAGGGCAAAAGGTCACTCGGTTCACAGGGTGGCAGACAGCACGTAGAAGGCGAGGCTGGACCCGAGCATGTGTCCTGCTTGCCAAGCCTGAGCCCGGAGCTGTTGAGGGGTGGGGACTCAATAGAGACTAAGATGACAGGATGAGGAGACTCAGGACAGCTTCAGATGGGCGGAGTGAGAACAGTCCCTGGGAAACTGCAGTGGAGATGAGGCAGGAGGCAGAATAGAGCTCAGGACGTTTGGGGAGGCCCCGAGGTTGGTGCTGCCCTCGTCATCGTCACTGTCACTGTCACCAAGCACGCTCTGTCCTTTCCCAGACGCTGAACAGTTTCCCCTCTGCCGCACCAGACTCCAGGGAGAACACTCTGGCCAGCAGAGCGGGGCTCAGGCAGACAGCGGGGCCCAGCAGAAGCTGCACATCTGCATGCCGTGTCCCTCAGGAGCACCTTGTCCAGTCTTTGTGTTGATTTACTTCTTCCTGTAGAAGGGTTTTTCCCCTAAGGCTGAGCAAACTTGCATCCAGCCCCGTGCATTAAGAAGTGCTGTTTTGGCAGTTGTTTTATGATTAAGTGTTCAGGCTGCAGTGTTCCCTTCCAAGAGTCATTCAAAATACTGTGTTTTACTGCATCTAGACACCATTATGTAAGACAAAACTAAATAATTTAGCATTTTTCACCAATAAAACATCACATAATGATGGCTCCGTCTTTTTCAGACATTCTCTCTCTCTCTCTCTCTCTCTCTCTCTCTCTCTCTCTCGTTTCTATTCAGTTCAGGTTGGCCTTGAACTCACTATGTAGCCCATACTGGTCTCAAACTCACAGCAGCCCTCCTGCCTCAGCCTCTCAGGGTGCCCCTATGCCTAGTAATAAGCATCCTTTCAATAAAGCCTGATCAGAGCCCTCTGTTCCTCCCACCACACTAAAGCCCCAGTTCAGCTGCAGAGGCAGTGATATGTGAGTGGAGATGTCCTCTGAGGTGACACAAACCTAGGTCCCAGAGTCCCCGTGTGTCCGCCATGGCAGGGCAAACTCATTCTCCATGAGGAGATCAGCGGAGATTGTCAGGAGGGTGAGGCAGCAGTTAGTCTGTTTATGCTGTGTTGCTGGGTGAAGAGACAGTCGCGTCAGAAACAGGAGCTCCACTCTATGGACACAGGGACCTGCCCAGTCCTCCCCTCTCCCGGTTTCCCTGCCTGCCTGGAATGGCTAAAATTCCGCCTGGCATAAGTCCCTTGAGACCGTAACATAACATCACCATAAAAGGACAACTGATGACCACCAATTTTAAATCATTTTGGCAGCCACCCCCTCCCTCTGGCCCGGCCATCATTTACCTGCGCACTTACAAAGCTTCCAAAGCCCTCGGGGGTCTGAAATCCACTAAAAACTGTTGCCTCCATCTTTCCTAAAATTTTGTAACTATTTCTTTTTAAGGAAGAAAATGTAAGATGTTATGCTAAGTAAAACCTGCAGAAATAAATCCAACTTCACGAGCATATCACATAGAAACAGGTTTATTTTAGGCTACTCATGCGTACCCGCTGTCAAGGAGAGCCTCCCAAAACACTTTGTTTCTCTTTCTTTTGGCTTCCTGAGACAGGGTCTTTGCCATGCATCTGAGACCGGCCTTAAACTCACTATGTAGCCCAGGCTGGACTGGAACTCATGGTGATCTTCCTGCCTTGGCCTCCTGAGTACTGGGATGACAGACTGGCATCAACATGCCTGGCAGCATTCCGTTTCAATTTCTATTTTCTATCAACATCCAGAGTGGTGGCTGTGGGCCTTTTTTGGGTGAGGGACACTTATACAGGGCCTGCAGCCTCTGATTCATTGCCTTTTCAGCTCTTCGAAACCAGCCATCAGGATTACAGATGAAATTGATGATGATCATTGTAAATTTACATGCAGTTGATGATATATGACAGAGGCATCTTGTATACCCTTTACCTATGTCCCCACAACAGTAACCTTGGCCAAAACTATTCCGTACAGGAGACACTGGACAGGTTGTATGTAACTGATGAAAATGTGAAATAGTCAGGCCCTGTGAGAAACACCGGCAGATCCTCAAAATGTTAAACATAGATTTACCAATATAATTTATAGCAACATTATTCATAATGGCCCCAAAGTCGAAACACCTAAAGCCTATTATCAGATGAGTAGATAAGCAAAATATGGGGAGCCAGAGATATAGCTCAGTGGCACAATGCTTGCCTGGTAAGCACGAGGTCCTGTGTTCGATTCCTGGTACCAAAAAAAAAATGTGGTAATTTTTTGTTACTTTGCTCTTTGCGGAGACAAAATACCTGACACCCAAGTTAAAGAAGGAAAGGTTTTTTTGCTTTGTTTTGTTTTGTTTTTTTAAAATCCCCACCTGAGGGATGGTTTCTTTAGCTCAGTTTGTAGGGATTTCAGTCTATAACTGGCTGACTCCAAGGCAAGGTGGCACGTGGCAGAGGAGAAACAGTTCATGGCAGTGAAAACAGCAAAAGCAATAAGAGATAGAGATAAACCTCTTTCTGTCCCTTATGTTGTGTCCAGTCTACCAGCATTAGGTGGTGCCAGTCCAGTCAGTGGACCATCCAGCAAGCACCCACCTGAATCCCAGCACCCTTTATCCCAGCATTGCACAACGAACCAGTCATACACTCTAGATTCAGCCACCTTTGAAAAAACCCTAAGGCCACCTGAGGCTTTGGGGAGACACCTAGACACAAACCGTCATGCCACACAGTGGAATATTACTCAGCAGTAAAAAGAAATGAAGTTCTTAACGCATATTATGATAAGGGTGGACCTCAAAGACATTTTTACCAATATTTACCCAATTTTTTTTCATTCCAAATTGCCAAGAAGCTGAGGCAAGAGAATTTCTGTTTGAGGCCAGCTTGGACCACATGAGTTCTAGTCTAGCCTGAACTACATAGCACGACCTTGTCTCAAAACAAAACAAAACTATGTTTTAAGCCAGTCACCATGTATCGTATGAGTCCATGTGCATGAAATTTCCAGAATAGGGCAATTGGCGGAGATAACAAATAATGAGTAGTTCCCTAAAGTCTGGTATGGAGCTGAACAGGGACTGATAATGAGTACAGTCTATCTCTGGGATGACGAAATATTGTAAACTCAAATACTTACACAACTCTGCATATACTATCATTGAATTGTATACTTTAAGTGAGTGAGTTGCTTAAGATGATCCTCCTGCCTCAGCCTCCTGAGTGCTAAGATTACACGCACAGACACCACATCCAGCTCCAATTTTTTTCTTCTAAAATCCAAATTGCCATTTCCTGCACAACATCAGCCTGGCCTGGCTCATGGAAAAAATCGATGGTGTCAAAAGCCAGACACTGAAATTCTCCCGTCAAGATGCGCAATAATTCCCTGACCACAAAGGCCCCCATGTTTGCCCTTTTCTAGCCATAAGCACTGCTGCCCGCTCCTGACCCCTCATTTGCTCTTCATTTCTCTAACTTTGTCATTTCAGAGTGTCATAAAAGTGAATCCTACAGTTGTGATCTGTAGAGAGGGGCTGTTTAGGGACAGCATAACTCCCCAGGATTTATCCAAACTTGCGTGTGCATTGATAGTTCATTCTTTTTTATTGTGACCAGCTTTCCTAGTGATTGTGGGATCAATGTCATTTAACCCCTCCCATGCTGCTGATACCTGTCATTTCTGTTTGGGGCTGTTACCAATGACACTGCCAAGAACTCTCTTGTGTAATTTTTTGGATAAAACATAAGCTTTCATTTCACTGGCATAAATGCCCAAGGGTGTGACTGAGTTGCTGTCTGGTCACTGTGTTTAATTTCAGAAGAAGCTGTCAAGTTGTTTTTCAGAGCAGTGGTTACCTTTTTTCCCCCCACCAGAAATACAGAAGTGACTGTTTCTCTCCTCCTCACCTGCTTTGGGTGCTACTGCTATTTTTAATCCTCGCATTCTAAAAGGGCTGCAGTGGTAACTCATTGGGGTTTTAGCGTATTTCCCCAGTGGGGAATGATATACTCTTTTCATGTATTTATCCGCCATCCTGGATTCTCCCTGCTGGTGAATCACCTGTTTGTGTCTTTTGCCGATGTCCCAACTGGATTATTTTCCGGGTTTTGAGAGTTCTTCATAAATTCCAGAAACTAGTAATTTGTTAGTTCTGTGGTTTCCGAGTATTTTTTCTTCCATTCTGGCTTGTTTTCATCTTCTAACAGGTCTTCAAAGGAACGAAAGTTCCTAATTTTATTTCTTTTTAGGTTTTTTGTTTGTGTTTTGTTTGGTTTTGGTACTAGGAATCAAACTCAAAATTTCATACTTGCCAGGCTGGCATTATGCTGCTGAGTTATAACCCTGGCCCTGGAGAGTGTTTGTGGGGTCAAATCTACCTCTTTAACCAGCCCTAGACCCCAAATATTTTCTTTTTTTTTTTTCTAAAAGTCTGACAGTTACATTTTCAGGTCCTGATTCAATTTGAACTAATTTTTATAAAAAGTATAATGCTTAAGTTAGTTTTACTTTGTTTTTTCCTTGCCTTTGGTGTCTAGACTCCAACACTCTTGTATAAAACTTTGCTAAAAACTGGTTTGCTTATCTGCAATGGGTCTTTCTGGTTGTGCATTAATCATTGGGATCTATTGCTCTGCCCGTATCACACAATCTTGATTACCATAGCTTTAGGGTAGGCTTTAGAGTGAGCAGAGAGCCAGGCATGGTGGTGCATGCCTATAATCCCAGCATTTGGAAGGCTGAGGCAGGAGGATCATTGTGAGTTCAAGATCAGCCTGGGCTACAAAGTGAGCTCAAGGCCAGCCTGAACTGCAGAGACCTTGTCTCAAAAAGACAAAAATAAATAAATAAAAATTTTAAAAAGTGAGTAGAGAGACTCCTCTAATTTGCTGTTGTTTCTCGATTATTTTAGGTATTTTACAAATAAACAAAAAAGTCTTCTTGGAAATAGAAACTGTATTAAACCAAAAGACAGCTTTGGTGGGTAACTGACTTACTGTTTTCTTGGCTTTTCCAATTCATGAAAATGGGAACCCTCTCCATTGATTAGCTCTTTTCCTCATCCATATTTTGTGGTTTTCAATATAAGGACCCTGGACCCTGTACATGATTGAACTTTATAAGCATTTATTAACTTTCTTCACAGAGACTGTAAACAGTATTGTTTTTATACGAATGTCCACATACTGCTACTGCACAGAAATGCAATTGATTTTTATGTGTTGATCTTATATCCAGTGAGTGAGCTAAATTCACTAGTTCTAGGAGGTTTTGTTCTGTTTTTGTAGATTCCTTGGATGTTTGTTTTGAGACAGGGTCTGTGTAGCTCAGACTGGACTCAAATTTGCCATGATCCTCCAGCCTCTGTATCCCAAAAGCTAGCATTACTGGTGTGTTTGTCCCTACTCCCCAGTCGCCTTGGGATTTTCTAGGTAGATAACAATGCCATTTGCATGGTTTTACTTTTTTCTTTCCCCGTCTTCCTTTTATTCCCTTTTCTTGCCTTATTGCAGTGGCTAGAATCTTGTCCTACACTGAAGAACTGGCATCCTTGCCTTATTCTCTAGCAGAGGGACAGTATCTAACATTACAAAATACAAATTTTTTAAACCACAAAACATCTTTAAAAATTGGTTTTGTCTTCTTCCCCTCCCCTGGGCCTCATCCCTTCGTGGGAGAGGGTTAAGGTTTAGTGATTGGTCCAAAGGAGGTGACAAAGCAGCATGAAAGGGCGAAGGAGGTGTCAGCAATTCTTGCAGGCACCAGAGGACAGGTCCTCCCTGGCAGCGGGTGGGGTGGCATGGGGACTCTGAGGCCCTGACCAGCGCCCGGAGCTCAGAGTCCCAGCCTGGGACCGCAGGCCCAGGCCGAGAGGGGACGGCAAACGCCGGTTTACTGCAGGCCCTGCCAGCCTCGCCGCCTGCCAGCCCGACTTGGCGCCAGGAGAGGCTCAGATACCCAGGCTCAGGGTGGCAGAGAGGCCAGGCCAGATTTAGAGGGCGTGAGCTTTTGGCAGCAACTGCCACAGGAGGAGAGGATGGGTGGTGGAGAGGAAGCAAACTGAGGCTTCCCGGCGGGCAGCTGAGCGCGTCCGCGCCCTGCAGGGGGCCGGGGCCGGGCCGCCAGCTAGGAAGCGGAACAGGCCAACTGGAGCGCGAGGGAGACGCCGGGCACGGGCCCTACCCTCCCCGGGTGCGGCAGCCAGGCGCCGCCCGCCCGCACCTGCGCAGGTCGGGGACCAGCGGCGAGGTCGGGGACCGCGAGCCCGTGCGTGGAGGCCGCGGGCGAGGACGCAGCGCGACTCCGCAGCCGTCGCGCACGCCGCGCAGCGCAGAGGGGGCTCGGGCTCCGCTTCCCACGCCCCCTCCCGGCGGGCCGTACCAAAGGCGCGGGGGGGGGAGCGTGCCACTCGCGGAGCCACCTGCGCCTCGCAACCCGCCCCCGACGCCCGCAGGCCCCGCCCCTCACGCCCTGGCTCCCGCAGGCCCCGCCCTCACGCCCCGGCTCCCGCAGGCCCCGCCCCGGCCCGCAGGCCCCGCCCCCGGCGCGGCTGAGCGAGGCCGGAGCGCTCGCCGGCCGCGAGCCAGCCGGCCGGGGACGAGCGCCGCGGCCCATGCTGATCGCTGTCCTCCTCCTCCCCCTCAGGCGGCGCTGGCGGCGGCCCCGGGACCCGCGGAAGCCGGCATGCTGGAGAAGCTGGAATTCGAGGAGGAAGGTGAGTGCGCGCCCCCCGCCGCCGCCGCCGCCGCGCGCCGCGCATCCCCGCCGGGACCCGGCGCCCTCCCGCGCGGCCGCGCCCGTCCGCTCCTGCGGCTGCGTCCTGCGGGCGCCGGTCGGGCTCCGGCCGCACCGAGCGGCGGCCCTTTTGTCCTCGCCGCCGGGCCCGGATCCGAGCTGGGTGTCAGCGGCCCCGCGGCGCGCGTCACGGGCACCGCGCACCGGCGTCCCGCGCGCAGCCCGCGCACTGCGTTGCAAACCGGTTCCTTATCGGGCGGTGGAAAAGCCGCGAGCAGGGCGTGTCTGCTCCTGACGGGCAAAGTTAAATCGCGGAACCGAGCGAGCGGCGCACGAGGTGGCTCGGAGTTCTGCACCCTCGTCCGGGTCGTCTCTGTCGCTTCTCCGCTCCTGTACGGTTTGCTTCTCCCTGCCCTGTTTTCTTGTGATCTTACAGGTAAATAACCTGGACCTTGTTTGGAGGCTGTTAGCATTTGAAAGGGATGGATGAGCTTGCTCCTTGGCAGAATTAATATTTAAAACGGTGTAATGAGCTTCCCCCCGCATCCTGCTCTGAAGCTGTGAGACTTTGAAGGGGATGGGCTTGTCGTCTGACAGAATTAATATTTAAAAGGCAATTCGATGAACTCCAAGTCGAAAGAGAACTTTATATGAGATGCTTGACAGTTTGGAGAATTTAAAAGGCCTTCTCGCTCTCTCTTGTAGGCTCCCATTATTTATTTAGTGTCTTCTCTTTTTTTCCAGGAGTATTGATAGACTAATGCTCCAGAAACAAAGAATGTGCCATGTGGATGCTGTCCCTTGTGCCAACTTTACTTTAATACCCCTGTTCATTTGTGATCAGGCAATTACTTAAATAAGCTGCACAGCCGACCCGGGAGCACTAACCCGGGAACATGAGTGCATCTGGCAGACATGTTGGCTGCAAGGTAACACATCCACCCTCATTAAAAGCCCCTCTCCACATTTATTAGTGACAGCATTTCAGAATTGCCCTAGATTGTCTTTTTACCCACCAAAAGATAAGCCAATGTCTTCATTCAAATTCATCTTCCTTAACTTTAATGCAGGGCACATTTTGACCACCTTCCCCCAGAATGATATTTTGTGCCCTTTCCAATAAGATTTTGAAAGTCTAAATCAGAGGTGTTTTCTTTGTCTCTGATATTAGTAGCAATAAGAACCTACTGCATTAAAATTGTTTGCAGATTAACCTGGAGGCAGGAACAGGCTGGAGAGCAGTATCTATTAGAGGGGAACCTTCACTTTAAGAACCCAGACCCACATGCAAATCTTACCTCCACTTCTTGCTTGACTGTGTGACCTTTGTCAAGTTGCTTCACCTCTCTAGGCCTTAATGGCTGGTAATTTGAAGGTAAATGAGGCCATGTAAATCATGGAATTTAGCTCTTTGTGAACCCATTGCAAGCACTTTGTAAATGTTAGTTACTGCTTTAAAATATAGGGTCGTTAACTGTGGCAGCAAATTCATGGACTTTTTAAGCCTTTTATTAATGAATCTTAATAAGACATTCTTCTCAACAGTTCCGGTGGTTTGGTTTTTTTCCTTGGGATTTATTCATTTAATTATGCTGCATTTGTCAATGCACATATACAATCTTTTTCCTTTTGCATTGTTTCTGCCAGGGTAATGAATGTAAAGTATTAAATCTAAGAAAGGGAACATCCCCTTTTGACCCGCCTATTTTTATCTGGATTGCCGTCATTACTTTAAAGCATACTGAATCCCACAAATAACCCTGTCAAACTTTTCCAGATTTTTAAGGAGGCAGAATGTTAAACAATTGCTTCGAAGCTGTGAGCCAAGCTGGAAGAAGGAATGATGTTGGCGTGGTTGTTCAAAATGCTGCTTTGTGTCTTTGGAACCTTAAATTGCTTATTCATCTTTTTTTTTTTTTTTTTTTGGTCTTTTTGAGACAGGCTTTCACTATGCAGTTCAGGCTGGCCTTGAACTCACTTTGTAGCCCAGACTGGTCTCAAACTCACAGTGATCCTCCTGCCTCAGCCTCCCCAGTGCTAGGATTACAGGTGTGAGCCACCACACTCGACTTCAACCAAAATTTAGAAAAACCAAATATTAAGCAGAATCATGCATTGAGGGGGAAGGGATCCTGGCAGTAAGACCACACACTTTTCAAATATTCCTTGATCTTCTGCATTAGCAAATTGCATAGTAGGTAGCTATTGAATAGATCTTGGTTTATCTTTAAAATTCTTCCTTATCCAGTTAATACCTTAATTTATACAGGGACTCCTGGAGGCATGACGTACATTCTTTTAGTGCATGGAAGCACGATTACTCATAGTCCTGTTACCAAGTATTTTTCTATTTCCTAATAAATTATAAATCGTACTGCACTTCTTAGAAGCAGTCGGAAGCACAAGCTAGCAAAGTCAGGGGAAAGACCTGCTGTGCACTGGTCTGGCTCATCTTTTGCCTGGGGGGTGACATGAGTGCTTCTCTTCTACCTCCTTGACCCTCTGACCACCACACTGTGATGACAGGGACCCTTGTCGACTATGGGTTTGATGGCCTCTGTCCTTCATCACTTTCCCACCTGTGTGTAGGATAAGCACAGGCTCTCCCAGTGCCCTTTCTGTGCAGAAGACTCGTTAGAGGCCTTTTTAAAAGGCAGACCCAGTCTGCTCATGTCTGGAATGGGACCTGAGACCGCATTTCTGCCAGGTGACAGGGCAACCCTGATGCACAGACTTCTCTGAGGAGCGAGGCTCTGGATCATGGGATGGTTATAAGGACTTGGCTTCTCTTGTAGCTTGGAAACAGGAGCGAGGGCCCAACACGGGGGTTTACCAAAGCCCCGTGAGGCCTTCCGGCATAGTGTGCCACACTCCCACCAAGTCCCTTGCTGTATGTGAGCATAAGGTATCACCCTTTCTGCACGTCACTGATCTTATGAGGGCTTTGAGATGCAACCCAAATCTCACCACCTCTTCGAGGCATCCCCTAGATACACGAACCCTACACGTACCTTCAGCACTTCCTCAGCTCAGCTGTTCTCCTGGTGCCCAATTAGGGCCACATGGAATAGGCGGCCTGCAGGAGTTCCAGGACTCCAGTGATGACTGGGGTTGTACTGACTCTGGTTTTTTGTTTTTTGGTACCAGGGATCAAACTCACCACCTAGTGCTTACCAGGCAGGCACTCATGTCACTGAGCTAAATTCCCGGCTCACGATGCCTTTTTATTTATTTATTTATTTATTTGGTGCCAGGAATCGAACTCAGGATCTCACACTTGCCAGGCAGCCCTGTGCCACTGAGCTATATCCTCAGTCCCTCTGTGGGGTTTTGAGAGGATTCAGTGGTTAGTTTATGAAACGTGATAAGAACAATGCCTTGCCTGTAATGACCAGTTTGCGCTTGCTTTTAAAATGTTTTATGGGGACACCATAATTATTCATCGTCTTGTGCTTACTTGCCATTACCAAGCACAGGGACTTTTGCAAACCTCTGATCATAGCCTGTCTTTGATCTCCTGCAGCCTCACTGATTAGTAAGCCTCCCAGGATCCTGGCACTGTTGGCGAATGCTGCAGCCTGCTTAGCAGACTGTGTCCCACCTGTCATCTCCGTCGGTGTGAGACCTACACTGGTTCAGATGCTCTTCCAGGTGGCTTATCCCCTTCCCTTTCCACTGACTTCCCCCCATGCATTCTGTCCACTCCATTCTCCACCTGCAATGCGTTTTCCAAAGTGGGGTCTTTTCCCAGACCTTGCCTGCCTGTTCCCTCGCCGTAGCAGCCTAGCCAGCCAGTCCACAGGGATCAAAGAGAGGGAAGATGGAAACCATCTCGTGCAGGATGGGAAGCATTTATTTTCAGTCAGGAATCTGGTGGTTTAGGCCCCGTTGTGTAACGAAGTGGCTCCATTTCCTTGGACAATCCTTGGAGTCTTTTGAGACTTTTATTATTATCATTGTCGTTCCAAGTTTTCCCAGTTTAAAAAATAAATAACCGGGCCGGGCCTTGGTGGTCTCTTGCTTTCTCTGGTAGCTCAAAAAAGAGGACCCGGAGTAACTAACAACTTTGTGTTGATTTTAACTCATTCATTCATTCTTGGGGGTGGAAGGAGGATGCCCTGAAATCAGCCAGTGAGTGAGGATTGGTTCTTGGTGGGAAGAAGCATGGAGGCCACTGCAGTGGTTCCTGGCCCTCCAAAGGGCCACCGTAGGGACCCAGTGACTCAGGTGTTAGAATTTTTTAGGAGGAGGACAGTGGAAGAAAGGGGAAGGGACCAGCAGGAAGAGATGGGGACTCATAGCCCACAAGGTCATTGACTGGCATGAGGGGCAGTGACCCCTGGTGGTGGAAACATCAAAATGACACCACTTGATCATCACTGCAGTTACTCTGTTACGCACACTCTCTCCTTCTCTGCAGAGTTGCAAGCTTATCTGAGGCAAGGGATACATTGATTCTTGACTGGTGGCAGTAGTTGTAATTCTGTAAATACCTAGAGGTAAAGTCTTCCTAACCAGCCAGGTACATCTCTAACCTGTTGCCATACTTGGTAGAGTTTTAGTTGCACAATTTAAAATCAAAAGCCAGGATAGAACGACATTTGGTGGCATCTTAGGGTAATTATGGACTGTTCTGGAGTATGGGTGTGGTCTGTCCCCCAAAGGCGCTTGGTTTTCCAGGGCAACAGTGTTGAGAGGTGACAGGGTCATGGGGCACCACCCTCAGAAGAGGTTAATGTTGGTCTCACAGGCATGGATTGGTTTTTTTTCTAGAGCAAGTCTGGCTCCTTACTCCTCGCTCACTTCCTCCCTTGCCGTGAAACCCCCTGACCCTATGGAGACCCTCCCCAGACACAGTGTTACTTAGATTTTCCAGCCCAGAATCACAAGCAACCAGTCAAACAGAAAAATGCATAGGAGGATTTGGGGACATCTGAAAGTAGGATTTGTCACAGGCTTCACAGGTGCCCACAGCCACCTTGAAAGGTGGAGCCATGGCAGTACCTCTAGTTGTCTCTGGGGCTGCGGGACCTTCCCTGTCAGGACTTGCCCTGTGGCCTGGTGGGTGTGCTGAGAAACAGCCTGGGCTCCATCTCTGCATGGCGCTAGCTCTCCAACCCACGGCCCAGAGTCTCTGGCCTGGGATTTGACCACTGCAACTCGAAGTTTCACCTTGGGACTGTAAGGAGGTAGAGCTGATTGTATAGAAGGTTTGGAGCTTTCCAGAAGCATTGTACAGATTTTTATCCTTCCTTTCCATGATTATACTATTAGCTGGCATATGTTGTGGCAGTGTTTGAGACCCTGTAGGCTAACTGGGTCCTTAGGATAACTCCAAAGGACAAGGACAGTAAGGTCAGAGGTAAAATTTCTTTTCCCAGGTGACAAATCTAGGAAGGTCACAGCCAGGTTCCAGACACGTATGTTCCGTCTCATAGCCCTGAATCAGTAGCATGACCCAGATAAATGATCTCCCCTTTGGATGCACCTTGTTATAGCTTACTTCTAGAGGTCCCCGAAAGCCTCATGCAGTCATATGTGGGGCTTTTTCAGAGGTGGCTGCATCTAGAGGGTGTGATGCTAGAATTGATTCATGATGTGGTGTGAAGCTCAAGAGCCCCAGGACCCTAGGATTTTTTTTTTTTTTTTTTTGGTACTGGGGATCAAACTTACAACCTAGGGCTTGCCAGGCAGGCGCTTATGTTGCTGATGCCACTGAGCTAAATCCCCGGCCCAAGAGCTCTAGGATTAAGGGTGCGTGTGCTGTCCTCCTTGAGAAGTGTGGATGAGAAAAAAGGGTCAGAAAGATGCTGTTAGGTCCCCTTTGCTGGCTTTCTTTGCAGTCTTCTGCTTTTCATGAACTGTTTCTCCTCTGTGATGTCCCCTCTGCCAAGGCACTAAACCTTTTCCCTGTTAACTTTGGGTGTCGAGTATTTCGTCTAAGTAATGAGAGAAAAGTAACTACCATACCCATCTTCCCAGTTTTTTCTGCTGCTCATCCTTTAACCCATGTCTCACACCTTACTCAGGCTCCCTACGGTTGCCAGGGCCCTCCCCATCCCAAGTCCAGTGGGCCCTTGAACCAGTCTTGGTTCACAGAGATGCCCTCTTCCCTTTCCGGGGACACCTTTGGCTTCTGTGACACGGCTCTCCTAGTACCCTGCTCTTGCACGTTTGGCTGCTGATTTCCTCAGTAGGATTTTTTTCCCCTGTAACACCTAATGTGATCTAATCCGCATTTCCCGCAGTTGCCTCCCACCCTGAGCTTTAAGATACAGGGCTTCCTCGCAGCCCGTTCTGCCCTTGCCCCCCTGCCTTCTCATTCTGCCCTTGCCCTACATTGTCACATCTGTGGCTCTGATGGCCTCTGTAGCACCCACTGTCCCTGCTGCAGGCAGAGATACTGTCTGATGTTGGCTGTGTGGTCCTGTCACACCTGGGCCTGCGTGTCTTCATCGATCACTGTTGCTTTGACTTGAGGTCTCTTTCTAACAGGTCTGCTGTCCTCTTCTTTTTCTTTCTTCTTTTACCTCAGATTCCCAGTAGCTCTCCTGGCCATCTTCAGTGTCCTGCCTCTGGATGTCACAAGGACCAGTCCCCTGTCTTGGCCACCAGCTCATTTCCAAGTCTTAGGCCCACTGTGGCTTCCCAGGGAAGCCCGCCCTGGAGGCCCCAGACAGGACCTTGTGCGGTATTATCCCAGCACCCACCGTCACTGGGTGCACAAAGGTGAAATGGGGTTGATTTGTATTTCTTTGCCATTACATTGCACATCATCTGAAGATGAGAATGGAACAACTCAGAGACAGTGATGAGTAGGGCTTAGTCTCTGTAGGTATTTGCTCCAAAATGAGCATATGTCTTTTGGAGCTTTAATTTTTATGCTGGTAAATAGGCTTGGTTTATTTTGAGTGATTAGTGTTGCTCTGATTTTTAAAAATTAGCATTTGGATTGAAACACTGCTGGCCATGTGGTCAGGCAGTGAACTGGCCAAGGAGCAGGGAGAGCTGGAGAAATGGAGGCAATGACAGGGTCTCCCACAGGTATAAAGACACTGCCACCCGGCTGAAGTCAGAACGTGTCATGCCCCAGGAGTTGGGCAGCTCTGGGCTGGCACACGCAGGCAGAGCAGGCTGCTTGCTCACATAGCCTGGCATCAGAGGGAAAGTCTTCAGAGTCTTTCTTCTCTGTGCTGTTGGTATGGGAAAAGGACTGTATCTTACCCCTGATAATAAGAGGAGTCATTTAGGGAGAGGAAACTAATTTGAGAACCTTATAGCTAAATCGTCACTTTTGATCTCTTCTATTGAGCTGTGTTCTTCTGTCCCACTTAGAACCATTTTCGGGGATCTGAATTTATGTGCTGTCACTGAGGTCCTGCAGGTCATGCTAGTCGATTGATCCTGTTGTAGGTCAGCTTGGATCATTTGTAAATGTGAGAGTGAGCTTCTCACAGCACTGCTTGCTTGATCATGTGAACTGTCTTTCATATGGGAGGTTTAATCAGTCCATCGTGACCTCCGCAGGGTGCACACATATACCTAGCCAGGTGCGTTTGGGCCCTCTGCCTGGCTGTAACTTCACTTTGATTTCCCCAGCTTGACACCTTGGCACGTGGTGAATCCCTTTTCAAATACATGTGTAATTAATGCCATAGTAATTAATAAGATGTGTCGGGGCCCAGATCAGAGGCCCATTTCTTCTTCCTCATAGCTCCAGGATCTTAGGCAAATTATTTCAGGCTTTAGACTGGTCTCGTCATGTGTGACTTGGACATGATGACAGTACCTAACTTCTAGAATTCTGTGTGGATGACATAAGGCAAACAGAACATTTCACCAAAGAGCCTAGTACAGCATCCAGTCTCCATGTATAAGTGTGGTAACAATCCCAGAAAGGAGAAAAAGATGCAGAGATTTAAAAGTTGAACACCCATTAGTGCATCCTCTGGCAGCAGGTGTCTTATCTCTGCAGTGTGTGTGTGTGTGTGTGTGTGTGTGTGTGTATGTGTGAACATGTGTACTTGTGATTAGTTCTTGGTTCTAGCTCCCTTTACGAATGAAGACAGACTCAAGAGCAACAGATGTTATGAAATATAAATTTGGTCTGGTCTCCCATTTCCTGGCATGCAACCCCTAAAAGCCTTGGACTCCTCAGCGTGGTAAATGTCTTCTTGTGTACTGTGATTCAACTGCTGGCAGGCTGCCCCAGGATGGCTCCAGGATGGGGTTGGTCATCAGAAAGACCATGCTGGATTAGAGGATGGGGACTTTCAGACTCATCCCCCTAAATTGAGCTGATCACCCATGGCCACTGATTGATGGCATTGTGCACTAGTAATGCTGTTTCCATAAAATTCCTGAAGATCGGGGTCCAGAGAGTTTACAGATGGCAGGACACACAAGCTTCCTGCAGGGCTGCATGTGGAGGGGTCCACAGCCCCACACCCCCTCCCACACTCCTTGGTTCCTTCCTACCAGACTTTAGCTTAACCACTTACCTGAGTTCTAGAAGCCTCCTGAGTCTGCAAATCCAAGGAGGGGCCCGCG
The DNA here is from genome assembly GCA_004027455.1 of Hydrochoerus hydrochaeris. Classification (NCBI taxonomy): domain Eukaryota; kingdom Metazoa; phylum Chordata; class Mammalia; order Rodentia; family Hydrochaeridae; genus Hydrochoerus; species Hydrochoerus hydrochaeris. Next base: position 217,196 of record PVLA01001519.1, on the reverse strand, counting down.
GAGACGCTTCCTGCTGTCCCATTTGATGGGGAGCTCTTGAAGGAGCACCTCGGCCTGGTGCAGGGACCCCAGTTGGGAGCTGCTGAGGCGTCTGCTGTTAGGACTTTACTGTAATGAAACGGTAATTCTTCAGAGCTCTCCCAGCTATCGCGAGGGTGTAGGCGTACACATCAGAGATGCCGGAGGACCCACCACCGGAAGATCCATCGCTGTACAGGTTATGGACAGATTTACGCTGCCACAGACTGAAATGTTTCATTTGGAATCAGAGTTGCCTTTTGTCAGAATGTAAAATTAAAGGCTTATGGGAGCTCAAGTGAAGCACCTATCTTGAAATCACCAGAACGGGTGTTTTGTGTGTATATGTGTTTGTTGTTTGTTTTGTTTCGTGACAAGGTCTTGCTATATAGTTGAGGCTGTTCGCAAACTTCCTGCCTCAGCCTCCTAAGTTTTCATCCCAGCTACTGGGGAGGGGAGGCAGGAGGGTCACCAATTCAAGGCAGCCGGAACAATGTAGTGAGAGCCACTCTCACTGAGATAGGCCATTGATAGGAAAGTTTGCAAAGCATGTGTGAGGCCCAGGGTTCAACCTGCAGCAGCACAAAGAAAAAGAAAAAAGAAAAACTAACAGCAGAAATAAAAGGGGATTCTTAAATATCAACAAATTTTTAAATGTAATATAAGCAGCAAAACAATATATCTCGCTATATCAAAAGTTTTAAACTGCTTCTTGAACAAATTTTACAGATCTTGAATAAATTTTACTGGTGTGTGTTTTCCTGGTTTGTTGTTCCCTTTAGTCACCAGAGATGAAATTTAAAAGTAACACTTTGGATTGTATCCTATAGAGAGGTGAACTAGATAGGTGGAAACCTTTTTCAAAGTAATTAAAATGTTTTCTTCCTCTTTCTCTGCCAGAGAGATAGGATACCCAACCTGGTTGTGGGTGAATTCCACAAAACCTTCAAGGAATCATTAATTCTTTGACTAAGTTATTTTAGGGCCCAGGAAAAGATGTACATTCCATGAGGCTAGTGTGATCCTGAAATCAAAACCAGCATGAAGCCAGGCACAGTGGCCCATGCCTGTAACCCCAGCATTTAAGGCTAGTATTTAAAACCCACAGGAAATGACTTCTTCTCGGAGGTACCTTCAGGTGTAGCTGGCTTTTGTGCTTTGGGTCTGTTGCAAGATCTTACCTTTTCAGTTTATGGGGGATCAGAAGTTGCTGCCTATTTGGCCCAGCATCTGGTTCTTTGGCCCTGGCCTGTAGTGTTGTTTATGGCCCTTAAGCAGCCTCAGTCTTGGCATAGCAGGAGGAACAATGGATTGGGATAGTCACCTTGACTGGAGTAGTACAATGAGTAATAATGATAGCATCAAACACAGCCTAGGAAATGACAGACTGTGATAAGTATTAATTTGTTATCTTTAACCGTATGCATTAGATTTCATACTTCTATAACAAAATCTAAAAAAACCAAAAAACTGTGTACATGGCCTCAGTCTGGTGATGTTACTCTCAGGGGAGATCATTTAAAAGGGTTTGGAGGAAACAGAGAGAAATAGAAGAGATAAGAAGCAAGACTGGAAGACAAAGGAAGATTATACAGATTTTGGAAAGCTGGTGAAGGAGGAGGAGAGAAAGAAAGAAGTAAAAACAAGAACAACAAAAACAGTAGCAGAAAAAGCACAAACCAGGCCAGGTGTGGTGGCTCACACCTGCAATCCCAGCACGCAGGAGGCAGAGACAGGAGGATCACTGAGTTCAAGGTCAGCCTGGGCTACTTAGTGAGCTCAAGGCCAGGGAAAGAGAGAGAGAGAGTACAAACCATGTTCACATTCATATAAAACCAAGATCAAGAAAAAAGAAAGACAGGAAAAGAGAAGAAAATGAGGAAAAAATCCACTTCAAGGGTATCTCTGCCAGCATTGGTAGATAAAGAGGGCAGACAGAGCCCAGGTCCGCGCTGACTGATCCCAGAGGGCCAGCTGTGGATTCACGGTGGGCAGTGGATGATCCCAGCAGGCCTGCACCTTTAGTTCTGCTGAAGTGCAGCCTAGTTTGGGACTGTGAAGCTGGCGCCTGTTTGTTCAGTCTGTAGCACTCTGTAGGTCTTCCACCAACTTGGACTCAGCTCCCTGACCTTCTGCCCACTTGATCTGGGTTCCACCTCACCCTGACACTGGGTGCTGCTAGATGGAGCCATGCCGCAATGCAGCTTCTCTGAGTTCTGAACTCAGCTGGCCTGTCTCCAAGATCGCTCCTGGCCAGTCTCCCTCTCCTGGAGGACATCTAAACCCAAAAAACTAACAAGCTACTGCAGGCTGCTGTGTCCATGGCTCTGGTCCACTGGTGCCATGGAGGCGTCTGGGGTCATCAGCAGTCACTGTGTGTCTGCAGGTTCAGCCTGCCCCTCCCACGTACTTTGGGGCTCAGGAAAGCGCCACTTCTGTAGGTCTCTCTGCCTCACCCTGTTGGTTGGCTTCAGTTCTCGCTTCAGATCTTAGCTGGGTTCCAGGGACCCATTTCACTCCTTTTCCTCCTCATGCTGCTGTATTCCAGCATCCGCACACCAAGCTGCGGAGGCTGTTTCCCTGCTCCTCACCACTCCGTGTGGAGCTGGGTGAGGAAGCACACGGAGGTGTCGGCACACGGGGCACCGTGGCTCGTGAACACGTCTGTTTGTAAACAGCTTGGTTCACCGGCTAAAGTGTTCGGCAGAATTTTGCTTCCCTTTGCAAAGTTCACATCGGCTGACAGAGACAACCACGGCCATCTTCCCCGCACGAACACAAATACAGCCATCGTCTTCAAAATCGTAAGCCGAGTCCATAAACTGAGGTGCCACTGTGTAAAGTACTTTAAACATCTTAAGGTCTTACTCAATCTCATTCATTTAAACACGTTTTGCCCAATAGGATTAGAAGATAGCACCAGTATAAAGTATGTTTGCAAACAGGTTAAAACTTTAAAAGAAAAAACTCACATGAGGCATCTCCATAGGGGAATTATTTCTGTAATTTACAAAAAAAAAAAAAAAATCCTTTCCAGTCCATTAAGTTTAGAAAGGCCTGTACTGCACACGATGTCTATTGACTAGTTAAATCTAGATTCCACAGTAATCTGAACCCGTGCGCTTGGCTTGCTGTCATTTTCCCCTCTGAGGACAGAAGTGGAAGCCCACACCCGACTCACCGCCCTGCATCTGGTCTGGTGTCTGGTGGAGCTTATCCCCTGGCAGGCGTCACCTTGCACTGAATCCCCAGGGATTCACGGGGTGCCTGGATAATGCAGTGAGGCAAGGCACACTGGCTGCCCCAGAAAGCTTATAGTAAAGTCCAGACACCTAGTGTCAAGTATGTGACACACCGCAGGGCATCACAGCGCACTGACACGGTGGGTCACACTGAGCGTTGCGTGCCATTGCCACCCCTCAGGAATGGTGCCCTGGGAAGTGGTGGTCCTTGAACTGATCCTTGAGGATGCGTTAGTTTCCTGAGGCCACTGTAATAGGTGACCACTGTTACTTAGAACCGCAGAAATCATTCTCTCACAAAGCAACCAGCAGCAGGAGCATCCTGCGTCTCTCCAGCTTCCAGTGGCTGTGGACCTACTCCGTGTCCCTTCATGGGAGACGCATCCCTTGGACCTCGGCTTCTGTCCTCCATGTCTCTTCCCTCAGAGGGACACTGTTAGGGCCCACGCTAACCCAAGATGATCTCCTCCCATGAGTCTCTCCTTCCTTACAGCTGCAAAGACCCTTACTGCAGACAAGGTCTGGTTGGGATGTTTCGGTGGGGCACCACCCTTCAGGGGCCCCTGCCGTTCCACACCCCAAGGTAGGCAGCATCTGTGGACCATGGCAGGCTGAGGTGTGCTGACCTGCAGGAACTCAGCATGTGCAGACACAGACAGAAACCTCAGAACACATGCCCCAGACTGACCTGCCAAACTTCAAAGCCTGTCTTTGAAAAGGACCTCCTGGCTTGGATGCAGCTTGCGTGATTCTAGGAGGTGTGGCAGGAAGGGTAGGGGACAGAGATTGCCGAGACCTCAAAGAAAGGATGTACTGCAGAGGCAGGGAGGCCTCCTCGGAGAGAGCTGTGTATTTGGATATGTTTTTAGGTAGAGAAATACCTACTTCCATATATCTATCTATGTATCTATATATATCTATCTATATATGTATCATTCCATGCTTACCATTGTCACATCCAGACTTAGATGCAGTGTTTAAAAACTTATGTGAATCTTTTTGAGACAAGATCTCACTATAGTCCAAGGTGACTGAACCTACTATGTATTGCAGGCTGGTCTTGATCTTGTGGGGATCTTACTATCTCAGCCCCACCCCCACCCCTGCCCTGGTGCTGGGGTTATAGGATGTACCAACCTCAGCTCGGACCTTCATAAATTAAACACTCACACTCAGTACTTCCCAGTGTTACTCTGTAGCAACTCCCAGGGCATGGTGTTGAGTCAAAATAGTACTTCAGGGGCCAGGGATTTAGCTCAGTGGTATAAGCACCTGCCTGGCAAGTGTGCAGTCATGAGTTTGATCCCTGGTACTTAAGGGTGGTCAGGGTTAACATCACTCCACCAGCAGGTCCCTTCTTTTCCCGGCCAATGCCTCGGATGCCGTCGGTTCTGTGCAGTTCTGCTTCTGTGCAGTGACGTGCAAAAGAGCGAAAGCAAGAATGGGACACCGTGATAGCATCTTAATCTCGGTTACCTTTTAAATATGGAAAGTCCAAACTTTTAGCCTTTTCAGGAATGTTAATAATGCATTCCGAGCTTGGGCGGGGCCGCTCCCCCGTGTAACCCTAAGGTACTGCTTAACAGGCGCTGAGGCCAGTACTGCCCACGGTGCCTCCGGTAGGCAGGAAGTTACGCAGAAGGGGAGAGGGCTTTATACTTCTAACCTAAAACGGTAGCGCTTCTGATGTTGCTGCTGCTTTATTAGGCCAGCAGTAATCAGTCCTCTTCCCAAACCAACAGGTACTTTATTATAATTTATTTATTTACATGACTTTTATTTTTTGACCAAGCTTTTTTCTTTTTAAAAAATATTGCAGATCCTTCCCAAAACACTATAATCATGAGAAAAACTACAGACAAATCAGTTCAGGGACATTCTCCAAAGGACCCAACGAGACTTCCTCAAAACTACCTTAGGGAAGGCCAGGGGTGGTGGCCTGTAACCTTAGCACTCAGAAGGCAGAGGCAGGAGGAGCTCTACAAGTTTGAGGCCAGCCTCGGCTACAGAAGTGAGTTCAAGAGCAGCCTGAACTACATAGTGAAACCCTGCCTCAAAAAATAAACTAAAAATGAAAACTGCCACAGCATCTGAGAAGCTGTCATAGCCAAGATGACCCTGGGAAGGTAACACCGACTGTCATATGGAATCCTGGGACAGAAAAGAAAAAGGATGCTAGGAGAAAACTAAGGAAATCTGAATAATGTGGGGACTTTTGTTAGTCATTTATTCATTATTCCTTCCTGGGTTCATTAATCATAACCAGTGTTCCATACCAATGCAAGATGTTAACAGTGGGCACTGTGTCTGAATGTGACTCGGAGGCTGGCTGATGGGGACGCACAGAGGGCCACAGCTCTGTCCTGGCTCGCCGGCCCAGCTGCTGTGGGAGGCAGGGCAGGGGCAGGCTGGAGAGCACAGTGTCCAGTGCAGGGTGACTCCTGGCCTCCCAGGGCCTCTCCACACTGGGGCACGGGGGAGGCCATAAAGATCCAGGAGTCCATAGGGATGGAGAAAGGATGATAAGGAGCCCTCCAGGGCAGAACCGTCTGGTCAGGTGATTGGCATGGCATGTGTGTACCTGTGGAATGAGATGGAGAAAATCCCCAAGATTGAGGTCATGAGGAAACCATTATGCAGACCTATGGGTAACCTGCCTGGCCTTGAGACTCGGGGGCATCCAAGACAGCGACAGCTGTGTGGGCAGCTGTGCGGCCGGTGGCACCTACACAAGCACAGTGACTAGTAGGTAGCACAGAAAGGTCCTGGCTGAGCTCGGGGCCTTGGGGACGATGAACAGAAGTCCCAAGAAGTGAGGCTCCGTTCAGAGTGAGGTAGCGGGGTTGGTTTGTCACCTGTGACACGTAGGACCTGCTGATACAAGATGCTCACTGTGCGTGACACTTGGTGGGGTGGACAGGACCTGTTTTACCTTTGCAGTTCTTCTACAAGTCAAGAGTATGTTGCTTGTTTAAAAACCAAAGGGGAATTAAGGTGATACACTAAAAATACATTTAACATAAAACCTGCAGATTTCCAATTTTTACATTTAAACATTTCTACTTGATAGTACTTGAAATTTTTAGAGATTCATATAGTGTTATGGACATCTGTAATATGTGTGCTAGGTGTGGTCCAAAATATAGTGAATGTTTCCATTTTTAAACATAGTGATAGTAGAAGACAGATTAATCCCTCAGAACCTGTCCTGTCACTCTTTCCACCCTCTGAAGCAGTTCTGGAAGTCCTCTTTCACAAGTGTCTTAAGTTGTTCTCTTGTGGCTGCCTTGGTGTCCTAAATCAGTTCAAAATGTTTACTTTTCATGGTCTTTTGACTTGTGGAAAGAGCCAGAAGTTGCACGGTATCGGATCCGATGAATAAGATGGATGATGGTTTTATGAACCTGCCTTTCCACTAGATGGTACACAGAAGCAGCATTCACCATATTTTTGATCGTGCCCCATAAAGACATTCAAGAAATAGAACTTAAGAACTGCTTTAGAAAGTGGCAAGAATGCCAAGCGTGGTGGCGCCCACTTGTGATCACAGCACTTGGGAGGCTGAGGTGGGAGGGTCACTGTGATTCTAAGACCAGCCTGGGCTACATAGTGAGCTCAGGGCCAGGCTGAACCACAGAGCAAGGCCTTATCTCAAAAAACCTTAAAAAAAAAAAAAAGAAAGAAAGAAAGAAAAGAAAAGAAAAGAAAAAAAAAGCAGGGCTGGGATTTAGCTCTGCGGCATAAGTCCTGCCTTGCAAGGGCGCAGTCATGAGTTCGATCCCTGGTACGAAAAAAAAAAAAAAAACAAGAATGATGGAATGAGTTGTGTTAGAAGCAAGGGAAAGGATTTGAGGGGCCCTAATGTCAATGTGTCTACTGTAATGATCTTTAAAATTTAAATACTTACCATATATTTTGGTCACACTTTGGATGTCTTTTATGAAAAGTACTGATTTAATAAATGAACAAAATGTCTTGTAAAGTTTTTTTTTTTTTTTCCTGAGAGCTAGCTGGTCACAGTTTATTATTGTTACATTGTTATGTTTCTATTGGCAAGTTGTTATGTTGCTATATTGTTGTACATTATTGTTATGGCTACATTACATTGTTGTTGCCTTTTTGTTTTATTACTACCTCGTTAACATATATTGTTAGTTTCCCTCTTGCTTTCATTGGCTTGGATTTTAGAATAGATGAGGTAGGCAATTGGTATCTTAAACATTGACTAAATACATTCTGAACTAAGCAGCTCTGTGGCCCAGGTCACCCCTAGAGGCTAAGAGGGTTCTCTGTACTATGGTGGGGTAGACAGAAACAAACACAAGCATTCAGCGCTACTGTGCTTGGGCTTTCTGTTTCAGCTTTTCCTGATCAGCGTACCCATTTTTCCTGGACAAATATTTCAAAAGCCGAGAGAGCCTTCAAGCTTAAATTTCCTCCGTCCCTCTGTGGGTTTGCTGACATTCTGCACATGCATTAGCCCCTCCTTGTCCTTGGTAGCATGTGTGACTGAAGACTGTTGATGTCCACCTTCTCCACTGTGTGGGGACAGTACTGGCACAGTGGGAGCTGTGGGTGGCAGGCACTGCCGGTGCCACACCTCTGCTGATAGGTCTAACCCGAGGCTCTTATTTCAGCATCTCTGCTTGCAGGCTCATGGGTCGCTGGGAGCTGGCCTTGACCCCAGGAGGGCAGAAACTGTCTCCTGGCCCAAGGGAGATCTGAGACAGATTCATGGTCCACATAGCTGTCCGTAGAGCTTCCTCCTCAATGTATCAAGTGCGGTTACGAGAACCTGCAACCTGCTCCAGGCGCACGGCCTTTTTAGAATGTTTTGCTTCCTTGTCTCCTTTCTTCGCCTCAGCATTGGATATTTGCATATTGTTAAAGCAGTGTCTAATAAATATGTGTTGACTGGATTAATTCATGGGTTAGAAGAGGAAGATTCTGATCATTCAAGGAAATTATCATCCAAAAAGGAAAAGGTTAGAATACACAGGCATTATTAATAAGACCAAAGTAATAATTGGTGAGAAATACAGACAAATGGCATTTAGGAAAAGTCATTCGGCCTTCTTGCAGGGCCTTGTGGGTCAGCCAGCTTGTGTGTTTTGGAGGTGGAAGGCAGGGATCGTGTTGTCCTGTGTATTCCACCCCACCTGACCCCTGGCACATAGGTCCATCTGTCCTGTGGCATGGCAGCAAGGCATCGATGAGGCAGCATTTAATAGGAGGCACTTTCGGAGTCGCACTTGAATTACTCCCTGCCCCTCTGACTTTGGCTTCTCCCGGCCTCACATGTCACATGAAGAACTGAAGGTTTGTTACTCCTCAAGGTTACAGAGATCAGATGAGGTGTGTCACCATACCTGGTCCACAGTCAGCACGCAGGTGTGTGTCCTCTTACAGGAATAGATGAGGTTGGCACCGGAGACCGTGTTAAAACAGGGCAAGACAAGGAGCAGCACAGGAAAGCTCATCAAGTGGGAAGGCAGCGCACCCCTCACCCCGCAGGAGGACACAGGACATAGGGGATCGGTCACAGGGACGCCGACAGGGTCACTGTGGCCACTGAGCTGTCCAGCCTTGATCCCATCACGAAGAAGCCTTGACAATGGCCCGGTTAGAGGAGACACGAATGATGGGGTGCCCACGCGTGAATCAGGCCCCAGGAGCCGTCAGAATTGGAAAGACATGTGAGTAACCCCAGGTCTATTGTAAAACAGAAACCAGTCAGCCCGGTTCCCACTCTAGGAAGTAGGAGTCAAGGCTGTGTCCACGGGTAGGACATCAGTGCCCAGTGGGCTCCTTGACGCTGATTTTGCTAATTCCCACGAACACTAATTTTATTTCTTCACAGTTTTTTGCCAGTTAGTCTCAATCTTCCGAGGCACCCACATCAATGCAGGCTGAACGGGAGGTCACCTGAGAGTGGCGTGGCACTGAGCCGAAAGGATGGGTTGGCAGTGAGCAGGCAGTCACCCCGGGCCAGGGAAAGAGCACCGTCACGGCCTCCAGCACAGCGCTGGAGCTTGTCCCACGGTCTGCTGGCCACATCCATCAGTGGAGGGCAGGCGAAGGGGTTCGCTGAAAGAGACGGGATAAGTATTCAGACAGGAGACACTGGGCGCAGGCAGCGTAGCAGATGAGACAGTGCAGACCGCAGACAGTTCAGGGCAGGGCCGCCCGGGTCACTTGACGGTTCGTCTTTGTTTCAGGCCACCGAAAGCCACTGCTGACTCCAGTAGGTCTCCAGCTGCCACATCTGTCTTGGCTGCATTAGGACAGGGGAGGGCAGAGGGCTCCGAAGGGGAGGTGTGTGCCACCCTTGGAGATGGCCCAGAGGAGCGTTAACACTGGGGGGATTTAGGAGATTTGAGCTGTAAAACCAAGAGCCTGCTGAAGACTATGAGGCCCCAGATTTCTGCAAACTTGGTTGGAGCAGATGCCGGAAGCTTCTCTGTAAACCCTACAATGCATTGTCATTATTTTTGCTTAAATTATCAGCTTACAGAGATCTGAAAAGACACCGGAGCTGGGGATATGGCTCCGTGGCACATCACCCGCCTGGCAAGTGGGAGGTCATGAGTTTGAGTCCCAGTACCAAAAAGGGAAAAAAGACATCGGGGGCGGGGGATTTAGCTCAGTGGCCTAGCACCTGCCTGGTAAGCGCAAGGTCGTGAGTTCAATTCCCTGTACCAAAAAAAAAAAAAGGTTGGACGTGTTTGATAATGACCTCCATGCCCTGTGTCTTCTCGAGGAGACTATTTCAGTGTGGCCATAGGGAAGCAGCTTCCTAAATCCGTTTTAAAGCTCCCAGCTCATGTGTAGAAGTGGAGTTCCTTTGTTTTTGTTCTGTTAGCCCTGTATTTGTGACCTTGCTCAACTCCTTCCTAGATCTGAGAACTTTATCTAGATTCTTGGGTGTTTTCTCTAAAAACTCATGTCATGTGTAATTAAAGACAGTTCTGGTTTTGACTTTTCTGGTCCGATGCCTTTTACTTTTTCTTTGCCTTTTTGTACCAGCTTTTTGTTCCAGTGAAGTGTTGAATTAGTGCATGTGGCCAGATACGGTGGCACACACCTGTAATCCCAGCATTTGGGAGGTTGAGGCAGGAGGATCACCTTGAGTTCAAGGCCAGCCTGAGACACATAGCAACCCCCGTCTCAAAAAAGAAAAAGAAAAAAGAAAAGAAAATATTTCCTGTTTTCCCACTAAATTATTAGCAGTTTTTTGTATATGTTCTTCATTGATAGAAGGAATTCTTTTATTATTACTGATAAGTTGATTTTTTTTTCTAGCAGAAGATTCTGAAAGTGGCGTTTACATGCGATTCATGAGGTCACACAAGTGCTATGACATCATTCCCACTAGTTCAAAGCTTGTCGTCTTTGATACTACGTTACAAGTAAGTCCACCAATTTCTGTGAACTTGTGCTGTGTCACTGGGACTGAGGTGACTTAAGTCCAGCAACACCAGCAGATGCATGTCGAGTCCTTTCTATCTCAGACACAGGGCTGAGGCTTTGTCTGAATCCTCAATCTCCATGGCAACTTATAAGGAATGTGCTATTACTGTCATTTGTGTACCAATAAGGAAACTCAGATTCTAGCTCAAGAGCATAAATCACAGCTTTAAGCCACAGATTTTTAGAGTTTAAGGATTTCATCCACAGAGCCAGCCAGTGCATAGTAGGGTCTGGAATGTGAACACAGCCTGTGCTAATCTAGGTGCGGCCTGGACATAGCCTAATAGTCCTTTGCTGTTCGGTAGTGTATCTGATAAATATTTGAACTAAAATTGGTTAAAAAGAAGAAAATGACTAGCTGGGCGTGGTGGTGCATGCCTGTAATCCCAGCACTGGGGAGGCTGAGGCAAGAGGATTGCTGCGAGTTCAAGGCTAGCCTGAACTGTATAGCAAGACACTGTCTCAAAAATTTAAAAAGGGAAAAGAAGACTAAGGTGGGTAATCTCTTGAGAGAGAACTTCTTCAGTCTTATTTAGCAAAAAGTTTGAACCTGATCAATTTGCTGTTAAAATGTTGTTTCTTACAGTCACCTTATGTCAACATGACTTACAGTCATGTGTGAAAAGTCCTAAAAAACACACTCAGTGTCATGGTTAAAATACTCTCAATGTAAGGAGATCAGGCTACAAACACATACACCTCGCCCTCTTGTTTATATACGTGTGTGTGTGTGTGTGTGTGTGTGCGCGTGTGTTTCTGTGTAAGTCATCATCAGCAAGTGAGAGTGTCTTCAGTCACCTTCCCCACTAGACACTGAGCCAGGAACTCATGACCCAGTGGCTTATGAAGGCTGTGCTCCCAGGGGAAACCACGAAGGCACTGGAGGAACAAAAGGTGGGGGCCAGGGAGGCAGCCTCTGCTGCCAACAGAGTCTGGCGGAGGGCCGCTGGGCCTCAGCCAGAGCCCCGAGTGGCGGCCTGGAGTTTGTCCCCACCCCCTTCCCCAGCCTGAGTGAGTCTGCCCCGACCCTCCAGCCCTGCCGCCCTGCCGGGGTGCTGCCTGCCTTTCTCCGCCCCAAGTGCCTTTGTATTACAGTGTAGCAGAAGGGATTTTGTTTTTGTTTAATTTCACTTTCCAACTATTTCTTGTATGGAAGTACCACTGATTTTTGCAAATTGGCTTTGTATATCTTATGACGTTGTTTGGCCCAAGTAACCTTCAGGGCCTTTTAAGTCCTACGATTTCTTGAGATTTTTTGTTTCATTTTTTGTTTGTTCGTTTGGTTTTGTTTTTTTTTTTTAAAGATTTCTTGAGTTTTTGACACAAAGATGACAGTATAGTAAGGAATGATAGTCATTTTAAGAAATGTGGTCTGTACAGTTGTTAGTACAAATTTCAGTAAATAGCTAAACATTGTGAATTCCCAGAATAAGGGAATTCCTGGTCAACCCCTCTCATCCTCACCCCCATGCCCTAAAAGGCTTCCTTTAGGAAGAAGCTGCTCTCTTGGCCCGTGGTGATACTACAAACAGAAAAATAAATGACAGGGAATTTGACTTTCACCTGGCTTTCCCTTGCCTGTGGTTTACCTTCTTTGGAATTTAGAATTTAGCCAGACTGAATAATAGGTGAAAACTGTGATGCTCTCTGGACACCAGAGGTCACAAAGCCTGTAAGTATAACTTCTGTGATCACAGAAACCAGGTGTGCGTGCTCTCCTGGAAGTCATTTATGCTGTGGGTCTCTAAGCTTGCACAGAGCTGAAATTTATCACCATGGAAATGGAGTGAGCAGTTGGCATTGGTTAAAGCAAAGTCAAGGAGGTCTTTGAAGAGTTGAGTGCCAAGGTGTCATCAGTGCACCCTTGAGGGCTGAGGGAGCAAACAGGAAATGACACAGGACATCAAAGTGCCAAAATACCCTGTCACTAAGAGACCAATTAAATGCATTGTGGAATAAGTGTATCGAAGAATATCCCATAGCCATTAAGAATGAAAAAATGTTTGTTGAAGATACACTTACTGTATTTTTTGCCATACTGGAGATTGAACCGAGAACCTCACACAGGCCAGGCAAAAACTGAGCTACATCCCTGACCCATCTTTTAAATTTTTCATTTTGAGACAGGGTCTCCCTAAATTGCCCAAGCTTGGCTCAAACTTCCCATTCTCCTGCCTCCAGCTTCCCAAGTAGCTGGAATTAATAGTGCCACCACACATGATGAGAATTTTTCACGCACACACACACAGGCTGCAAAACAGTACACACACTGACCAAGTCATCCCGAAGGTGTGAAGTATATGAGGTGTAATTCACCCAGAGAGTTCATGGGACTCGTAAAGGGACCAAAGACAGCTGTTTCCAGGGAGGCTGGCAAAGGAGATGTTTAGAGGTCATAAACAGAAGAGAGAAAAGGTTTAAAATGGAACCCTGCTGCCCTGGAGTGAGGTGCAGGTGCATTCTTGCACCCAGCTTTTCTGTACCAACTCCAGGCTCTGGAGAGGTCAAGTCCACACTCTCTGTTTGGGTTCCAAGAGTTCCCCAACATTTCCTACAGGAACCAGCCTCAGGAGCAGTGCCAGTGTCTTTCTGACCAGCTCCCAGTCCTTAGAAATGGAAGTCGAGTGAGCGTGTGACATTTGGTCTGCTGGGACATTGTCACCTGCATGGTCTTGGGGCTACTGTGCTGCTCTATCACAGCCCGTGTGAGAACCGTCAGAGGAGCGAGCCAGGTTTCCCATCTGAGCTCTTGAGACCAGGGGCACGAGGGAGGGAGGGATCAGCATGGCACTGGCCCGTACTAAGTCCTGCACTTAGGGCAGGGCAGCTCCACTGCACCTGACACCAGGCACTGCCCTCCCTACCCCCGGGCAGTCTGGGGGCATGTGAACCCCACATTCATGCCAGGTACTCTGTATCCCCCCTGTAACCATTGTATCTCCAACAGGGCCTAGCAGTAAGCCAGAAGCTGTCCCCCAAGGAAAATACCATCTGTGGAGAGAATGTGTCTGCACCGTGTCCCCCAGGAGTTTCCTGTTGAGGGAGGCTGACCTGGCCGGGTCCTGAGGCCCTGGGAAGAACAGAGGGCCGGACACAGCAAGCTCTTGTTCTGGGCCCTCTAAAACCGGCTCTCAGAGTCCTTGGTACATGTCAGAAGAGCACGTGCAGGGGTGAATGTGTGGCCTCCAGGAGCCCCACAAGTGTTCAGTGGTAACAGGTCTTGTCCTGGGACCCACATCCCCGGGAATGTGTTGCTGTGTTTGGTTACCCATCCTGGTGACGAGAGGACAGTCCAGGGGCTTCTCGTTCAGCTCTTCCTCTCACTGTCCTACTCTGAGGGGCAGCCAGCCAGCCAGTGGGAAACCAAGCAGGGCAGTAGGCACCTGGAATCTCATCAGTCTGGGAGGCTGAGGCAGCAGGATCTCAGGTTCAGGCCCAGCTTAGATAATTTAGTAAGACTCTGTCTCAAAAAATAAAAAATAACAAAAAAGGGTTGGGGATGTAGTTCATTGCGAAGGCCCTGGGTTCATTCTCTACAACCCCACCAAAAAAAGAAAAAAAATCCCAGAACCAGTCAGTGATTCAGAAGCCAAGATGTGCACAGCAAGGGGCTGCAAACTGCTGTGCCCCTGGTCAGTCAGACCTGGGCTGTGATGACTTCTGTGGCCTGATGATCAGGACCCCTGCTCTGACCAGCAGAGAGGTGGCGTTTTGGATTCTGGAGATTGGTGGCTGTTTGCCACCACCACCAGGACCTCTGGAAGCCTCTGTTTCCCTCTGCAGACACTGGGGCCTGGTGCTGTGGGCCAGCTTGGTGGGAGCCCGGTGAGAGCAGTGTGCTCTCCAGTCTGACGGCTGCAGTCAGGCTTTGCTCCCTCTGCTCAGAGTTTTCCTTGTCCTATAGATCAAATGACATTTCAGAAGGCTCTGCACCTCCTCCTTCATTCTTGAGGTTATAGTGATCAACTCATGGCCACCAAAGAGCCCTGCAAGTCAGACCATTCTGATCCCCGGTCGCCCCGATGGGTCCTGTGCCTGCTGCCGTGTCACTGGCCCTGTGCTCCTGGGGAGCATCCGGAATGGGACACTGACACTGTCCCCGTGGTTTTCTGCTGTGCATGTGGCCTGCAGGCTCTGCAGCGCAAACATCTCTGCTCACACACGCAGTCCTTTGGGCTGAGCGTGCAAGTGTGCAGTTGCACGCAGTGACTCTGTGCCACACCCTGTCTGCCTGAGCTCGTGGCTCCCTTCTCCACGATGCTGCACGGTTCCGGGCATCTGTGCCTGTTAGGTACAGACTCAGCAGTGCCCTGGATCAGTTGCTCAGCCCCAGAAGTGCTGCGTGCCCCCTGCAGCCCTGTTTCCTCATCAGAGGCAGGCAGGTGATACATCCTCCCGCAGCAAGAAATGCCGCCACCTGTGCATGAAATTTCTCCTCCTGGGAGGAACCCATCCCTCAGGCGTGTGGATCTCCAGCTAGAAAAGAGCGTGTCTCACGGTGTCTTCACGGTGTCTCACGGCACCCGCTGTGCACAGCTGGCCAGGACCATCCTGAGGCAGCGAGCACTGAGCAGTGCTGCTTGGGAAGGCTGCAGACGCCAGGCCACAAGCAAAGCTGGTCCTGCCGGAGTCAGCCCTTCCCACAGCCCCCAAGGCTTCCTGTCACCCCGGGATTTAGGAGCCCTGGCTTTGTCCCGGTCCGGAACTGTGCCAGGCTCCTGTGACAGACACACAGGAGGCTGTGAAGTCAGCAGGGTGTTCAGGTCACACAGTTACACTCCTGCTGGATTTGGAGGCATCAGCTCTGCGGCTCCCGGGATGGAAGCTCTCAGGGCTGCCATGGCTGCAGATCCACAGCCAGAGTGCTCGCTTCCGTCTCCGACGAGCTTCCCGCGCCAAGCCTCGTGGTCCTCAGTTCTGCTTCAGTGGCCGGTGCAGCTGCTTCCCATACCTGGGCCTCCAGTGGCCCTGGGCAACATGGTGACAGTGCCAGATGCTGGTTTTGTCCCAGCACCACCGCTTGTCTGGAGATTAAGAATTCGGTTCCCACTGACAGCTTAGCACTTTGTTTGAGCCCGAGGTCAGGACACCAAGTCCAGATCCCTGTGTGGGAACCATTCCTGATGCCTGGTTCTGTCAGTCAGGAGTCAGAAGCCACCCCCGTTGTTTGAACAGAAAATTAGCATAAACATGTTAATAGGGTATAAAGTGAACTAGGTAAATGATAGGGTAAATAAAGACCTTTAACGCAGTGTTCTCACAGTCTGGTTCCCACACCACAGCTTCATATAAGCCAGGAATTTATAAAACGCAGACAGCAGGCCCCGTCTCAGACCTACTGACTCAGGAGCTTGGGGGCAGGCCTATGGCGCGGGTTCCCCCGGCGCTCATGCACTCAGCTTCACATAAGTGCCCTAAGGGATCACTCACACATAATAGAACCCGGCTGACTGATTCAGCTGCTGCTCCAGGAAGGAAGCAGGTGCCCAAGGGAGGCAGTGCCAGGTGGAGTTCACAGGAACAACAGGCAGAGGAACCTCAGGCTGCAGGCAGGAAGCCCACAGCCCCTGGAAGAAGGGGTCCTTCCTCCTGTACTGGTGGAGCCAACTGGCATTGCTAAAGTGTGGTCTGCAAATTCCTTGCATCATAAGTTAGCAAGGCGGGATTGGAGCTGAGACAGTAACTATGGGAACAATAAAAAAAAAGAATAGGTACAGATTAGCGATCCTAAAAGATGACACCTTAAGGATTGTTAAGGGCCAAAAATAAAAAGTATTTCATAACAGAATCATCACATCCCAAGATGGGGGTGGGTATTAAGAATTATTAAGTAGCTTTTCTCACAGTAGCAGTGCTATACAAACACTAGCTTAATTTTTTTAGTAAACGTAGTTTTAAATCTACAGAAATGATTCAAAGGTAGAACAGAGAATTCCATTTCCTCCACACTGTTTATTTTTGGCATTTTACAGTGTGATGTATATGTGCCACAATTTAATGAACCAGCATTGATGCTATTATTAACTGATAACTTACTTAATTCACATTTCCTTGGTTTTTACCTAATGTCATTTTTCTGTTCGATGGTCCCATCTAGGTTCCTGTTAGGTTTAGAAGTCTTCATAGCCTCCGACTTAGAATTGGGGGAGTCGGGGATTGAACCCAGGGCCTCATGCATACCCAGAACTTGCTCTGAGCTGCATCCCCAGTGGTGACTGTTACATATAGTCATGCTGCCTTCTCAGGCCCTCCTTGGTCCTGAGCTTCCTGGACTTTTTCTTGTTTTGACAATATGGCAGCTTTGAGGAATATCGGTCATATATTTTGTCTGGTGCCCTCTATTGAGATGCACCTCATGTTCGTGTCATGATTAGATCAGGATTATAGGTTTGGGGAGGGAGACCTCATCTCAAGGGTCCTTAACTGCACATGACTTGTGACTCCTGTTCTCAGCCCACTGGCTCACTGCTCTCCTTCCCTCCTCCTCCCACCCTGGTCTCTGGTGAAAGGCGTATAACCCGCCCTTGGGGGTTGAGGCGTTACCCTACATCTTCACGAGGGTGTTGTATTTACATGAGTTAGCTGGAACTTTTTGCAAGAGATGCATGTCTTTTCCTCCATTTATCTATTTGTTCAACCATTTATTTCAGTGTAGGTTTAGGAATACCTGTTTTACACTTTGAGTTACAGCCCAATCCTACTTTATTTTGTTGTTCCAGTTACGCCAGGCAGTATAGTTCATAGTTATGCCAGGGAAAAAGAAAATAAGCAAGTAGCCAAATAAGTAGCTGTTGTAGTCAGGGGTTGTGCAGAAAACAATTAGAATCAGGACATGGAGTTCATAATATTTTAGGATGGTCATCCAGAGTTAACACAAGAAAATGCAGGAAGTCTATCCACGTCACTAAAGACATAGAATATTTAGCCAAGGGCCTGAATCCCACAGCAGTGTCCCACATTGAGTCAGATGAAGACCGAGAGCTCATGACAATGCCTCCCACGAATCCAACTGGAAGTCTAGAGCCCACAAGAAGGACTCATGCCAGTCTGTTTTACGGATCCATGCTGGGAAGGCCCAAAGGTCAGCAGTGGAAGCCAGAAAGTCTATGCCAGCGGGGTGAAGGAGCTGTGCTGGTAGGTTAAGAGCTCTACACTGGAGCCAAGAAGTCACACTCAACAGAGACCAGGGCTGTCCTGAAAAGCACCACAGCCATCCTAAGCAACACGGAGGCCCCGAGCTCCTCCAACAAGCACAGTCCAGTACGTGTCAGGAAGCCAGTGTGACAAGTTCATCCTGGAGACCAAGCGGCACACGTCTTCCTCTCTGGAGCCAGGAAACAATGCTTGATGGGAGGACCAGAGCTCCTCTAGAAGAACCAACAGCTCATACAGCAACACGTAGGAGAACCCACCACGCATGAACGCACCAACACCTAATGCAGACCTTTTCCTTCTCCACGTCTCCATTTATGCTGAGAACTTTCCTCAGGTGAAGCATCTGTGCTCAGTGCCCTGCCGATATAATCCAGCTGGCGTTAAATTGACCACCAGTTTTCAATCCATAACGGTAGCTTTCGCCAAATACTTATTTTTTCAAACAACGGGAGAATTGTAGAATGAAGAGTGTATAATCAAAAGGAAATCAGCAGAAGGGCGCGACTAGGAGAGGGCCACTGGGATAACGTTAATTTGTGGTTAAAATTCAGATGCACAGAGGGATGTGATTATCTGCAAAGAAGGTGGAGCGGCCGCTGCTCTTGTCCACGATGCCAGGAGTGTGAATGGAGAGGAGGTGAAACCCTTTGAGGCAAGTTGTGCGTCCTTCATTGTCAAGGCGAATCGTCTACAAAGGGTGAAGTGCACGGCCGTTAGCGGAAGCAAAGCCCAAGGTAACATAGAGATCGGGGGAGACGCCTTTGTGCCAATTCTGACCTGCATCTCCTACTACAGTGGGGGTCACAGGAAGCTCCCCGGGCTGCTGCTGGTGTGGGCAGCACTGTGAATGGGAGACGGAAGGGAGAGAGGGCAGGTCAGGGCCTCAGACGACCCGCATGCAAGTCACCATGGGCTTCTGCACACACGGTTCCCACAGACAAGCTGTGGGCGCAGCGAGGCACTGGCAGGCGCATCAGGGTTTCTGCAGGACAGGTGACAGAGCCAGGTGATGGCCCAGGAGACGAGGGCACCAGTGCAGTCTGGCAGTGCGGAAAGGATGAATGGCCCCCGAGACTTAAAAGGAGGAGGACTGGATCCTAGCTCGGAGTCAGCTTTCTTGCCATGTGGGACCCCCAGGGGACCAGTGTGAACCCCATTCCCACACCTCTGTCTCAGTCCCTCCTTGGCACAGTCCCTGGGACGCTGCCCCACTACGACCTCCATCCAGTGTGTGACACTCCAGCTGGTACCTCAGTGCCCTGAAGTCCCTGCCCCTCTGCAGCCACCATGGCAGCAGGTGCCCATGGCGGCTCCTCCTGTCTTCATTCCTCTCTCAACTCGCCAGCACCTTGGCATCTCGGTCCCATGTGAGCCTCATAGCTGAGACTCTGGTGGCTGCCAGAAGTTTCTTACGCTCCCGGCTCTGTGGCCTTTGGATGGGTGGCCTGGGGTTGCAGATGGGGTTAGTGGCAGAGTGCTTGTCTAACAACCATGGGGCACCGGAAAAGTAAAAAATAAAAAACAAGGCCCCTAACACTGGGAATAGTAATGTATATGTTGATTTTGTCAATGATGTCTTCTAATTTACAGATGACTTGAAAGCAGGAGAGATAGCTGATAGTAATCAATATCTAGAAAGATGTTTCAAAAGCCTATATTAGCCGGGCATGGTGGCTCACAGCTGTAACTCCAGCACTCGGGAGGCTGAGGCAGGAGAGTGACTAATGTGTTCAAGGCCAACCTGGACTACATACCAAGAGCCTGTCTCAAAAAAAAAAAAAAAAAAAAACCACCTAAATTAGTCTTAGGACCAGAAAATACCCATGTTATATGCAGGAGGTCAGGAGCCGTCAGGGACATGAACATGGGACAGAGGTGGACCCTTGGCTAGTTTTGAATTTTCAGATTGCACATAAACAATTCTAAATGTCACGTGGTACAAAAATGTTACAGAGAAAAGCAGCCATTACTGTACCCATGTCCCCCAGACACATCCCATGTCATTGCCAAACAACATGGTCACAAGCATCAGTCCACAGCTTGCCAAGGGACAGTGATGGGAGTTTGGTTTTTTTGAGACAGGGTCTCACATTGTAGCCCGAGTTGGCCTCAGACTGGCAGATACCATCCTGAGCGAGTGTCCTGAGCACCGGGCTCCCCAGTGTG
The DNA here is from genome assembly GCA_004027455.1 of Hydrochoerus hydrochaeris. Classification (NCBI taxonomy): domain Eukaryota; kingdom Metazoa; phylum Chordata; class Mammalia; order Rodentia; family Hydrochaeridae; genus Hydrochoerus; species Hydrochoerus hydrochaeris. The sequence continues at coordinate 197,145 of PVLA01001519.1, read as the reverse complement.
TGCCACCAGAGCCTCCAGTCGGGACATTCTGAAAGCACTTTAGCTTTTCATTGGCTGTGATTCTGCAAGTCTCACAGCCAACTTCTTTGTGTAAACTGGAGTGAAACTAGATTCAGCACCCGAAGGACTGGCGCCCTGCTTTTTGGAGCCGAGGGGCCCTGCTTGACGCTTGGTTGGCAGAACCCACAGAGACACCTGGGCCTGCTTGCTGTTTCAGAAATCAGCTTCGCATTGTTTGGTTTCCCATTGGTGACTTTGGTAATTATCACTGTTGGTGCTTGGAAAATGTATTGCAGTGTAAATTTTTAAATTGATGACAGATGGAACCAATTGCATGTCTGTAGAAGAGACAGGATTTTTCCCTGCAGGTTAAACCTGAACCAGTAAACAGGATAAGGTGCAAACTGGTGCTGATATGGTTCAGGTTTTTTGGTTTTTTTTTTTGAGACAGTGTCTTACTATGTCACCCAGGCTAACCTTGAACTCTCAGCAATCCTGCCTTAGCTCCCAAATGCTGGGATGACAGGCGTGTGCCACCAAGTCCAGCTCGCAGGTCTGATTTATTTCACTGAACACCAGGGTCTCCAGGTGCATCTGTTTTCCTACAGCACAGTAGCTTGTGCACTTTGGAAAGTTGTATCAGGTCTCTCTGGAGGTTGCAAATGCTGAGGCAGGAGGATCTCCACAGTGTGTGGACAGATCAACAATTCTGCGGATAAATCAAACTAGGAAATGTTTCTGTCTCTGCTGGTGAGGTCAGTGCAGTGTGCACTGCTTGCTCCATTCACCAGGGAGCCCAGGGAGCATCTGTCTAGTGAGACCCAGAGCTGCAGGGTGAGTATGCGGAGAGGGACGTGGAAAGCCAGGCCTTGAGGCCCTCTGCTCAGCAGCTCAGCCTGGACAGAGTGGGTGGCGGTCCCTGGGCGCTGGCTGGGTTTGCTTCACTACAGAGCAGACAGTGCCTCACACTGAATTTTTTTTTTTTTTTTTGGCACAGGGGATTAAACTCACTGCCAGGCGGGTGCCTTTACTGCTGAGCTCAATCCCTGGCCCCCACACTGAATTCTTAGCACTCTGTGCTGTAGAGCTGCGGTCTCACCCTCGGTCCTTTTCACTGTGAACCTTGCCACCACCCTGTGGCATCACAGTGAAGCTTCGCTCAGCATTAACTCAGTTCAGGACATGGTGTCCATTCCTGATACCCATGCTGGCCAGACCCAGTGACATGCACATGTAATAGCAACACTCTGGGAGGCTGAGGCAGGAGGATCTCAAGTTCTAGTCCAGCCTGGGCAACTCAGTGACGTAGCGAGACCCTGTCGCCAAATAAAAGTGTGTGGAAAGGGCTGGGGATGTAGCTCAGTGCCAAAAATAAAAAATAAAGGAATCAGCACAATGCAGTCCCTTCCTGTGTGTTCTGTTTCCATTGGCCCCGGGATGCTTAGTAAGGTTACAACATTAAGAGCTTTTGGGTAGCACATTAGTCAGAGAAGTTATCATGGGGAAGCAGGAAGCTTTTTCTCTTCCAAAAGAGCAGTCATCATATTGGGGTGTTACAATTAAACCCCCACTTACGCTGGTGTCGTGTTTTAAATCTGAAGTTCGATGAGATTCTATAGTATAGTAGTAAGATACTCATTGAAAGTTTCTGGAATCATATGTGATTATTTGTTCAAAATATTAAATAGCAAAGTACTAGTCAATTAAACTAGCATCTACAGTTTTTATTGTTTTTTGGGGTTTTTTTTTTTTTTTTGGTTTTTTGTTTGTTCTTTGAGACAGGGTCTCCCTGTGCGGTTCAGGCTGGCTTTGAACTCACTTTGTAGCCCGTGCTAGCTTTGAACTCATAGCAGTCCTCCTGCCTCAGCCTCCCGAGTGCTGGGATTACAGGCATGCACCACCATGCCCAGCTTTTTCCTGAGTTTTAATTTATTTTTACTTATTGATTTATTTCTGTTTTGTTTTCTTTTGTTTCATTTTCTTTCACTTTGTTTTCGTTTTGTTGAGACAAGGTCTTGCTATGTAGTTAATGCTGGTCTGGAACTCACTGTAGCCCAGGCTGGTCTTCAACTGACATGATCCTCCTGCCTCAGCCTCCTGAGTCCTGGGGTTACGGTGTGTGCCACTATGCTGACTCCTTGTGTATTGTTTGCCCAGATAGCTACCCTTGCTGGCTCCTTCCTACTCTTGGTCCCTGGCATTTCTAGAATCTTCTCTTCCACACGCAGACCTCCCTCAGTATTTCTTGTGCAGGCTGGGAGCAGCTTCCGCGGCCTCTGTTTGTCTAAACAGGACCTTTGGAAAGGCGTTTTTCGGCGGATCTTCGTTGTAGGGTTGGCAGGTTTTTCCTGACACTGTTCCCGTCGTCTCCCGACTTTCTTGTTTCTGTGAAGAGTCGTCTCCGGTCTGGTGCTGCTCCTGATAGCTCAGGGCCTTGTTCCTCACATCCTGGGCTTCTGAGCCTCCGGCCTGTGATAAGTTTAGATGGGATTTTCTTCACACCTGTCCTGCCTGGGGTTGATGATGTTCTGTTTAATAGGTTCCAGGTTTCTGTTGAAATTCACCTCTTTGCAGGTGATCTGGAAAATACTCTCAGAAAAGTTTCAGGTGGAATGTGGGCCTCAGTCCATGCATGTCTTCTTCGTTTCCTTTTTCTCAAAAACACTAGCTCTGCCAGGCACAGTGGCACACACTTGGAATCCCAGCACCTAGGAGGTGGAGGTAGGGGTATCACCATGAGTGTGAGGCCAGCCTGGACCACGTACTGAGTTCACGGCCAGTGTGAACTGTGCATGATAGATATCCTAAATCAAAAAGCAAAACAAAACAAAAAAACCAACAGGCCAGGGATATAGCTGAGCAGTACAGGTCCTCCCTCCCTGGCAAGCACAAAGTCCTGAGTTCAATTCCCGGTACCCCCCCCAAAAAAAAAGTTTCACAATAAATAAAAAGGTGCTGAATTATTAATCTTAGAGTCTGCTTTAGTTTTTTTTTAAATATAGTTGATCAGAAGATCATTTTCTTTTAGTTAAAAAAAGTGCCACAACATACCAATTCTTAAAAAGACATGAGCATCTTATTGCCACAGCTGCTTAAGGTAGTAGTTTAATTATTTGATCTTTTGTATTTTATATAATTATCATAATATAATTTTACAATCTTTTTATTGTTAAATAACTTAAGTTATGGTACTTAAGTACCATTTAAAAGTACACTCTTTTAATCACTCTTTGATACTTTTTTCTCATTGCTATCCCAGTATTTCACAAGTTTTCATGTTTTGGTTGCTATTTTTCCAGTTTTCATTACTAAAAATAATGCCACGTTGCACATCTTTGATTCAGAGATTCTACTCCCCAAAATAATTCAACAGAGAAAAGGCTATGGCACAAATAGTGGGAATATTTTTATAATTCTTAATACAAGCTGTGGTGAAAAAAAAAAATCTCACGGGACCAGCAGTGGATTTAGAATAGCGTTTACATTAGGAGCTGAACTATAAGGTGTAGCTTATTTTAGGAGCTATAAGCTTTTGGTCACGTGACAGATGCTCAAGGGAGGTGGCAGGTGGGGGGAGGGTGTGTTGTGGCTCACGGTTTTAGGGGTTCAGTCCAACGTCACATGGCCCTGTGCCTTTGGGACTGTAGCAGCCCCCTACATGGTGACAGGCACATGTGACAGAGGAGGCCTGTTGTCTCCTGGTGGCCAGGAGCAGAGACCCAGGATGGGAAGGGATGGGGTCCCAATAGCCCCACCCCTGTTGATCTCACTTCTTCCTACCAGACCTCAGCTCCTTACCACAGTGCCATGGCCTGGAGACCAAGCATCCACTACGATGACCTTTTAAGTTCGTTGTAATACCCATTTTTCAGTTCATTCCTACATTTTCCTGGAAATATGCCCTAGCATGAGTTTTGAGGATTCTCGTAAAATAAGCTCCCCCCTCAAAATAAGCCTCAGGTAGAATCATCAGCCAGATTTAGCATTTAGTAGGTCTGTGGCCACACACCAAGGACATACCGAGTTATGACAGTGTTCCAGGAGACAGCATGGCTGCATTTGAATAATTGTAGATGTTTGTATATGAATAATCGTGTATAGATTGTTGTACATGAAAAAGTAAGCTATCCCCTGCAGATAAACCCTATTGTGTCTTTGGAAGCAAAAATGAACATAAGACCCGGTCTTACTCGGGTGGTACATGGTAATAAGATTGAACTCTTCTCCGTTCATCTTTGTCACTTGTGTTTAGACCATCATTTTCATCATTTTCATCATGATTTAGTGGCAGATGCTTGAGCTTTCATCTGCCACTAAATCATGAAAGCTGATGCTTCGCTGCTTGCTCTGCATGTTGACGTACTAAACGAGGATGGCAAACCTTGAAGCGTTTTCAGTGATGTAGGCAGCGGGCCATGGCACGCATGCCATAGGCTCACCGGTGCCGTCCTGACGTCACCGTGTCCAGCAGCGTGTGGCTGTGATACACATGGAGTGAATGTGTGTCTCTCGAGGTGTAGAAGTGCAAGGATCTGTACACTTTATGAGCCTAGAAGTTGACAAAGTCTGTCTTTTTGTTTTGTCATTGAACATACAACAAATTTTTATGCAAGTATTTTGATCTAACTTCAGTGTTTTCAAATGAGTTATTGACCGTTCAATTCTTGACGTTGATTTTGTGTTGTGCTAATTATACAAGTCTCTGTGTATACAAGAATATTTAGTTACAAGACAAAAAAAAAACTGAAGAAAACATACTGAAGTTACATTTCAAAAAGTAATGTCTGACACCTGTGTGCCTCTCAGTGTGGCACAGAAGGATTTTTGCTTATGTTTAGTTATTTTTAGCTTACCAGAGTTACAAAGTCTATCATCAAGGATAACTGAGCCCAGGGGTGGTATTTCCCTTGCTAATTCTGGACTTTAAAACCCTGTTGTCGGGCTGGGGATGCAGCTCAGCAGCACAGCACCTGCCTGGCAAGTCCAAGGTCCTAAGTTCAATCCCCAGTACAAAAAAAAAAACCCTGTGGCCACTGACATGGTGACATGTGTCACCTCCTCAAGAGGCTGAGGCAGGAGAGTCCTCAGACCTCATTTCAAACAAACAGAAGAACCAAAAACACAATAAAGGTTTGTTTTGTTCTCTCTTCTTCTCTCCAGGTGAAAAAAGCCTTTTTTGCTTTGGTAGCCAACGGTGTCCGTGCAGCGCCGCTGTGGGAGAGTAAAAAGCAGAGTTTTGTAGGTGAGCAGTGTGGGCCTGGGGCTGCTGGAACCGGGAGGGGGATCTTTGGGCACTGCACCCCCAGATTTCTCAGGGGCAGGTTTGGTTTCAGCCAGGTAGACCTATTACCAAGTAAAAGAAGTCCTTGCTTTTGTTTGTTTGGGGGGAGTTTTTGTTTGTTTTTGTTTTTGGTACCAAGGATTGAACTCGTTACCTTGTGCTTGCAAGAAAGCTGAGCTGTATCCCCAGCCCATGGTTTGTTTTTTGAGACAGGGCTTTGCTATGCAGGCCCAGCTGGCCTGGAACTCACGGAGCTCCTCCTGCCTCAGCCTCCTGAGTGCTGGAATTGCAGGCATGCGTGACCACTCCTGGCCGCATCCTCCCTTTTGCATTCTGGATACATTCCAAACACTGTTACACTTCAACTCAATTCCTGTTTGGGAAGTTGAATTTGTTTTAATTTAGCAACATTTTGGCCTATGTTCCTTTATCAGCCACAGAAACAAAATCTGTATAGATGCTGAGAATACACCTGTTAGTGCCCCGACCCAGACCAGTCCAGCGAATTGTACGGCAGCCAAGCTCTGTCACCACCTGTCACCTTCAGACAGGGCAGATGAAAGAATGTGAACATGACAGGTATCTTTGCTGTTAAAGATGCTGTATAATCCACAGCTGTTTAAACACGGTCGTTCTCACATGATAAATCACGGGAGACAAAAATGACACTGCCACTGTCTCTCTTGAAGATTCAACACAAAATTCTGTAATTGCCACTGAGTGTGGCGGCTCACGCCTGTAATCCCAACACTTGGGAGGCTGAGGCAGGAGGATCCCTGTGAGTTTGAGGCCAGCCTGGGCTACAAAGCGAGAACCTGTCTCAAAAATTAAAAAAAAAATGAAAAAGCCCCCTTATGTCTGCCTCTCCCTCTAGATTAAGGTTTTCTCAGGGAGAAGCTTTATGTCTTTCTCACCTCCACAGTTCTGGTATGTGGCCCGGAACAGGCGCCGTGAGTGGTGACTCTGATAGAAGGGCAGTGCTTAGGGTGCTTCTCCAGTGTCTCTGTGCCAGGGCTGACGGAGCACTTTCATTACTTTTTCATTCTGTATCTTATTTTTAAGTATTTTAGGTTGTTTACGTATAGCTGCAATTCTTTTTCGATATTTCATAACATTTTGCTCTTGTTGATTTGCCACATACATTGATGGATTCCAAACTTCTCATCAAGTTTAATTTCAGCTAGATTTCACTACTAGTTTGGAATAAACAATAAATTAATAGCTTTAATATACTAAATTGTTTTTGAGATTGTTAAAGTATATCATATAAGCTTTTCTTGTACGTTTAATGTCATGTAAATTTTTCTGTGATACATATATCATATTATTTTTAACATCTAACTCTTTGTTCCAGGAATGCTAACAATCACAGATTTCATAAATATACTACATAGATACTATAAATCCCCCATGGTAAGTGGCAGTGGTCTTCCCCATCTTTCGCTCATTAAGGCTGTGGGTCTGCGGGGTGTGTAGAAGCTGTATCTGTGTATTTTGCAGTATTTTTAGTACAGGATGGTAATGATTGATTTTCCAGCTAAATATGGTATAAGGAAGTTCAGCATAAAACTGCTTACCCGAAGCTACACCTGGTGAGTGTCTAAGTTAATTTCCTCATTGCTGAGACAAAATGCCCCACACCCAAAGTTAAAGGAGGAGAGGTTTGTTTTGGCTCACAGTTTGTGGAGGTTTCAGTACGTAGTGGGCTGGCCCCAAGGCAAGTGGCGTTGCAGAGGAGACAGTCCATGGTGGGCAGAGAGCAGCAGTGAGAGCTGGCTTCTTTCTGTCCCTTTCTACCCCTTCAGGCTGCCCGCCCTTTGTGTGGCACCTCTCACACCCAGGTTGGGCCTTCCTGGGATCCTTACCCAGAACCATGGCAAACCAATCAGTGGGCTCATTCAGTAGCCACGCACCCTTGATCTCAGCACCACACACTCTACATCCAGCTACCTCTGAAAAGCCCCACCTGTGACCACATGAAGCTTTGAGTGGACAGCTAGACACATGCCATTACAGTGGTACACACCTGTAACTAGCACGGAGGAGGCTGAGACAGGAAGATTGCTGCAAGTTTCAGGCCAGTTTGGGCTATATTGTGATTTCAAGTCCAGCCTGAACTACATAATGAGACCTTGTCTCAAAAACCAAAAAATACCCAAAAAACTACTAACCCTAGTAAATAGCCAGCTTTGCCCTAGGTTGTACATTTGCCGCTCATATTCTCGGGAAAAATCAAAGCGGGTAGCTGCTTTATTCAGTTGTCACAGGTCCTCCACTCAGGAGAATTCCACGTACTTGCTTATTCCCGGGGCACCTCTGCGTTACCTGGGCTTGTGTCGCCCAGCCTCTGACAGCACCTAGGAGGGGCCTGCTCACAACTCCTGGCCAGGTGGCCAGCCCAGCAGGGACCGTGGGCCTGAGTGCAGGCCCGGTGGCATGACAGAGCTTGGTGCCGGCCCCCAGCGATTTTATAACAAGGACCATATGGGCTGTGCAGTTTTAAAGGAGAAAAAAGAAGTGAAAATTAAAACTGAAGAAATTCAGCCTGGACTCTGTTATGCCAGTGAGGAAAAGAGGCTGTGGCTGATGCCAGTGCACCTCCCTGGCACCTGGCCCGCCCTGCAGGAAGAGCAGATGAGAGACACTGTGTCTCCTCCACACTGGGACGTGTGACTCTGCCAGCTCGCACTTGGTTGTCGTGTGCGTTTGAGTGTTGAGGAGGACAGAGTGGTATGCTTTATTCAGCTAGTAATATAGGGGTGTCTGAAAGGTCCACTGAACACTTTGGCTTGGTTTGTTTTGGTTTTGGTGCAGCTCGCTGTGGCCCTGAACTCCGGGCCACCCCTCTGGTGTGGCTCCCAAGTCCTCGATTCACAGATATGTACCACCACGCCCAGTTTAAATACAGTTCCTAGGTGCGATGGTCACCCAGCATGGTGACAGGGAGATGCAGCTTCAGAAGTATCATCGGCTGATACTGTCATTGTGGGAACGTGACAGGGTGTTCTTACACAAGCTAAGACGCCACAGATTGCTGGGTGCTGACCATGTTAGGGGTCATCACACATGTGGCCCATCACACACCAGAATGTTGTTAAGTGGTGTGCTGTAACTAAGTCCCTCCATAAAATACAGAACGAATTTCCTCATAAGACATATGCTTAGAATGAAATTTTAGGCTGGGCATGGTGGCTTACTCCTGTAATCCCAGCATTCAGGAGGCTGAGGCAGGAGGGTCATTGCCAGTTCAAGACCAGTCTGGGCTACAGAGTGAGCCCAAGGCCAATCTGAACTGTAGAGCAAGACCTTGTCTCAAAAAAAAAAAATTTTACTAGAGACCATAAGTATTATGTCACGCAACAGACACATGTGATTTCCTGAATCCTCCCAATTCACGTGGATACTGGCCGTCTTTATGTTATTCACATCTCTGCTCCAGGACTATCAAAATCAGCACAAGTAGGATTTCTTACATGGAGGGATCTCACCAGATGTGGTGGCTCACAGCTGTAATGCCAGTCTGAACTGCCTGGCAAGACTGTCTCAAAGAACCATAAATAAATAAACAAACAAATAAAGTTCCACCCAAACCCACATGATAAACCTCAACAGTAGTAGCTTATTAAACCAAACTTTCCAAAAAAGTAGTTAGATCTAAGTTTATAATCTACATATAATTTTTCTTAATATTTGAAGTTACCTTTTTTCTCTGTATGTCTCATCTTCATAAAACAAGTAAAATTATTATGAAAGCTCTATTTCATTACATTTTCTATGTAGCTTGTTCCCATGTTGTGGTGTTAACATTCATTAACTAGAATTTGTCTTATTTACAGGTACAGATTTATGAATTAGAGGAACATAAGATTGAAACGTGGAGGGGTAAGCACCACAGAGGTTAAAAATCTTTCCTATCTGGGAGAGAATGTTAGATGTGTAAAGTGTGTGTGAACATTACAGATTCTTCTCATGCTGCTTACCAGTAGCAGGTTGATGGAAACATTGCTATTTCTGTCTCCAATGGGAAGTCCACTGCGCCAGCTCTGTGCGGTGGGCTGGGGATGTCAGGGTGCACAATCTGACCCCAGGGAGTACCCTTAGAAATCTGCTTTTGAGCCAGGCATCATGGCGCACACCTGTAATCCCAGCACTCAGAAAGCTGAGGCAAGAGGATCATTGCAAGTTCAAAACCAACTTGGGTTACAAAGTGAGCTCAAGGCCAGCCTGAACTGCATAGTGAGACCCTGTCTCAAAAAGACCCAAAAATAAAAGAATTTTAAAGAAGAACCAAGTGAAGGAAAATGTCAGATTTCAAACTGGAACCTGGCTTTGCACCTCCTTAGTATACCTGGGAGGTTAAGCAACCCTGTAACCGGCTGAGAAACCTACACATCCCATTAGAGTTCCCAAAAGCTCCGCAGCCCTTAACCCCATACAAGTCAGAAGCTCATTGAGTGAGATAATTATTATGGCTTTATCATGTCAAGCAAAATGTTTCCGGTCAGCATGAGACCATAAGACCTGTTACGAAAGGCTTATGTGACCTAGCACCTGACACAAGTTTCCCATTGAATCCTGATGTCCAGGTACCGTTGACCAAGCCCTGTGCCCACTTACATTGGCTGCCTGTGGTAGTTGGTAGTAGTAATGGTACAACCGGATGTTCTCAAGTGCCTTTTGTGTGTAAACCTCACTAAAGCAAATTAATTACAGTTTATAGCTCTCCAAAGACAATTTCTGTTTGCTGGGAGGATTCTCAAGGTACAGTAGGATTTGAATATTCATAAAGTGGCCAGGGGTTTAGCTCAGCGGCACAAGTGCCTGCTTGGCAAGGGCAAGGTCATAAGTTCAATCCCCAGTACCTGAATATTCATAAAGTAAAATAAAACATTTGAGGAACAGTTTGTTATTACTGATTTTATCTTGCAGCTGATAAAAATTGGCTTAAATGGTTTCGTAAATGCTTCATTTCTTGAGGGTAATTTTACTTCAGAGCATCCAAGCGACCTCTGCTGGTTTTGCACATTCAGTTTCTTGATTTTTTTTCCTAATGTTATAAACATTTATCGAAATACTGTTCTTTAAGTATTGAATTTTTCTTAAAGGCAACACCCCGAAAACTGTTGAAGTTAAAGTGGCTATGACTGTAATTAACACCATAGTTTTGGATAAGTTGAATTCCTATTGATTTGGAGTCATAATTCTTTTAATTATCTGTAAACTAAAGGATATTTGAATTTATAGCATAATGGAAAACAGTGAACATGTTACTAACTGCATATTTTCTTTTTAAAAATACAGAGCTTTATTTACAAGAAACATTTAAACCTTTAGTGAATATATCTCCAGATGCAAGGTAAACATAAGTTTTTTTTCTGTTGAAAACATTCGTTCTGATGTCTGTTTTATCCACGACAGCTAAGTAGAGACAAATAACCAACAAACAGCCTACAGGCCAGGCAAACCCTAAATTCTACAATCATAGGGACATTTGTAGTTACAGCCACTCTTGGTCCCACAGATTGAAACTGGCCTGGGAAACCGGTCACCCTAAGCATTCTGAAAATCCAGACCTGGAGCAAGAGCAGTAGGGAGCGTGTTAAAGTTACCCAGTCCTAGCCAGGTGAGCGAGGCTCACACCTATAATCCCAGCACTGGGGAGGCTGAGGCAGGAGGATTGACAGAGAATTGCAGACCAGCCTGAACTGCGTAGTGAGACTCTGTCTCAAAAAAGAACAAGTTATCCAGTCCCGGGCACCCCCAACCCACCAGTCCAGAGGGTAGAGCCACGACCAGCAGGCTTTGAAACAGGCACTCCAGATTCTGACCAAGGTCGGAACCATCCTAGGTTTGGATCAACAGCATTTTAAAAGCTCAAGGCCACTAGAAAGAAAAAAGGAAGCGTTCATTTTTATTCTCTTACTTCCAAATTCTAGCAGGAAGACACAGCTCCTCTTGGTACCAGCCACAGGGAAATCAGAAAGTGGCTCTACCAAACACACCGGCAGGACTGGTATGGAGGTCTCTGTCATCTTTCAATCAAAACCACTGTTAAAATACCCTCTCCAGGCCAGATGCAGGGGTGCACACCTGTAATCCCAGCACTGTGGGAGGCTGAGGCAAGAGGATCACAAGTTCAAACCCACCCCGAGCAATCAGAGACTTACTGAGACCCTGCCTCAGTAACAAACAGAAATGGCTGGGGCTGTAGCTCAGTGCATCCAATCCCCACACTGAAAAAAGGGGAAAACATCACTACCGTTCCAGGCACAGTGCGTCACCCCTGTAACCCCAGCTAAAGAAGGCTGAGACATGAAGGTCATGAGTGAGAGGCCAGCCCGGGCAATTTAGCAAGACCCTGTCTCAAGGATCAACAAGAACGGTTCTAGAGATTCATAGCTCACCCTTAGATGTGAGATATAGTAAGAGATTGTGGAAAACCAAAAGTTAACAGAGGTCTCCAATTTTAAACTCTCGCCCATGCTGTTTTAATTTGATCGGCCTTTTATTGCAGTGACAAAAAAATCGCTGTAAAGCAGGGGTGGTCCAGAGCTTTCTTATTTCTCTTCAAAACGTCCTAACAATTTTAATGGCTTTTCTTGCAGCCTCTTCGACGCTGTATACTCATTGATCAAAAATAAAATCCACAGATTGCCAGTCATTGACCCTATCAGTGGGAATGCACTTTATATCCTGACCCACAAAAGAATCCTCAAGTTCCTCCAGCTTTTTGTAAGTAGCTTTGAGTGTTTGTGAAGACATAGTTGCCTTTCATTCATTTCAAATCTTTTGGCTCCTGTTACTCTCAGTAGCAGAAATCGTCAGTTTTGCCGTCTGCCATCCTAACCTTTAATTTCTCCTAACCTTTAATGTAGCCGTGTTAACGCTACATTCTTCAGGTTGATTCCAGCCAGGCACAGCGGTGCTGGAGGGTCACTGGGAGTCTAGGGCCAGCCTGGGCTGCACAGTGAGTTCAAGGCCAGCCTGAACTCCCAAGAGACCATCCTCAAAAAATCTATTAATTAAGAAGGTGATTCCAATTAAAGTGCACCGTCACCTCTCCATACAAGAATCAAAATAATGACAACATTTGGAATTCTTCATCTGAATGAGAAGGTTATTTGCATACAAGGGGCATCAAAGCACGTCTGTCTAATGAAAGACCATTCCCAAAATACACTGAGCTAGTACTTACGGCAAAAATCACTTCATTGTTTCATGATAAAGTGTTTATTTGTGTCATGATTCTTAGAAACCTGGTCAAAAATACTGTCCCTGATATGATCTTGTTATAAGCTACAGCAGTACCAGAAAATCTCAGAGCAGATAGAATTTTGGCAGGAGCATAAATACCATGTTGGTCCAAATAAGGTCTGTGTTAGCTGGAGGTTTTCTCAGCTCACGGGGATCCAAGCTGGCCTCTTAATCTTCCAGCTCCTGCAAGCCCTTTGCTGGGCAGTTTCAAAAGAGGCAGGCACTGTGCAGCGGTCCAGGCATTCCCCTCTAATTCGAGGTTAAAGTGCTCGGTCAGATAGAAGCAGTGGGAGACATGCTGTTCAGAAGAGGCCATTTGAAAAGTCACTCTATTGGGGATTTAACTCAGCGGCATAAGCGCCTGCCTTGCAAGCTCAAGGTCGTGAGTTCGATCCCCAATACCGATTAAAAAAAAAAAAAAGAAAAGAAAAGTCACTCTTTCTAAGGGTGGTAAAGTGCTGCTTCCCACCGCGGGGCTCCTGCCTGGAAGGAGCCGTGTGAGGGTGGCTGAACACAGACAGCAGTGGCTGGGAGGAAGACCTGCTCCATCAGACGGGCCCCCATATCTAAGCAACACCTGTGGTGAAACAAAAGCCACAAAGGAAGGTAGGCTGCAGAAGAGTAAACAAAAGAAGTTTAATAAAATCTAGGCAGGAAGAATGAGGGATGGATGGGCAGAGCTTCTCAGCACAGTCAGGGAAGGAGGCTGCCTGAGTGGCTGAGGTCTCAGGGCACAGAGTGTGCGTTTCGGGGCCACATGTGCCGGACCTGAGGCTCTCTAGCCTTGAGAGCCTTGATTACAACATAACAGGAGTCCTGAGCCCTGGTTACTAAGTCCAATTCGGGCCTCAGCCCCTGCCATGCTAGATGTCGCCCTCACGACAGCCCTGTGTGACAGGGAAGGCAGCTACCTAAGTGGGTTCGGCAGTGTAGTCCAGGGGACCCGGCTGTGAGTGTGGAGCCAGCACCCACACTGAGCATCTGATTCTGCCGCCACCTCGCAAACCTCCAACGTGCCATTGTAGCTGCCAGTGCTGGGGTCGCAGAGAAGTAGGTCCAGTCTCCACCCGGGACTGCTTGTGACTGCCAAGCCAGGGCCTCCTCGGCTGCTGGGGCTCACCCCTTTACAGACTCCTGCAGACCTGCCTGTCCAGAGGAGGCGCCCGGGTGTAGTGGTGGACACCTGCATCCAGCACCCGGGAGGCCAGGGCAGGGGTGTCATCCAGGCCTGCCTGAAACGCATGGCAGGAGCCTGTCTCTAATAAGTAGGTTCCCTCTGCCCAGGACGCCCTTATCTTTGGGCCAAAATGGTAATTAGGATCATGCTACCGGAATATTCAGGAAAAATACAGAGTTTAAATAGAGACCTGAGGGCCTGGGGCTGACTGTGTTAGTGAATCGCTTTCCGACACCAGTCACGGGAACCTCAGCTAAGCGTGGCGCGTAGGACAGGGAGTCTGCAGCCCTGTGGCGGACTCCACACCCTGACAGGTCCTTCTTTTTTTCTCTCTCTAAATTTCTAGGATTCTCATGATTTGAATGCTGATGAACTCTTTGACTTGAACATTTTGTTTCTCCTAATTGTTCATCTTTTCCTGATAAGGTACACCAGGAGGATGAAATCAGCTGTGCCTTTTATTAAAGGTGGATCTTTGAAACCATGGACCTTATTTTGTTAGAGCCCAACGCGGCCCTTGACTTTTCTGTCGTGACACGTCCCTCCTCTAAAATAGTCCGAGCAGAGGAAGCCTAAAGCTTCTCTGCATTCTGTTCAGCTGGCTTGTTCTTTGATCCTAATAGACCAAAACCAGCACCCTCCAGAGACACGGAGGGCGTGACGGTGGAACAGGGCCCCCGGACACGTCAGTGCCTTGGGCTTGGAGCCGTCTCGCTTCTTAACTGTGACTCCACGCTGGCAGCCAGGCCCAGAGCTTGACACAAATAATTAAGAATCAGGTCTGTTCTTGGGGGTCCGTGGGTCTTAATTTTCCAAACAGACCTGATGTCCCCTGCTAGCCGTGTTTTTAGTAAGGGAAGGGAAGGAGAAACGGTATGATGCGTAGTGCGTAGCCAGGCAGAGCAGCCTGAAGGAAAGGCTCGGTTCTGACCTGCTCATCCCGACTGAGGCCGCCACGCACGTGTGTAGCTTTTCACACAGACCCAGACTTGTGAGCCTTGTCAGAGGGCTTTTGGGATCCCGGGACCTTTGATTTCTCTCGGTCTCAGATGTCCGACATGCCAAAGCCCGCCTTCATGAAGCAGAACCTGCAGGAACTGGGGATAGGCACCTACAGCGACATCGCCTTCATCCACCCGGACACGCCCATCATCAAAGCCCTGAACATATTCGTGGAGCGGCGGATATCGGCACTGCCCGTGGTGGACGAGTCAGGTCTGTCCCCCGTTAACTGCAGTCACTAGCTGGTCTGTTTTTATACTGCCATCGAGATACGCTGTCACTCCCAGATGTGGGCACGCCTGTCATCCCAGCTCTCGGGAGGCGGAGGCAGGATTTCCACCAGTTCAAGGCCAGGCTGGACTACACACCGAGTTCAAGGCCAGCCTGAACTACATAGTGATGTCCTGTCTCAAAAAACAAACAGGAAGATACCATTTCATATCCACGTTAAAGTGGACAAGTTTATCAGCATTCAGTCCTGAATCTTAAAGTAGACAAGTTTGTCATTAGTCTTTAGTAATGATCCGTGGAAGGCTGACTTTGAAATGAATGATTTTGTTGTTCCTAAAATACTTTCCTAATATGTGTTTTCATTTTTAGGAAAAGTTGTAGATATTTATTCCAAATTTGATGTAATTGTAAGTATGTTTTCATTTTCTTTAAATCTATCATTTTGAATGCATTATAAAGCCTACTCACTGTTTTTTTTGTTTTCCTCTGGTTCCCCAACTTCATAATTCCTAACTTTTTTGAACCTGAGAATCAGAGAATACCATAATAATCATACTTCTAATATTATTGGCATGGCGGTGCATCATACTTTAGTATATATTAGTGTTTTGTAATTTTTGTCTTCTCAGTATCTGTGTATTTTACCTACCCTGCAGCACACGTATGTCGTAAATGCTTGTATTTGGTGTGGGCATCGTTAGCCTGCCCACACACATGTGTGTGGTGCATGTGTGAATTCATGTGAATCCCTGTACATGTGAGCTTGTCAGGTGCAACCCTTTGCTGGCTCATGAATGCTGTTCTAAAGAAGACAGCAGATGGATTCCAGAGTTCTGTGTTTGACAGCGTTGCAATAAGTTCTGCATTCACATCCCTGATCTCAGTCTGCTGGGTTTGCTGTTGACACTGCACCTTTCTGTCTGATTCTCTTTTCTCCCCATGCATCCATGAATATACTTAGGCTTTTATAGTATCAAAAAAAGGGAACCCAAATTTCGATCGCCCCAAATGTGCACACGATTTTTTTTGTGGCTATGATATTGACCCTGGCACTGAATATTCTTTTGCAG
The DNA here is from genome assembly GCA_004027455.1 of Hydrochoerus hydrochaeris. Lineage (NCBI taxonomy): Eukaryota > Metazoa > Chordata > Mammalia > Rodentia > Hydrochaeridae > Hydrochoerus > Hydrochoerus hydrochaeris. Next base: position 181,130 of record PVLA01001519.1, on the reverse strand, counting down.
CTTCTTAAATCTTTCGATTAACGTAATAGATACCAAAATATATGTTCACTAGAGTGTGGGTGCAGTGACCCTGAGATGCCATTTGGGCCCATGGGACTTCTTGGGCCTGTTTTTCCCGTAGTCCTTGACCCTCATGGGCTCCCAAAATCCTCTTCTCCAGGAAGCCCCTTGGGAAAGTCTGTTGATGTTGGGTCCCATCCTCTGAGGCACTGTGACACTCAAAAATGTCAGGCCACCAACCCAAGAATGTTACGCAGGGAAGTTTTTGGCAAGATATGCTATCAAAATTCTACACAGGGCTGGGGATTTAGCTCAGCGGTGTAAGCACTTGCCTGGCAAGTGTGAGGTCATGAGTTTGATCCCCAGTACCAAAAACAAATGTTTTACATCCTATGGGGACGATTTTTAATATAATGTGGACACTTTTAATTGCAGTTTAAAAGCTTTAATTTGATAAGGTGATAAAGTAATGACACCGATGGTGTGATACAAGTTTAAAAGAGAACTTCCGCTACCGAGTCTAAATAAACATTAGTGTTTTTAGAAATCAGGTCGCCGTAGACTTACTAATTTTGGCCATTATGCAAATTGAAATGAAGGCTGTGATTTTGTTCTGTGACTCTGTTCCAGAATCTTGCTGCTGAGAAAACGTACAATAACCTGGACATCACAGTGACACAGGCTCTGCAGCACAGGTCACAGTATTTCGAAGGCGTCGTGAAGTGCAGTAAGCTGGAAACACTGGAGACCATTGTGGACAGGATCGTCAGAGCCGAGGTGGGGCCCCAGACCCCCTCCCGCCCCCTCCTTTCCTTTCCCCAAATTTACTGCAACAAACACCCCGTGGCAAATGGTGTCTTGGAAATTGGAGTTCCAGAAAGGTGCAGCAAAGTGACCTCCACGTTTTGTAAGGGGGACCTTTTACAGAGTGCTCTGCTGCTGTGCTGGAGAGGGGTATTGAGTGGATTTGGCTGGATTGAGTTTCACAGTCAACTCAAAAGGACTGGTAAGATACTCCTGTGCTTTAAAAAATATATATGTGATACAAGTTGTCCTGGGACCTTCAGGTTCTGTTAAGGCACCTCTGAATTTGGACTTCTAAAAGAAGCTAGGCATGGTGGCACATGCCTGTAATCCCAGCATTCGGGAGACTGAGGCAGGAGGATTGCCAGGAGTTCAAGCCCAGCCTGGGCTACAAAGCAAGACCTTTGTTTTTATAACTTTCCTCTCCTTGCTGAGACAAAATACCTGATGCCCAAGATTAAGGAAGGAAAGATTTATTTAGCTTACTGTGTGTAGTGGTAGTGTGTAGTGTGTAGTGATTTCACTCTAAAATCAGCTGGCTCCAAGGCAGGGTGGCATGTCACAGGGGCAACACTTCATGCAGTGGAAGACAGCAGAAGCAACAAGGGAGGAAAGAGAGAGCAAGCCTCTCCCTCATGTTGTATGCCCCAGGGTGTGTGTGTAGCACTCACACCCATAATCCTGGGTTTGGACCTTTGGTCAATCACAGATTCTAGAAGCCACCCCCATGACTCCATGAGATTTTGGGGGGACATTCAGACATAAACCATAACAACCCTATCTCAAAAAAAAGGTGTAAAGCACTTGTCACATCATGTCCTCTTCCCGCCTGTTTCTCTTCCCTCAGCTTAACCAAATAGTATCTGCTGTGGTACCTCAGTCTCCTGAGTCCCTGCACTCACAGCCCTGTGTGAGGGTTTTCAGGGCCTCTCTGCACAGCACCCAGTAGGGAGCACAGTACAGAGGCCCTCTCATGTCCCTCCTCACAGTTGCTCTTGCTGCTTAGACAGACAGGGTGGGGAATGTAGCCATTCTCAAGGGCCAAAGGACAGCTCTGTTCCCTCTGGAACAACCCCTAATTAGGCAGAGCATTCATCGCAACCCTCCGTGTTCATGATATTGAAAATACAAGAGAACAAGCCAGCAGCAAAGGCCTGCTTGTTTTCCCAGCTAGTGCCAGGCAGCATCATCCCAGAAATCCTCAAGTTCTTTAACTGTGTGTGTCCAAGATACAAGGAGCCCTACCTATAAGTAAAAAGTAAAAGAGGAAATGGTTGGAACTAATGAGGCAGACTTTGTGGAGATGGGGCAGGGAGTGGGAAAGGGAGAGGTGGAGGAGAGAGAAGGAACAGGAAATACTCAAAACACAGGATGTGTATGTTCCAGTTCCACAAAACACATGTAAATGTTCTATATCATGGACACACTCTGTTACGGCTGTGTCTTGATGTGCCCCCAAAGCCTCATGAATCACCGGTGGGGCTTTTTCAGAGGTGGCTGGACCTAGAGTGTGCGATGCTGGGGTCAAGGTTGGGTAGTTACTAAATCGGTCCACTGATTGGCCCTGATCCCAGCAGCCTACACAGAGTATAAAAGGGCAGAAAGACACTGGTAAGGTCCCTCACCTGCTTTGCTGCTCTCTGCCCGCCATGAACTGTTTCTCTTCTGTGATGCTGCTTTACTGTGCCACCTTCCCTTGGAGCTGGTCCACTGTGTACTGAAACCTCTACACACTGTGAGCCAAATAAACCCTTCCTCCTTTTAACTTTAACTTTAATCTTGTCTCAGCAATGAGAAAGTAACTATGACATATACCAATTTAACAACAACAAAAAAGAGTGGGAGGTAAACATAGTGGTGCATATTTGTTATCCCAGCACTCAGGAGGCTGAGGCAGAATGATCACTTGAAAATTCGAGGCCAGTCTGTGGTATATAGCGACATAATGAGTTCAAGGCTGGCTTGAACTACACAGTGAGACCATCTCTAAGACATTAAACAAATAAATGAATGATTAGATATAAATAAGCATTTCACCCATCTAAGTTAATTCCCCCAGCTTTCCCTTTTATAACTTTTAACACATTTCACTGGCATCTCCTGGGAAGTCTTCCCTTTTCCACTCAAATTTACTACATTCATGGCTGGGTGTGGTGGCACACACCTATAAATCCCAGCACTTGGGAGGCTGAGGCAGGAGGATCCCCATGAGTTTGAGGCCAGCCTGGGCTACATAGTGAGTTCAAGACCAGCCTGAATTGCATAGCAAGACAGACGTGGGCAGTGCTCTGCTGTGCCCCTCTTGGAGGTACAGACAGCTCTGTGGTAGGAAAGTGGATGTCGAGGAAAACAAAGGTTCGTAAAGCCTTTTTCTCCAATTAGACATCTTGACTTTTTTCCTCACTAAAATTCCGCCACCAGATGCACTTTGTCAGGGGAAGGACAGGTGAGATCATTGAGGACTCAGTGCATCTGCACGATGAAGGAGGCGCTGCAGACAGGGAACACTTGTGAGTTCAGACCTGGCAACTGATGACAAAAGGCTCATCAGTTTTTGCTCATTGCTGCCTGGTAGAATTAGGTCAGCCTCTGGGTGACCCTCAGCAGATCAGAAGATACTGAATGACCACTGTGGAATTCGAACAATAAAATAGTCCAGCATAGAGTATAAAGCATCCTCTGACCCTAGATATGAACCATTGTTTTAATTTATAGTGAGAGCAAAGAACTGTGCTTTGTTACAAGGTTACCGAAGGGCCTAAAATTTTTAAAGAAATTTTTTGTCGATTCATATGAGAAAAATGATTAAATGACTCATCTTTCCAACCTAAAGCAAGCTATGATCTCAAGAACATCACCAAAATAGATCATTGGAGACCAAATACGAAAACATGCTGGGCATGGCGATGCCACCTGCCATCTCAGCACTACTCAGGAGGCTGAGGCAGGGTGATCACTGTGAGTTCAAGACCAGCCTAAACTACATAACAAGACCTGGTCTCAAAACAACAACAACCAAAAAAGTCCAGAGCGTCACCCTCTCTCCATCTCTTTCCTGTGTCCTTTTTGTCCTCAGTACTTGCTGGTCCCCAGGTAACCACCTCCTGTCTCCCTCACCTGCTGTTATTGCTGGAAACCACTAAATATTCTCCTTGCATCTATAAAAGATTTTAGATTAGAACAGTAGAGATGAATATTATCTGTTTTGATTAACTATAGTTCATTTTCCTCTTCAATATTATCCTTAATCTCTGAACTTTGTAGAAAAACTAATAAAAAATACTAGGCACACACTGCTGACTCATCTCAACACTCTGGGAGGCTGAGGCAAGAGGATCCCAAATTTGAGCCCAACCTGGGCAGCTTAGTGAGATTTTGCCTCAAAATAAAAAATGAAGGGGCTGGGGATGGAACTTTGTGCAGAAGCCCTGGATTCAATCCCCAGCAGCACGTATAATAATAATAATCTTCAAAGCAGAGCCAGACGTAGTGGCACTTACCTATAATTCCAGCACTTCGGAGGCTGAGTCAGGAGAATCACAGAGTTTGAGGCCAGCCTTGGCTATCTAATAAGTTCTAGGCCAAGCTGAACTACATAGTGACACCCTGTCTCAAAAAAATAAAACAGAATTAAAGTCTTAAGAGCAAGGCCTCTGCGTCCTGGTTCCCGTGATCACCTGGGCTTCTTCCCCACGTACAACAGGCTGACCGATGGTGGCTAGAAGCTGAGATACAGCGTCACAAAATTACTGTGCTGTGGGCGAGGTTCTCGTGGCTGCTGTGTGGCTGTCTTGAGCTGTGGCTTTCACGTACTGCTCTGGTAGCATCTGAAACCTCAGCAGGACACAGCTGGCTCCTTCCTCATAGAAGCCATCGGGCACATCCAGGTGTCATCTTAACTTTAGAGACCCAGTTGCTTCCTGTCACTGGGGGACTGTGCGTCCTGGGGCCTACAGCTGAGACACCCCCACACGGCCTGTTTTCTTTTGCAGGTCCATCGGCTGGTGGTGGTAAGCGAGGCCGACAGTATTGTGGGCATCATTTCCCTGTCTGACATCCTGCAAGCCCTGATCCTCACACCAGCAGGTAACAGTTCCCATGGAGCGCTCAGCACCAGGGGACCCACCTGCAGATGGGGCTTCACTCTGTGTTTTGTGGCCCATTTGTGTTTTCTTTTCAGTTTTTAAAAAAATTTTAAAACAGGATCTCGCTATGTAATACAGGCTGCCCCTTGAATTCACTGTGGAGCCCAAGCTGGCCTCAAACTCTTGGTGATCCTCCTGCCTCAGCTTCCCGAGTGCTGGGATGGCAGCTGCATGTCCCCACGCCCGGCTTCATTTTTGAAATTTTGATGTTCTGCTTGGTTGAGAAAAACTATAGGAAATACAGGGGCAGAGACGGAAAAAGGGCTTTAGACAGGAATTAGGATTTCTCCTTTTTTCATTTTCCATGACAAGAGGTGGCCCCGTGAGGTCTTAAAACCCCCAGTATGGCCTACACTTTCTGCTCTTTCCTCTGCTTCGCTGGGCCCTGTCACCTCTGGACCAGCAGCCATCGGGGGTCCTCAGGCCACAGACACGCACTTCGAAAGCTCAGGAGCTCATCATGAGCCACACAACCCTGTGTGTGCCGCAGGATAGATCTGTCTTTACTGCAGGCATTTAGACTAAGCAAAGACCACGTTACAATAATCCAAACATTCCCACCCTCAGGGGATCCCCAACGCCCATCACAGTCCCCTCGTCTCCACCCACAGAGACCCTAACCTAACCTTGCACAGGCGGGCCACAGGCCAGCAGCGCCAGTGCCACCAGGAATGCACATCCACTCAGGGACCCATATCGACTGAATCGGGCATCCTGCGAATCAGAGGTGGGCCTCATGCCCTCCGACTTCAAATACTTGCTTGAAACTCTCAGTAATCCTTTTGGTCATGAAATAATAACAGCTAAATGAATCTGAGTGTATTCATGCATTGTTTGTAATACCCAAAATTTGGTAATTGCCCAGAAATCTTTCAAAAGAACATATACATTGTGTTCCGGACATGTGGTGGAATACTGTATAGCACTGAGCAGTGTAGGAATCTTACCAGCAAGACAAAGGAAGCCGTGCTTGCTTCCACTGTGGGATTCCATTTGTACAAATTTCCAAGTAGCCAAAACTGTGTAGTACCTTCCCGCAGCTTTGAAAGGCCTCTTCCGGGGCAAACTGAGCCCACAGAGCTGTAGTTTGGTGCCTTCAGGAAAAGACCCCCCTTTTGGGGGCTGGCTGAGGCTCAGGCCATCTCATCTGTCCCTTGACCAGATTCTTCATTCGTGACAAGCTCAGAGAAAGCTGTCAAAGCGTTTGGTCCCCTGGGACCTCGGGGTCTTGAACCCAAAGCTGGAGAGGCCCCCAGGGAGTCCTAGTCTCCAACTAGGGGTGATGTTTGGGGATTCTGAGCCCCTCTTGCACCTTTGTCCCCCACTGGAGCATGAAAAGACCAGTTGACAGCTGGCATTTGGGACGTATGTCACACAGAAATTGCGCCACCAATACAGGTGGTTGGATCAGAACTCCTGCGGCACACTGTCCAAGGCACTGTGTTTGGAAGGGCGAATTCTGTGTCCTCATAACAGGCTCTGGAGGGTACCTGGGGCTGGCTCACATGGAGCCAGGGGTGCCAGGTGATGGCATAGTACTGTTAGTCCATGTGCCCGACCCACGGAAAGCTGCACACAAGCCAGTGCTTCACCCAAGCTGGCTACCAGGCCTGGCTTCCTCCCGAGACACAGCTCAAAGGAAAACCACAACAGTGTGCTGTATCTACCAGACGGCGCTGCACCCCGGGCACCCCCAAGGGGTAGAGCTTGCACTTCCAGTCACCAGTCCCTGTGAAGGAGGCTGGTTCAGTCTGTCTTTTGAGCAATAGTTCATCCTGCAAGTAAGCAACCGTGGCCACAGCGGCAGGTGTTCAGCGCCTCCCTCTAACGGATTGTCAGTCTCTCGCAAGTCTTACGGATCCAGGTGGCATGTGCCTGTAATCCCAGCACTCAGAAGTCTGAGGTAGAAGGATCTCCCTGAGTTTGAGGGCAGCCTGGGCTACATAATGAGTTCAAGGACAACAAATAATCTAGCGTCTTTCCTGCCAACCCATTTTGAAACACCCTGCCCAGATGTGTGTAGTTACACGCAGTCACCCCTAGACTTGTTATAATGCTTTTTTTTTCTTTTGTACAAGAACGCACAACTAAACTACTCTGTACCTTTGCTTAAAAATACATACCTACTTCTTTTTAAATTTCTCAGCAGTAGAAGGCATGGTGGCACATGCCTATAATCCCGTACTCTGGGATCCACCTGGCACAGACAGGTGGCTCACATGTGGGAGCCCACCCATCCTGGGCAATTTAGCAACTTCGTTCAAAATAAAAAAGGGTGGGGAATGTAGGAACCCTGGGTCTATCCCCAGTACTGCCAAAAGTGAAAAGCTCAACAGCTGAAGCTAGCATATTTAGATTTACAAGCAAGCTGGGTGTGATGGCGCACTCCTGTGATCCCAGCTCAGGAAGCTGAGACAGGAGGATCACTGTGAGTTCAAGGCCAGCCTGGACCATACAGTGCATTCAAGGTCAGCCTGCCCTGCAAAGCAAGACCCTGTCTCAAAAAAAAAAAAATCTGATAAGCTGTAAGGGGGGCCAGTGGGAATCGTAGCAGGAGGGGTGGAGCCAGGCGCTGGTGCAGAGGCCTCTCCCCTTAGGGTGGCTGTAACTTCCACTCCCCTCACCCCTCCCAGGTGCCACACCCACGCCCAAGGAGCCGGAAGCAGAATGACCACCTTGAATGTAGACACCCTCGCAGGAGAACTTGAAGTTCCCAGCTCACATTTTGCCTCATGAACACTGGCTGCAACAGAAAAGAAGAAAATGGCTAAGAATGTGTATCAGGGTTTAGCAATGGGTATTTTTTTTTCCAATGATGTAAGCGTAAAAAAAAAAAAAAAAAGATTTTCTGTGCTCCAAGATGCAGGCTTGTGCTGAGAGACTGTTTTCACACCTCCATCTGAAGGATTTCAAATGCTGTATGTCATTAAAGTGCACTGTGTCCTGAATTCTCTTTATTTTTCATTTCAAAGAACGCACTGGTTTGGGACAGGCGATTGACATAACGCGCTCAGATCCTAGTGCCTTATGTCCGAACCCAGCAATACGTGATCGCTGCCGCCGCCGGCCAAGCACAGGAGCCAGGCTGAGCTGGGGTGTGCAGAGCTCCGCGGACTTTTAGCAAACCAGGCGCTTCCACCAGACTCGCCGCGAGGTCGCAGCTGAATATACAGATGACTACGGCTTCAGTGACACTTTTCTGTTCGAAGTGTGTTTGTTCTGAGCTACCGTGTGAACGAGGCTGCTTGACAACAGCTGTATTTATTTTTATTTCCATGCAGGAATTTTTTTTAAACATATCTCTTGATGGGGAAATTTCACTGCGTCCATTAATAAACTCGTGGTTGCCGTTTGAAAATGCCCAGTTTCTTGTCATTTTAAGGGTGTGGCCAGAGATGACCTTCTGAAATACCCACCCTGGGTTTCTTAGAAGCAAGTGTGGAAAAGGGGGAACCAAGTGACGGGGATGTTTGGGTTTTTTTGTCTGTTTGTTTCGTGTTTTTGTTTTGGTAAAATCATGACTCATACACCGCTTAAGAGACTGTGCATTAGACCTTAGTGCGTACGGTATTGTCACACCGTTGAAGGGAACCAGGGTTTCCTCATTGTGAGAGCTTGGCAAATGTTGACACTGTATAATATGGGGCAAGTTTGAGGTTTTTGTTTTTTGAATTTTTTTCAGATTGAAAAATTAAAATAAATCCTATCAACTACTTTGTTAAAGAAGTTCTTTCAGTACAACATGTTTCAGCAAGTATTCATTCAAGTTCCTCACGCTATTTGTCCCTGAACAAAGGAGTACACAAGGCAGGCATGATCAAACAAGGTTGTTATACAAGCACTTGGGAGGCTGAGGCAGGAGGATTACCACAAAGTTGGACGCCAACCTGGGTTACACAGTATGTTCAAAGTCAGGCTGGAGTGCATAGACGGACCCTGTCTCAAAGGAAAAAGAAAGAAACCAGTGCATGAATCTTCACCACCTTTGACCCATTATCAGAGGAAAAAATATTTAAAGATTTAATTCATAAAGTCCCTCCATTATTTTTTTTCCAAATCCATTTTATTTCAAGGATAAAAAGAAAAAAAACTACGGCAAAATTTCAAAACGTCAGTCAAGGCAGCAATGGTACATATATTGCGCATTGTAATCCCCAAATCATTCACCCAGCACACAAGATGTCTGCGTTCAATTGTCCAAACAATACCAGTAAAAATCTTCAGTGAACTCAGAGAAATCAGTAGTATAACTGTCTTAACTGTTTTTTATATACATATATGTACACATAAGCTTGTTTTTTCTTTCAGCTTCTCACATTAGTAAATGCAATGTTTACACGTGTGTCACTTATTTTACTAACGAATATGTCTCACGTGGCAATCATTTACCTATAAAAGTTTCAAGTTTTTCTTTATGGCTGAGTAGTAGTTGTATAAAAATATGACATCTTTTTTATTCATTCCTTAGTTGAAGGGCATTTAGGTTGTTTCCAAGATCTGACTATTATAAATTGTGCTGTTATAAACATGGGTGCACATATATCACTGTGGTATGATTTCAGTTCTTCTGGGAATCTGCCCAGAAGCAGGATAGCTGGGTCAAATGGGACCTTCAATCACAACTTTTTGAGAAAACTCCAGACTGATTTCCACAGTAGCTGCACCAGTCTACACTCCCACCAACAGTGGAGAAGGGTGCCTTTTTCCTCCAGCATTTACTATTGGTTGATTTCTTTTCTGTTCTTTTCTTTTTATACCAGGAATTGAAATCTTACAGGCAGGCATTTATGCCACTGAGCTAAATCTCTAGCCCTGTTTGGTAGGTTTCTTGATACTAGCCATTCTTTTGGGGGTGAGGTGAAATCTCAGCATTGGTTTAATTTGCATCTCTTGAATGACTAGTACTGTTTTCATGTATTTATTTGCTGCTGTGTTTCTTCATCTGAGAACTGTGCTAATCTCAGTTGCCCATTTTTGGATTGGGTCTTTAAATCTGGGAGGACTGATTTTTTTTTTTTTTAGTTCTTTGTATGTTCTTGGTAGCAATCCTTAGTCTGAGGAACAGCTGGCAAACATTTTCTCCCACATCGTGGATCATCTCTTCACTCTATTGGTGGTTTCTCTTGTGCAAAATCTTTTCAGTAGGGTGAGATCCAAGTTTTTGATTCTTTGTGGTAGTTCCTGTGTAATCGGGGTTTTGTTTATAAAGTTTTTGCCTACACCAATGTCTTCAAGAGTTTTACCTTCTCTACCAGCAGATTTAATGTTTCTGTTTTAATATTAAGATCTTTGATCCATTCTTATTTTAGCTTAGTACATGGTGAAAGATATGGGTCCAGTTTTAATCTTTGGCATGTGTAGAGACAGTATTTCCAGCACCATTTATTTAAATTTATTTCTTCCAGTGAATGTGTTTGGTATCTTTGTCTAAGATAAGGTGGCTCAGTGTGTCTGCAGTTGTTTCTGCATCTTTTAATCTGTTCCATTGATCTTTAGTTCTGTTGTTGTTGTTTTGTCAGTACCACACTGTTTTAATCACAGTAGCTTTATAGTATAATTTCAAGTCAAGGATTGTGATGCCCCCTGTCTTGTCTTTGTTGCCCAGGATTGCCTTTGCTATTCTAGGTTTCTTCTGGTTCCAGATGAATTTTAGGATTATTTTCTCTAATTCTGTGAGATACGCTATTAGAATTTTGATTGGAATTGCATTGAATCTGTATAATGGTTTGGAAGTATGGCCATTTTCACTATATTGGTTCTTTCTACTAAGAGCAGGGATATTTCTCTGTTTTCTAATATCCTATTCAATCCCCTTTTTCAGAGGAGTGAAGTTTTCAATGTAGAAGTGTTTTATCTCCTTTGTTAGATTGATTCCTAAGTATTTCTTTTTTGTTATTTTTTATACTATTGTAAGGGTATTGATTCCCTGACTTCTCCCTCAGGGACTGTGTTACATGTGTACAGGAAAGCTATTGCTTTTTACCCTGCTTTTTTTTTTTTTTTTTTTGTACCAGGGTTTGAACTCATGACCTCATGCTTGCCAGGCAGGCACTGTGCCACTGACCTATATCCCTTGCCCAGGCTATTGATTTTTCACTGTTGACTTTGCAACCAACTACGTTACTGAATTTGCTTATTAAACCTAGAAGTCTTTTGGTGGAGTATTTGGGGTCTTCTGTGTGGAATATCATGTCATCTACAAATAATGATAGTTTAACTTCTTCCTTTCCTATCTTTATTCTTTGTATTTCTTTCTCTTGCCTAATTGCTCTGGCTAAATTTCCCAGGACTTGTTGAATAAGCATGGAGACAGTGGACATCCTTGTCTTGTTCCTGATTTTAGAGTGAAAGCTTTCAGTCTTTGTCCATTTAGTGTGATGTTGGCTGTTGGTTTGTCGTAGATGGCCTTTATCAGATTGAGATACAGACCATCTGTTCCAGTTTTTTGCAAGGATTTTATCATGAATGGGTGCCCCTCCATTATTAAGTATAAACATAATTAAAAACCGCCACATGTTTTTTCTTGTTCTAAGTTGTTTTTTTCCTAGCAGGGTAACCCAAGAGAGTGTGTATACACATCTTTTCCCCACTGAAACCACAGCAGTTTGATTTACCTAATGGTAATATTTGGGAGGAAAAAAATTGCAAAGCTGCTAAATGCAGGCTGAACAGCCCATTTGGTGTGGCCACACGGGTGTGTGGGCAGAGACTTTGCACACACAGGTGTGTGTGTGTGTGTGTGTGTGTGTGTGTGTGACACAGCATGAATCAGGACAGTTTGTGGCCACTTTGAAATGGGCAAGTGGGTTCTGGTCTCTTTTTTGCATTTGAGACAGGGTCTCACTAGGTAGTTCAGAGTGGCTTTGGACTCACTATGTAGCCCAAGTTGGCCTCAAATTTGCAGGAATGCTCTTGCCTCAGCCTCCCAGGTACTGGGATGACAGGTGTGTGCCAACACGCCTGACTTGGTCTCTCTCAAGCCTCAGAATCTCTTCACTGTGCAGCTGCTCAGACCTGGGCTTTGGAGCTGCCTGCTCCCATCTATAGATCACAGCTAACAGGGGTCTGTGTGCTGTTTCTTCCAAGGCTTGGGCCTAGGCGTTGCTCCTGTGCCCTATGAATAAGGAACAGAAGCACTGTGAGGAGGGGACAAATGCCACCTTTGCCTGGAACATTCTCCAAGCCACTTCCCCTTTGGGCCAGGCTGCAGTGGGTGGGGTGGCCTTGCAGCAGCTCAGGATGGGAGCCACTGGAAACATCACACCCCGTCCAGAAACAGAGGCCTCGCTTGGACTCTGCATTCTCCTCTCTTATGCAAATCCATTATGTCGGTTCACTCGGTTTCTACATATTTCATGAGCCTATGTTTGCAGTACCTGAGGAGTCCATCCTCCCTGGGAGCTGGTGGATGCATGCAACAAATCTCAGCTCTTTTGACTTCCCTCTCCTTCAGTCTCTGGGTCCCCATCCTTTCTGTGACAGATTTCTCTCCCTGTTTCCTGTTCTGTTGTATTTTGCTCTTGAATCGTGTCCCATCACATCAAAGAAGCATTTGTACCAGAGTTTAAGAGCCCTGTGTCTCCCAGTCAGAAGACCTGTCGGAAGGGTGCCTTTGGCAGTGTGGGGGCATTTTTGGTTGTTGCTGCCCAGGGTGGGGAGCTGCTGCTGCTGGCTTCCTGGGGAGCAGGTTCCTCAGCCCTGCGTGCAGTAGTGTTTGGGGTCACAAACCCAGCCCTGGCCTGGCAGAACCCCTAGGGGCCTTGGCTACCTTTGTTCCCTCTAACAGACTTCCCTGTGTGTAGAGAAAACATCACAGGCAGCCTCAGGGAAAGCGGCAGATGGAAACACCCAGGCAAACACAGGACCTAGGGACCTCATCACAGATGCTTTCCACGGGAATCTGCTCCCTCCCGAGGGAATTTGGCTTGGCCTAACAGCGCCCCCAGGAGGAGATCCCTGCCTGCAGGGAGATACTGGAAAGTAAATTTTACTGTTTATCTGCATACATCTAGAACTGACTCCAAAATTATTTTAGCCTCTCAAATTTCCCGATGGGACCAGTATCTTGTTTCTTGGACCATTCAGCTCACTGCATGTCTGGGTTCCTTTCTGTAAGGGGAGGAGTTTTCAGGAACCCGTCTCTCCAGCTGCTGTGTGCTCTGAGTACTGGCAAGGCCTCCCAGGTGCAATCCAGAAGCTGCTGACCCCCTCTGATTCCAAGCGTGTCTTTCCTCCCCAAAAACCTGCAGCAGATCCCCGACTTCCTGCTCACGGGTGCGCAGCCCTGGGCCTATCCTTGGCATCCCAGCCCTGGATTCTGCAGTCAGCAAACAGGGCAGGGAGCATCTGAGACCCAGAACCGCAGGGTCACCTGTTCCTAGTCCCTCTGGGTGAGAAAGGACAGCCCAGCATCTGTCCCTGTCTGCTGCTACCAGGGACTGTACCTTGTGTGCCCTGTGGCTCCGGGACATGCACAGGCAGGAATGTGTCCCACTTCCCCACAGAGACACGCACAGTGTGTATATTAAGGGGAAAAAAACTCAGATGGACAGACAGGCACAGCACCTGTCACCTCTGCGTGCATCCTGTGTGCTCAGTCCACCCCAACTCAACCCCAAAACCCAGATAGATCCACACCAGCAGCCAGGCCTGTCCAGCTGGAAGCAGGGCCCTGAGTGTGCTTGTGCCCAGCACTGGCCTCTAGTGCTGTGCAGAGTAGACACACTGCACACTACACGCACTGGTGCTGGGGACACGCAGTCGCAGCCAGCTCACAGTGCCACTTGTGTAACACATAGCCCGAAGTTCCTCTAGTGCTCACAGTAGACAAGGCGTGGCCACAGCCTCCCCACCACTGTGCCATCTGGGTCATGGGGCTGAGCCCAGGGCTGCTCCAGGACCAGTGTCTCCAACACAAGAACCACTGTGCTCATGGCCTGGGGGCAGGGGCAGTGCTTTCCCATGGGCACGGTGCCCACCCGAGGCCCCAGTAGGTGCCCTGAGGAGGCCTTCTGCCTGCACCCCAGCTGCACCCCAGTCAGTTTCACCCCCTTGGGGGTGCATACCAGACCTCTGGTTCCCTTGCTGCCTATACGCAGGCACCCCACCTCCTGACCCTGCTACAGTGCTGCCTTCTGCGCACACAAAGCAGAGAAGCCAGAACCCCAAGGTGTTCTCTTGGGTTGTTGGTTGGTTGGTTGATTGGTTGGTTGTTTCTTTGAGACAGGGTCTCACTGTGTAGCCCAGGCTGGCCTTGAACTTGCAACAATCCTCCTGTCTCAGCTTCCCAAGTTTTGGGACTCTAGGTTTGCACCACAACATCCACCAGAACCCTGAGTTTTCTGTGTGACTCTTCTTCCTCCACTATCCAAAGGGAAACAAGAATAATGACCTCTGTGTTTGTATGTTTTTTGTTTTTTGGTACGGAGAATCGAACTCACAATCTGGTGCCTGCCAGGCAGGTGCTTATGCCACTGAGCTAAATCCCCAGCCCATGTGTGGGTGGGTGGGTGTGTGTACATACAATAGTGAGGATTTGAACCCAAAAGTGCTGCACCACTGAGCCATATCCTGACCCCTTTTTTTACTTTTGAGACAGGGTCTCACTAAATTGCCCAGCCTGGGCTGGAACTTAGAATCCTCCTGCCTCAGCCTCCCAGAGTACTGGAATTACAGATATGTCCACCCCCAGCCAGATGGTGGCATTCTGACCAAGCTTTCCAGGGTATCCAGATGTTCCTCCCCAACCTCATAGTCGGCTGCAGTTTTAGACCAATCCTAGGCATTGTAATTTTAGAAGCCTCTTGCCTTAGCTGGGAAATCAGACCTGCCTAACTGCCAAAGCCAGGAAACAGAACCACCCAGCTCCACCAACAGACATTCAGAATTTCCCTTCCAAGTGTCTTCCCGAAAGAGCTTAAGGCTTCATATCATGGTGGTCCATACACACCCACACTTACAGCTGCACAACTCCTCACGGCTGATTCTCGTCCATCGACAGATAGACGGATAAAGTACATGATCAAGTACACACACTGGGGCGCCACTCTGCCAGGAAGAGGAGCAAACGAGACATTAGTAGGAAAATGGGTGGACCTTGAGACCATAATGTCAAGAGAAATAAATCAGACACATAAGCTTCAATATCACATAACTTCTCTTATATGAGAAACCCAAAGTATAAATTATTTTAAAAACAAAAGAGAAAGCAGTAGGCTAGATCTCTTATAAAGGAGAAAGGAATCTAGAGATGGAGGGAAAAGGGAATAAAAATTTGAATGTGGTGAGTACCTGTGCTAACTCCCTATAATAAATGTAAACATGCACTACAAATGTGAGCTAATAAGAAAAAGAACTGAAAGGAAAGAAAGAAAGAAATTCAGCCTGTTCCCCACCAGCCCGCACTTGCAGTGAGCTCGGAAGTCACCCTGCCCAGCCAGAGACACCCTGTCCCGGTGCCTGCATGGTGGTCCTGTCACAGCAGGGAACCATGGGGCACCCTTTCCTGGCTCAGGCTCAGCTGTGGCTCTCTGAAGCTGAGGGGCTCACATGGTAAGAAAACTTGTAAAGGAAATTTTAAAACTTTTAAAATGTCTTAAATCTGCCCCTATATTCGAGGATGAGAAAAGGCAGGCAGCCTGTCTCCATCATTAGGCAAAACTCAGCTGGCCTTGGCAGCCCAACACCTGCTGCAGCCTGTGAGGTAAGTGTAACTGAAACAAAAGTGCACCCTGTTACACTAATCCTGAATCCCAAGGATTCAGGGCAGCATCACCCAGAGACAGCTCGGCTCAGTCTAAAACAGTGATTGATTCCTTCCACTCACCCTAGATATGACCTTCCTATTATAGGATAGAGAACCCCCAAACCTGCCTAGCAATGTATGACAAGACAGTATGCAAGCAACTATAGGAAGTCCTGTTAGCAACCTTAGTACTTCCTGCTAGTTTTTTATACTTCCTGTTAACAACATATATAAATGCTTTATTAACCCCAAGACAGGGCTGATGACTTGAAGCTGAGATTCCCATCAGTTCACTGGCATAAATAAAGCTGTTTGCCTTCCACATTCCTCAGGCTGAGTGTCTTCCATCTGGCTCCATCCCACTTTTCTGCAATGACATGCCATCATGCACCATGTAGTGAGCCCCAGGGGACCTCAGAGACAGCTGTGGTGCTGCAGGATTGCAACGGAGCCACAGCGTGCGTGTGTGTGTTTTGAGAGGGTATGAAGTCCAGGCTGGCCCCAAACTCATGGCCATCCTCCTGCCTCAGCCTCCTGAGGGCTGGGATTATGGATGTGTGCCACTATGTCCAGCTCAAACATTTTTAAAAAGAGAACAGTGTATGTTTTCATCTACTTGCAGATTATCTTGGAGAAAGAATGGGTCTGTCCTCTGTCTCACTCTGTAGTCCAGGCAGACCTTAAACTTACTGCCTCAGCCTCCTCAGTGCTGGGATCGCAGGTGTGCACCATCACACCTGGCTCATTTATTCTGCTCTCATTTTTACTACTTAAATTGGTCCCTATACTCATTAACATTCAGGATTTTTTCTCTTTTAATGTAAGCATTTATATGCTGTGAGTTTTGACTGGTAATGCTTTTTGTAGCATTCTTACTACCATTCAGGTCTAATATTTTCAATTTCTGTGTATTTCCTTTTGACCTATGAATTATGTAAAAGTAAATTTTCTATTTTCCACTAGTATGGAGTTATCTGTATCCTTGTTATTGATTTCTAACTGCATTGCATGCAGTTGGAGAATGTGGTCAATGGAAGAAATTCTTGGAAATTTGTTGAGATTTGCTTTCTGGCCTATTATGTGGTCAAGTTTTATGAATATTTTATATCTGCTTGCAAAGAATTCAACTCTATCTAGGGCAGTGTTCTCTAAGGGACCATTAGACAAGTTTCTTACTTTTGCTCTTCAACTCTTTCTTATCCTTACTAACTTTTAAAAAGTAATCTACCACTGGGTGTGGGGGCATATGCCTATAATCCCAGCACTCAGGAGGCTGAGGCAGGAGTATCATGCAAGTTCGAGACCAGCCTGGGCTACAAAGTGAGCTCAAGTGAGACTCAACTGCATAGAGAGTCCCTGTCTCAAAAAGACCAAAAAAAAAAAAAAAGTGATTTACCAACAACTAAGAAAAAGGTAATAAAATATCCCACATGATTTCTATTTCTCTTTGTAGTTCCATTAAGTTTTACTGGTTTTATTTTGTATACCTAGAACCAGCTTAATCCTCACTGCAAAAGTTCTTTCTGATTCCCAAGATATACTAAGTCCAGAGAGAAGGGTGATGTTCTGATAACTTTTTTTTTTTTTTTTTTTTTTTTGCGGTACCGGGGATTGAACTCATGACCTTGTGCTTGCCAGGCAGGTACTTATGCCACTGAGATAAATCCCCAGCCCAATAACTTTTTTTTTTTTAGACAAAGTATTGTTATGCAGTTCAGGCTGGCCTTGAACTCACACCAAACTGGCCCAAAACTCCTAGAGCTCCTCCTGCGTCAGCCTCCCAAGTGGTGGGATTACAGGTGCCTGTCACTACCCCTGGCTGAAACTCTTCCTCAGAACTGAGATGTACTGATCATAGCACTGCCCTGTGTCTGGATTCTGACCACTCACTCAGGCCCAAACACCTCCACCTTAGCCCCGGGCTGTCATTGGCTGGAACAGTGCGAAGCAGGGAGGATGAGAGTGAGCGGAGGAGGTGAAGACCTTAGATCTGGGGGGACTCCCTCATTCAGTAAAGGGCAGTCCCCCCTTCTTTGGTGCCCAGTGTTGTGGATACGGGGACAAAGCCCCCTGGGAGGAGTTGGGACCAGGGCAGGGTCAGCCTGGGTTTTGTAAAGCTTGAGAGGAGCCACAGAGAACCCAGGACGTCCCCAGGAGACCCACCTAGGATAGCACACACGTGTTTACTGAAAATGCAGAAATGGACGCTCAGTGGTCTGTCCCCCTGCACCTCCTGGGAAACTCTCCACTTGCTCAGGGTACCTGTGCTTGCATTTGAAGACTGTTGATTTTTTTTTGCCTTTTTCTGATTTGCTTTCTTTGAAACAGGATCCCAATATGTAGCCCAGGCTGACCTCAAACTCACAGCCATCCTCCTGCCTCAGCTTCCCCAGTGCTGTAATTCAGATGGGCACTCCCACAGCTGACTCACCTCGATTCTCTTGCACGTGGCCAGGTCCTTGGGGACTGGGCTCTTCCGCCATCCTCTGGGCTGCTTCTGGGCTCCCAGGAAATCCTGTCATACACACAGCCACCTAAATGCGACTGGGCAGCAGCACAGGAGGGCTAACGTGTCAGAGACCCGTGAGCCTGACTGGGAATTCACTGCTGCCCTCGACCTCCATGCCACGGGCTGCAGGCTCGTCTGGGTGGCTTTGCGGGAACACGGCACTGAGAAGCCAGAAGCAGGGATGCTCTCAGGGCGGCTGTGGTCAAAGAGCAAGACCCTGGGGATCCCAGAGGACAGCCTTGTCGTTTGGCTGCTTAGGGGAGCAGCCCCAGGACCTGAGAAGCCCAGCAGCTTCCAAAACACATACCCCTATCCCTGTTCCTGTCCCTGTCCTTGTTCCCATAGGAGATGATGTGACTCCAGGAGACAGAGACCTTTTCAATATCACTAAGAACAGAACTAGTGCCATTCATTGCTTGAGCTTATTGTTAGCAGGAAATGTTCAACATTTTATCATTATTTTTGAAATTTAAATATTCATCCGGGTTAATAAACAATTATATTTATACCAGAATAATGATTGGCATGGGTTTTTTAAGTTAAACTTGGCACAGTGGCCATCCTCCTGCCTCAGCCTCCCAAGTGCTAGGATGACAGGTGACATCTGACTGGCGAGCTTTCTGGGAACCACGAAGTTTTGCTCGGCCATAGGAAGTGTAAAAGCATGTGCCCTGAGGTCTGTCAGAAATGCTGGTCAGACAATAAATGAGCAAGCTGGGGTAAGCTGCTGCCCCTAAAGCTGTTTTTTGCTCATAAACTGACATCACATCTACCCTCCCCGGACACAGGACAGGGTGGGGACCAGCCGAAGTGATGCACACAAAGCACTTGGAACCAAATAATAGCTCCAAAAATTTCTTTCATTATTGCGATTACGATACAATCATATGATGGAAAACTACATTCAGAATTATGCAGTAATAGATTCGTATTAGCCAAAGAAAAATGGCATAAAAGCCAGACACCGTGGCAAATGCCAGTAATCCCAGCCCTTGGGAGGCTGAGGCAGGAGGATCATTTGGAGTTCAAGGCCAGCCTGAACCACATAAGAAGACCCTATCTCAACAAACAAACAAACAAGCATAGAATGGTATGGATTCAATAATTTCATTTTTGTACACTATAAATATATAAAGATGTGATTAGAAAAGGTCTACAATTAGATTATTTCAAGAACTAATAATGGTTACCTCTAGATATGAAATTTCAAGTGTTTTTTGGCTTTTTTTTTTCTTAGGCAAGGTCTTGCTATATGGTTCAGCTGGCTTTGAACTTACTATGTAGCCCAGGCTAGCTTCAAACTTGTGATCCTCCTGCCTCAGCCTCACGAGGCACCTACAATTTCAAATTTAAAAATGAGAAGATTAAGGCTATAGCTCAGTGCTATGGTGGTTTCCTGGCACGGGCAATGCCCTGGGTCTAATCTCAGCCACACATACACACATACTCACACATGGGCACATGAAATGAATTGCCATTAATTCTCCTACATCTGCAATCCTGTGGAATTTAGCCACCCGACCTCCAGGGGTCTCTTGGCATTACAGGCTGGCCCACCCATCCCTCCCCTTGTTTGAATCCTGGCTGAACACTGCTGACCAAGCTTACACTGAGCCCCCAGGAGCTGCAGGCCGAAGCAAACGTTGGGACCCTTGGGCTGTGGCCCGTCCTGGCTGCCTGAGAAGCAGCTGCAGGCTGGAGCCCTTTGCCACAGTGTCCAATCTAAGGGTCGCGGCCAGACTGCGGCAGCTGGGGTGGCACAGGCCGCACGAACTGGAGAGGGGATGCCCCCTCCCGGTCCTGTCCTGCCATCTCCGGGTGCAGCAGGTGCCATGGCGCCCACACTGCGGCCCCCACATCCCTGCATCCACGGCGGGCGGCTTTCCTGCCAGCCCAGAGGCTCTGCCTGCCTGAGCCATGGCCACACCTTGCTCGCCCTGGGTCTGGGGGACTCAGTGCCCCGCCAGCAGCCCATTGTGTTGCAGGGCCTGAGCAGAGCAAGGACACAGAGCAAGACAACATGCAGAAAGAAGCCTCCGGAAGGGTCCTCTGGGTGTGAAAAGCCTTCAGTGATTACCCCGAAAAACGCTCTGCCATTGACCAGCAAATGCTTCTTTGCATTGATCTGCCTGGAAAGACTGGAGCTAAAACTCAATGCAGGCCCAGCTCAATGATTTAATGACTGGAGCCTAATATTAGCTGGCCAGTTACTAATAAATTCCTGTATCCCAAGCTGAGAGTGGTGATGCACGCCTGTTAATTCCAGCACTCTGGAGGCTGAGACAGGAGTATCTCTACAAGTTCAAGGCCAGCCTGGGCTACAGAGTGAGTTCAAGGCCAGCCTGAACTACGGAGACACGTGTGCCACAGAGGCTGTTCCTGTCACTGAAAAATTCTAAGAGGTTCGCTATCACTGTTGTAAGGAAACCACTGCTCCACCAGGGTGTGACAGCTACTCTCCAATTTCTCCACTTTGTTTTCTTATCTTTTCCACTCGGAATATCTTTTTTGTTTGTTATGTGGCAGACCAAATGACATATTGTCTTGTGCTCTGCAGACAGTTGGCTAACCTGATGCTTGCATTAGTCTTAAAAATTATAACCCTCATGGAAATGAACAGCCTACATTTCTTCCTCAAGGTAAATTCCAGCTGGCTTCTTTTGGCCAGTTCTTGTTGCCACAGTATTTTCTTCTCCTTCTCCTTGTCCAACCTGTTTTGTGAGTTTCCTGTGACCCAGGCCACAGAATTCACTAGAATTAAAAAGGCACTTGATGGGCCTTTCAAATTAGTGTTTTGTTTGCTTTGCGTTCCTTCATTTTTTTCTTTCTTTTCGGGGTTGGGGGGCACAGGGGATCCAGGTGACATAAAGCTTGCCAGGCAGGCGCTGTGCCGCTAAGCTGTATCCCTGGCCCCCGCTTTCATTTCAGGTTCATATAGATAATCTTGCCTCTATCACTGTCAAAGGCAAGTCGGTCTTGGAAATGAAACCTTCAACAAAACCACATTAAAAGAACAAGCAACAAGATTGGCACCACTGCGGTGAAAGAATTCAGAGAAAAGTAAGCCTTGAGCAAGCTAAGAGCACAGTTAGGTGGAAACTTCGTAACTTCCATTCTCTCATATGCTGCAGTCACATTGAGGACAGTTTTTTCTTTTTCTTTTTTGTATTTTTTTTCAGTACTGGGGATTGAACCCAGGGCCTTCACATTGCTATATCCTAAGCTACTTTTAAAATTTTTACTTAATTTTTTAAAATTTCTGGCTTTTTAGCCTTCCTTGCAAGCACACCGTTGGGAGTTCGATCCCCGGTAACCATTAAAAGCAAAAACAACAACAACAAAAAAACCACAAAACACTGCAATTAAATTTCGGGCTTTTTGAGACAGGGTCTCTGTGTAGTCCAGGCTGGCCCTGAACTCTCAGTGATCCTCCTGCCTCAGCCTTTTGAATGCTAGGATTACAAGCATCTGTCCCCATATCTGGCTGCTATCAGGACTTGCCATTACTCCCCCTTTTCTTGGTTTTCTGTACTGTGTATTGAACCCAGGACTTTATACATGCTGGGCAAACACTGTGTCACTGAGCTACATCCCAACCCTTTTTTATTTTGACACGAGGCCTTGCTAAATGTCCAGGCTGGCTTTTAACTTGCAATCCTCCTGCCTCAACCTTCCCACTTACTGGGATTACATGAATGCACCACCGTGCCTGTCTTGCTCTCCTTTGTAGAGCCTTAAAAGTGATCAGAGTCTGACCAAAATTCACTCAGTAATGTTAAAATGTAAACCACTTGGCACATGGGTTATTTGGAAGCCAATTATTTACTCCCCCAAATTTCCTTTTCAAAATATCCTATTATTGAATATGCTACCTTTAAAAAAATGTTCGACTCCATCCACATTTGACACCAGGCACTTGCTGTTTTTTTTCTTCTCCCTGTTTATAACAAACCTACAAAAAGCCACCGGCTTGTGCAGGTTTCTGTCCCTTGTCTGCATCAGAATCCCAGTCTGGTTGTCCTGGGCCTCAGGAACCTAATGACTTCAGCCTTCTCAGTCGCCGCTTCTGGGACCCATGGCTGCTGCTGCCCTGGAGCAGCCGTCCCCTTGCACAGGGACCCCCTCTCCAGACAGCTTTCTTCCCAGCACCCCCCACCCCACTGGCCACCCTGGTTCCCCCTCCCACGTCCTTCCCATAGCTCCTCCCAGAATCTATAGCCTGTCCCCCAGCGACCCTGGCCAGGCACCCTTCATCTCCCATCTAATTGCTGACAAGTCCCAAATGCACTGGGATTTCTCCAGCCAGATATCTTGTGAATTCCTGACTCATACCCCACAGTCTACTTGGCATCTCCGCTTGGATTTCAAACAGGAATCTCAAACATATCCTGACCAAAAATAAACTACTGATAGTTCCCCTGTCCCACCCCCATAAAATCCCTGGTGCTGCAGCCACTGTCTATTTTTGCATTTAGTTTTATTTCAAGACTTGGTTTTCGGTGATTGCATGTTTGGGGGAGGGTCTTGCTATGTAGCTCAGGGTGGCCTTGAACTGGCAGCAATCCTCCTGCCTAGTCTCCCAAGTACTGGGATTACAGGTGTGTGCCACCATGCCTGGCAATGGCTGCATATTTGTTCTCTTTAGTTTTGTGGGCAAATGTTGCTATTGTTGTCATTATTTTGAGACTGGGTCTCTATGTAATTCAGACTGGTCTTGAATTCACTATGTAACCTAACCTCCAAACTTGCAGGGATCTTTCTGCCTCAGCCTTCTGAGTGTTGGGATTGCAGCAATGTACTGCTACATCTGACTTTAAATTTTTATTTTTAGATTGGTTCTGGCTAAGTCATTAAATAGCTTGGGCTGACCTCCAGTTTGTGATTCTCCTGCCTCAGTCTACCAAAGTGCTGAGATTTTAGGCACTTGCCACCATGCCTGCCTTTTATCAAATTTTTGTTCATAATTTGAGGACAGCTGTTGTATGCATTTCCTGTGGCTGTATAAGAAACACCACAAACCGAGTGGCTCAAGACAAGAGAAGTTTATCATCCCTCAGTT
Organism: Hydrochoerus hydrochaeris; assembly: GCA_004027455.1. Taxonomy (NCBI): domain Eukaryota; kingdom Metazoa; phylum Chordata; class Mammalia; order Rodentia; family Hydrochaeridae; genus Hydrochoerus; species Hydrochoerus hydrochaeris. The sequence continues at coordinate 157,869 of PVLA01001519.1, read as the reverse complement.
ACAGTGTCTGAACGTCTGAACTCAAAGCATTAACAGAGCTCTGCTCCCTGTGGAGGCTCAAACGCGGGCATACTTCTTGCCTCTTCCTGTTTCCAGTGGCCCCACGAGTTGCCCCACTGATGGTAGTTTTGCTCCAGTCTGTCACACAACCATCTTCCCTTGGTCTCTCTGTCTCTGCCTGTGAGGTCCCCAGTCATACTGGCCCTGATCCTTGTGACCTCATCTTAATTCATCAGAAGCAGCCAGACATCCAGGTAAGATCTCATTCTGATCAACAGAGGTTGAGGACAGTTCACGAACACAGTGCAGCCCCAACCCTGCCCTCTGATGTCCTTGCTAAGTCACCACTGCAACCCTCTCTGACTTTGAACCTCATCTGCCAGATGTAACAAACCTGCCTGCTTTGGTTTATCCAGAATTAAAATAAGTCTAGTTCCTCTGCAGTTTTCCCTCATTAAATATTTTAAAACACCTAGACATGGTGATACATACCTTTAATCCCAGTACTTGGGAGGCTGAGGCAGAAAGACCACCTCAAATCCAAGGCCATGCTGAGTTTGAGGACAGCCTGAATTACTTAGTGAGACCCTGTCTCAAGAAAAAACAAAATATTTTGTTTTAAAGCAAAACCACAAAATTTTTCTATCTCCTTTAATGAGGGCGAAACTTTTTCCCATGCAAAATAATTTCACAAATATCCTTCTGGTAAAACACAGCAAAGATCTTAAACTTTTAACACAGGAGAGGAAAAAAGGTTTGTATGTTATCTCTGGGAATTAGAAAAAATATGTTGCAAATGCAAATCTAAGGTCTTTAAACTTGGAAATGCTCATAGAGAGCTAATAAAAAGTCAGTGATATCACACATTAAATTTCAACTAACTGCTACCGCCCTGGTGCAGGGGTAGCAGGAAGTCCTCTCCCAAGGGTCACTGATAATTAACTGAACCAATTATGTCTCCCTAGGAATTTAGATGAAAGACCTGGAGCTCTTAACTCCGAGGGAAAAGGGAAGAAGTGGAACACTGGGTATGGTGTCACACACCTGTAATCCCAGCACTCGCACGCCTGAGGCAAGAGGATTGTCATGAGTTCAAGGCCAGCCTGAAATACATGATGAGACTTTATTTCAAAAAACAGAGACAAAGAAACAAACCAAAAAAGTGCAAGGACACAAAAAAGTGCAAGGAAGAAGGCAGAAAGTACAGGCCACAGAACAGAGCAATCTGATTTAGCAGAACCCTTGGGGATGTTGCTTAGACGGTGGAAGAGTCATATCAACCAGCAGAGCTACTTTAGATACAAAAGCAAGTTGCACTCCCTCTCGTTGTTTTATTCTGAGACATGTACAGGCTGGATTTGAACTCACTGTGTAGCCCAGGGTGGCCTCAAACTCAGGGTGATCCTGCTGCCTCACCCTCCTGAGTGCTGGGGTTACAGGGATGCACCAGGCTTGGCTGTTTCTTCTATTTTGGGGGAAGTAGCACCCCCTAAACTGATTTTACAATCCACCAGGGAAGTTAGTGCTATTAGTTCAGTACCTACTATGGAAGAGGACATCCAAACCCACAAAATAAGCGTAACACTCTTTTTTGAGACAGGGTCTCGCTATGTATTCCAGGCTGGCCGCGAACTCGCGGCAATAGCCCTGCCTCAGCCTCCCAAGTGCTGGAACAACAGGAGTGCGCCACGATGCCCCACCCAAATTCTTGACATTTTAAATGAACGCTGATTCTATTCTTCCCACGGCCCTTCAGCAATGGATGACGCTTAGTCACCACCTACATCAAACCCAGACTGACTAATGCTAAAACAGCAGGACCGTAATTAAAAAAACGCAAAAGGCCAGAAGGCGTTTCCAGCCAACCCACAGCAAGCACACAACAGCCACGCGCCACACGCCTTTTAAGGGCTCAGAGGGCGCGAATCTGCCAACCGCTCGGCGCCCCGCCAATCATCGCGCCTCTTTCCCCGCCCCTCACCCAGCTCCGGCCAATCACTGGGTAGCTATCTCCCCCTCTCCCGCCCGCCCCCACCTCGGGCAGCCAGAGGCACTCCAACCTCGCTGGCGCCCAGCGGCGCTATTGCAGCCGGGATATATTTTTAGCTCTCCCAGCCAGCCGCCGACTCGTGGCTCCTGCTCTTCATCGCTCCCAATAGGAGACGGAGTTTCCGTTGCGTCACCGCGCGGGCAGGTGAGAACTGTCCAATCAGCGCTCGGGAAGGACAGGCGTCATTAGAAAGCGGCGGAAGGAGGTGGGAGGGTCATGACGCAGCGAGTTTCTGTCGTGACTTTTCCGGGGGCAACTTCGCCGCCCCTCTTTTTTCCTTTAAAGTAAAACGCGTCCTCGACGCACTCCCGTCCCTGCCGCACGCTTTTCTAGGGGTCGGCCGCGGCGGCGGGAGGGGCGGGGCTGACGGGAACCCGGGGCGGCCGCGCGGGGTCACGTGGGCGTGTTGTGGGGGGAGGGGCGCGGCCGCGCGGTCGGTTCCGGGCGGTTGGGCGCGCGAGCCAGCGAGGGAGCGAGGGTAGCCGCGCCCGCCGCCGCTTCCCCTGTTCTGTATGCGGCTCTGCCCCGGCGCGGCCGCCGCCGATCGCAGCAGCAGCCGCCGTCGCCGCGGTTGATGTGGTTGGGTTGGGGCTGAGGAGGTCGCCAAGATGCCGCAGTCCAAGTCCCGGAAGATCGCGATCCTTGGCTACCGGTCTGTGGGTGAGTAGCGCGGCGCGGCCTCCGGGCGCTGCTGGGGTCGGGGCCTCGCCTGGGCCCCCGGGGCGCCGGGACGCGGCCGGGCCTGCGAAGTTGGGAGCCGGCGCGGCCATGTGGCGGGCGGGCTGGCGGGTTTCGTAACCACCATCTTGCGCGGAGGCGGCGGCCCCGGGCGGGCGGCGGTCGGGGCGCGGCGGCGGGCGGCCGGGGCTGCACCTGTCCCCGCGCGGTCGGCGCCCGCGACCCAACTGTCCCTGCGTGCTGTGAAGTCCGCGGGAATCCAATAAAGCCCCGGCCGCATCCGGTGCGCCTGCCGTGTTGGGGCGAAGTCCAGCCTTTTAGACAACGGGGGGCTGCAAAAAGCACCGGGCGAAGAGGGCAAGTTTTCTACCCTAGAAGCCTGGGACAGCCCCAGCCCCCCTAGACCTTTGAAGCCGCCTCGAGTACTGCCCGAGGGCCAAAATAGGAAGGGTGAGGAAAAGACATTTGTGATTGCCCGGTGCCCTATTTTTCTCCGGGAGAAAATAAGGTCAGGTGCTTGGAGCCAGGCTGTTCAAGTAATTCAGAAGTCTTTTATTCTTTTTTCCTTTCTTTTTTTCTTCCCAAATAGTTAACCTACTCTTGAAACTAACTAGCAGTCGACTTTTTGCAGATTAGAGATGGGTGTGGGGGCGACAAGATGTCAGAAAAGGAGTTTTCTGTGCAGTCCGGGAGGAAACAGACTTGAACTTAACGCTGCACCTGCGTGAGGCTTTAGTGTCATTTATCCGCAGAAGCCGGGAAAAGTCACGTTGGTGGTTTTGCACTGTTTTCGAGAAGTAACTAAGGCATAGGTGCGCTCGACCAGAGGGGTGGGCGGGAGTTGGCCCCGGGGACTGCGGAGCGAGGCGGCAGTAGCTGTTGGAGAAAGCTTGAAGCTGCCGCCGCCCGTTGGACGGACTCCTCATCCTCAGCACGCGCTCTGCTCTGCTTTTCCGCCGCCCGTGCCAGGGTCTGTGCTCCTTGACCGGCTCGCGCGTGCTTACTCATCCTTTTCTGTGGCTTCACTGGGTGCTGCGGAGTGTGGGGGCATCGCAGGAGGGCGAGGTTTGTGGGGGACGCGACTCCTGTGTAGTGTGATACGAAGTTAGGGAAGGAGAGGGAGATTGTAGGTGACAGCCCTAACAGCCGGATCCTTGAAGTAACTGTGCATCGAATCGAGCCTTTTAATGTTCCTACCAGCCCACTTCCCAAATTCTGCCTTTATTGGGATCACCGTGCTGTTGCTTTTCCGTTCTCTTATTTCCACCTCTGCATTTTGGCGAGGACCAAGTCTGCTCTCATCTGGGCAGATACACAGCGCGGCTTATTGAAGGTAATAGGCCCTAAACTAGATCCGGTTAAGGGTGACAAGTACTTGGGCCACTAGATTTCAACTAAGACAGAGTCTAGGAGTTCCTTTCTTTTACCACTTGTAAAATTTAAAATAAAGATTATTTAGTGAGAAAGTGTTTGGGGCTCTGTTTGGTAAACAAGTTCCTTTTGTCTAGTCAAATCTATTGTCTTCCGTTAGAATCACTAGCTTCTTCAGCAAGGTGTGACCCAGCCAACTTTTCGCCTTTGCTTCATTTTTATTTTAAACTGTTTGTTAAATGCTGTTCTAATGTAGCCTGCAGAGAGATAACACAGTAACTTTTAAAATCTATTTTCTGTGCCCTCGGTGTGGCATAATTCTATATCCTCCATTTTTTCCATACTCATTTCAAGCATAGTGGTGATTAAGAGACATTTTGGAGAGGTTACATTACTCCCTGAGAAATTTGATTTACTGTTTGTTTGTTTTGAGTGTCTTGCTATGTAGTTCAAGCTGTCCTTAAACTCAGTATGTAGCCCAGCCTGGCCTTGAATTTGCAGAGATCCTCCTGTTTCAGCCTCCCAAGTGCTGAGATTACTGGTCTGTGTCACCATAGCTGGCTCCAGGAGAAATTTGAGCATGTGTATTCCTAGGTTATGATATTTCATGATGCTAATAAGCCCCTGGGTCATATTGACTGGCGATAAATCATTGTAGAAACAGGCTCATCAGAACCTGTCCTAAATGTTGATTAAATGTTCTATGCCAGTTTGACTGGAATATTTGTCATTGTAACTCCCATGTCACAAACTTTTAAAAGTTTGCCTTTCATTAAGTCTACGAAATGCCATGGTGGTTTTACTTCCAAATTGTGTGGGGTTTTTGGGAAACATTGATAAAACTATTAATAGGGAAAATATAAATCTCTGGTAATCTATACAACTTTTCCCCTGAAGTACTTTCTGTGTCATTTCAAGTGTTAAGGCTTTTAAGGACACGTCACCTTAGGGAAGTGCTTTGTGCTCATTTTTGTGGTGGCCAGATGTACGGCTTCCCTGATTTTCTTGTTCCTAATGGCCCAGTGGTCTCACTGTACGAGATTGCTGAATGTAACGGAGTTAAAGTGGTGTTGGTAAGCTGCCTTCAATCTGGCGCTCCGGCATGGGAGTCTTAGAGGACTTGGGTAATCTAGTTTACCACTAGCCCATAATCAGAAGCTTATTTATTATATGTAAGCTTCTTACCTACGGGTGACAAGAGGAACGTGAGCGGTAATCAGAAGTGAAGCAGCTGTGTGTGGCTTGGGACAGGTAACTCAGTGAAAGTACTTGGGTGATTGATTACCCTGTCAGGATGCAGAGGTAGTGCTGGGATACTTGATAGGGAAAGATGTCATCAGCTACTTGGCCATTCCCAGTAGAACACCACCAAATTGTATTTTGTTTTTAAATTATCCTGTCCTTTTCTGACGAATTGTATTGGGAAATTGAAAGATAAAAATATGCTTGCCATGTGTAAAATCTGTCCGTGTGTGGGATTGCGCTTATAGGTCCTTAGGACATTTTGATCATTGTGTACCTGTTGGGGGTGCGGGGTGCTATAGTGGCTACTGTGTATTGAAGCTGAGCATTACTCTTTTTTCAGTCTCATTGTTTTGTACAAGGGAATGATCAGAGCTCACTGTGGTTATGACGTTCAGATGCCTTATGTTACTTGGATGTCCAGGTTGATTTTATCTACTCAAACTTAGCTACATGGCCCCCCCCCCAAAACCCCATACTCCTTAGCAACCATTCCCTTTCTCTTTTAAGCCCCTGAAAGTCAGTAATCTGCTTTGTTTCTATAGATTTACTTTTCCTGGGCATTTCCTTTAAGTTGAGCCGCATTTGTGTTATTCGTGACCGGCATTGCTCACTTAGTATATAGTATTTTCAGGCTTCTTCTGCTTTGTAGCATGTGCCTGTACTGTCCTGTTTATGGCTGAATAATACTCCTTCATGTGAGTTTACCATATCTTGTTGGGTCATCATTTGGCTATGTGCGTTGCAACACTGTCATGAGCGTTCCTGTACAAATTCTTACATTGGTGTGTTTTCATTTCTCTTGGTTGTATTCCCACAAGTGGAATTGCTTGGTCATACAGTAGCTTTGTTTCACACTTTGAGGAAACTGTCAAGCTGTTTTCCAAAACAGTTGCCCTGTTTTACATTCCAACCAACAGGATGTGATTTTTTTTTTCCACACCCTCACCATGGACTTGTTATAGTCCATCCTTTGGTTTTAGCTGCCCTAGTAGGCATGAAGTACTTTCATGTGTGATTTGCAAGTTATTTCTTCCATCTGTGGGTTGTCTTTGTCTTTTTCTCTTTGATGTGGGCCTCCAACCCAGGGCCACTGTAGTTCATGATAGAATGCTGGACTTTTCATTTTCTTGATGGTGCCCTTAGAAATAAGAAATTAATTAATTGTGAGGTCTGTTTTACCTTTTTTTGTTGCTTGTGTTTTGGTGTCACATCCAGCAAACCATTGCCTAATCCAAGGCCATATATGTTAATTACTGTTTTCTTTTAGATGTTTACTCTGTTGCTGCTGCTTTCTTTTCCATTGCTGTACTGGGGATTGAATCCAGGGCCTTCAAACTGAACTGGACCCCCAGCCCTTTGTGCTCCCTCAGAGTCTGAGGCAGGGTCTCACTGAGCCCCTGAGCTGCTCTGACTGGGATGTGACTTACAGTCCTGTCTCAGCCTCCCAGAGTGCTGTGATTACACACGTGGCCACTTGTTGGCCTACTCTTGTGCTCATGTTTAGCTCTGTAATCTGTTAGAAATTCGTGTTTACTTAGTGTGAGGGAAGGGTACTTCTTCTGCACTTTATCCTTACCCACTATGTTGCAAGACTGTCTTGATTGAATTCTTTGATGGGAAATCAGATGACCACGGATTTAAGGGCTTCTTTTGCGATTCCCATTCCATTAATCTGCATGATTCTCTTTGCGTCACAGGCTTGATGTGAGTACTGTCATTTTCAGATAGTGGCCTGGGAGTCTTCTGTTCTTTTTCAAGATCATTCCAGCTATTCTGAGCTGCTTACATTTCCATATACATTTCAGGACTAGCTTGTTGGTTTCTGTCAAACAAGCAACTAAGGTTCTGCCATAGTGTTTTATGGTTTTTGAAGACTTAATAACTGACTGTAAAACAAGACCATTTCCTATCTGCTCTTGAATTCATTGTTACAGTATGTTAATGAAGCATAAGATTAAAATCTAGCCCCACAGAGATGTGTAATGGAAGACAGGTGAGTGTTTTGATGACTTTTTCAGAAAATTGTCTCGATTTTTTGTCAGAATCATAAGTGATACTTTTTTTTTTTTTGTCTTTTTAAGACAGGGTCTCGCTATGCAGTTCAGGCTGGCCTTGAGCTCACTTTGTAGCCCAGGCTGGTCTCGAACTTGCAATGATCCTCCTGCCTCAGCCTCCCGAGTACTGGGATTACAGGTGTGAGCCACCATGAGGGCTAGCAATAAGCTTCTTTAAGCTGGTTGCAGTGTGTGCAGTCTGAGATAGTGGATGGGTTTGTCCTATCCAGCTTCTTCCTCTAAACTGAATGGCTCCTGCTTTGCGCTTAGTTGGAATGGATTTTCTGCTGGTCTCATTTTGTAATATCATAGCTTGGTTTTTAGTTCTGTTGTGCAAATATTCCAGATACTGATACTGTCACCACCAATCTTAGACAGATCTAAGGATCAGGATGGTGTTTAAAGCTTTTCCAAATTTTGTGCTCACTCCAGCAGCACAAAATTTGTTTTCTAAATTCTATTATTTTTCCTTTGAAGTTCCAATTGTAATTTTGGTTATTTGTTCATGTTCTTACTTGGATTGACAATCACATTTCTTTAATTTCAGAAGAAAAAAACTGCCATTTACTCACGTGATAGATGAAATGACAGTTTGTGGTTATTCCTGCAAGTTAGAAAGGTGCTCATTGATAGAAGAGCTGGCCCAGCACTTTGCAAGCCGTTGCCCCGTGCCTTTCCTTAGGAAGGGGAAGGGACGGCACTGGTGCTTCAGTGCTCCTAGAAGTGGAGCAGGATGCCAAAGAGACGCACCCTGGGCCAGGATTCAGTGCCCTTAACTGTTTCTGCTGCTTTCTCAAGGGTGCTCAGTACAAGTGCCTGCACCATGAGTGCATGCATGGTAGTGAAGAATAAAATGATTTGCTCCACATGCATACCCACTGTCTCGGTTCATGCCAAGGGTGCCAGGCTAGCAGTTCAGCCACAGAGTCTGCACCTCTGTACAAATGTGAACAAAGTGGGGAAAGCATGTGATGTCTTAGTATTGTTAGGAAAGTAGATTCCGCCTCACGGGAACCTTGTCCAGGGGCCTCCAGAGGGCTGCACAGAACTCTTTGCAGAGTGTGGGACTGTGGCCTGCCAAGCTCTTGCTCCTGCCGGTTGCTCAGAGCTGAATGACAACAGCCAAGTCCCAGATCCTTGTAAGGGGGAGGTGGGCGGGTGCCGCCTTCCTCTGAGAGGCCCCGTAGCATTGTCACACACAAGGATGGTGCAGCAGGCAGACTTGGCAGCACTGAGAACGGAAGGAAGCTGAGGGTGGCAGGAACATGATGAGGTGGGGGTGGGAAGTGAAGCTGGAGAGGTAGGAGCTGTGCCATGCGAGGCTCTGTAGGCACTCTGGGGACGGTTCTTTCTTGGTACTTAGTAATAAGCAGGGAATTTAAAAAAGGGCTGGAGAGTCAGGTGTCTGCATCCCATCCCCTTCCCATCCACTTGGCGTCTGGGCACACTTGGGGTATGCTGTCACCTTTGGGCTTGGAGATAGGGAGGCTGGTCATGTACCGGGACTCCTATGCTAATAATGCCACGTTTAAGCATCAGCCTCAGGATGAAAGCCAGGAGAGGGACCTAAATAAAAACAGCGACTTTTTTGCAACATAAACAATAAGCAGCCTCCTTTACTTGTGATTGTGGAAATCATAAATGTTTTGGCACTTTCCTTAGGATCCAGGATAAAAGTCAGTAACTTTAACCTCATCTATGAGTGCATCGTATGTAGTTACTTCAGTAAATCAGAACTGAACCTGGACATGATTGTGTAAGCAAAAGTGAAGTCTTCGGTGACCATGCTTGAAAGAACCTTTACTCTTAGTTCTGGCTTGTTATGAAGTACTGTAAAAGTTAGATCTTAACAGCTGAAAATTATAAAACTTAGAGACTACCTTAAAGTCACACTGCTACCTGGCAGCATGCTGTTGGCTACTTTTACCATGAATTGGGTTAGAGTTTGAATACTGGATTTCAAATAATACAGGACATAGTTGCTCACATCAGTGACCCCAGCACTCAGGAGGCTGAAGTAGGAGGATCACTGAGTTCAAGGCCAGCCTGGGCTATATAGTGAGACCCTGTCTCAAAAAAACTAAAAGAAAAATAGAAAACCCTAGCCTTTGTATTTTGCCCTGTGGGTTAGTTAAAGCAGATTATTTAAGGATGATAATGAATTAACTCCTCAGTGTCCTGATTGCCTGGCAATTTTTTTGTTTTTTGTTTTTGGTGTTTTGTTTTGTTTTGAGGCAGGGTCTTGCTATAGGGACATTCATATATATATTCTGGCCTCAAACTCAAAGCAGTCATCTTGCCTCAACCTTCCATGTGCTGGGATTACAGACATGCACCACCACACCAGCTCTCTTGTTTTTCATTTTTTGAACCAGTGTCTCACTGTGTACTTTAGGCACGCTTTAAGTCGCTGTGTAGGCTAGGCTGGCCTCAATTGTAGGAGTGCTGGGATTACTGGGATGTACCACCAAGCCTGGTGATTGCTCTGTTTTACATAAAACATGGTTATTACGGTTTTGCTTGCTGGTTTGGTTTGGTTTGGTTTTTTGAGATAGGGTCTCACTATGTAGCCCAGGCTGGCCTTCAGTTCAGCAATCCTCCTGCCTCTGCCTCCTGAGTGCTAGGATTACAGGTTGTGCCACCACACACGGCCTACATAGTTATGTGTCTTGGCTGATACAGTTGAGTTGCTTCCCCACCATTTCTCATTTGTTGTATTTGTTTACAGAGAGATTGCTCAGGGACTTTTGGAACAAATTAGTGTTTTAACAAAAATACATAACCCTACTTTTTTCAAGATTAAGAGTTAAATGTTAACTACAGGGTGGCATAGTACATTATTTGAACAAGGGATGTAACTTAGTGTTTATGTGTAATCTAAAATGAAAATACTTTTCTAAGATTTGTATATCTTACATATAAAGGAGTATGGATGATACTTTGCTGGTTTAAAATACAAATCACCTTTGAAACTTATCTTTTAAGAGAATGCAGCTTCTCTCTGTGGGTCATGATTTGTGTGAATGACTGAACAAAACCTAATTGCAATCTGTCTTGTAAGAACATGGAAGGGAAACTGTCGAGAAGGGTGAGGAGCAGAGTGGAGGAGAGGGTGTTGTGGAGGTGAGCTAAAGTGTTGTTCATGCATTTGCAGGGAAGCCAGACAGACCTGGAGGGCTGGGGACCCCGCAGGCACTAGGGGAGGACAGTCCATGCTCTGAGGGCAGTGGGGGCAGTGGTGGGATGGGAAACGCCTGAGTGTGCTGTGGGCAGTGGGCTGGTTGGTTTGTGTCCTGCCTGTGTGACTGTGTGTAGAAAGGGGGCCTGGCTCAGCTGCGCAGGGACCCCACAGTGCGTGCTCCCGGGGAGGAGGACAGCCGTAGAGCAGGGGTGTGAATGAATGCCACCAGGTTTGAGGTACAGGGTACACACATAGCCATTCGTGCCGGGGCACTCATGACTCTCCCAGCCCAGTGAGGGAGCCACAGGAAACAGTGCGCTGTGGCCCTAGTATTAGCTTCTGGTGTTTTTGCAGCATTTACTGATGTGGAAGCACATGGTAAGTACCATCCATCAAGTGATGCCAAGGCCATTTCCTGAACACTGGCAGTGGCCACAGAGCTGGTACTCTAGCCGGATGCTACAAAAATTACTTCAATACCATTAGGATTAGTGCTTGTGAGAGAATAATCAAAACATGAATTTTGCCCATTGGCAGGAGTAGGGGCTTGTCGCCAAAGAAGAGACAGTGTGGCTCCCTTCTAGGCAGTGAGGTTGGCAGTGTGTCAGTGGCAAGGGACATACAGGGCCTTGCCTGTGTGCCTGTGCCAAAAACATTTGGAGGCCCTGTTAAAGTTTTAAACATTGAGCCATTGAGCCGGGCATGGTGGTGCACACCTGTAATCCTGGCACTTGGGAGGCTGAGGCAGGAGGATTGTTTCAATTTTGAGATCAGCCTGAACTGCATAGTGAGACCCTGTCTCTAAAAAAAAGTTTTAAACTTTTTCTTAGAAATTGTGGGGCTGGGGTTGGCATAAGTGCCTGTCTGGCAAGCACTAGGTCATGAGTTCGATCCCAGACACATTAAAAAAAAAAATTTGTGGCAAGTCATTGAAGACTTTTAAGGGTCAGAAAAAGCTCTTCATACCTGCCTTGCTGTCTGCTTACAGGGGCTGTCGTCATGGCCAGCACATTTCCTGTGTCCCGGAGACAGGCAGCTTTCCACACAAATCAGTTCTGATGATCCACTGCTCCTGGGCTCTCCTGTCACCCACGAGTGTGGCTCAGCGCCCCTTCTCCTTGCACGGTTGCTTCCCTGTTGCCTGAGTAGGACAGATGAGGAGATGGGCACAGACACTCAGTGTTCATTCTTTTTTTTCTTTTCTTCTTTTTTTTGGTACTGAGGATCAAACTCACAACCTTGTGCTTGCCAGGCAGGCGCTTATGCCACTGAGCTAAACCCTTGGCCCTCTGTTCACTCTTGTGGGGCACCGAAGGCCTCATCTTATCTACAGGCTGTGCTTGTCCTTTCTTCCTTCTGTCCTCCTTTTATTTGAGACAGTCTCTCTGTGTAGTTCAGGCTAGCCATGAATGCTTAGTGTAGCTCAGGCTGGCTTCAAACTTGCGGCAATGCTTCTGCCTCAGCCTCCCAAGTGCTGGGATATCTTCAAGTTTTTAGATCTCTTTCCGTGAAGGTTAGCCTAGAGCTAAATGTATACAAATTTAGGAAGCTAAGTTTATACAAATAGGATGTTCCTTTTCTTTTAAGCCTGTGGTATAGACTAGTATTGTCAAATAGAAATGGAGTGGAAAACACATGTAACTTTGGATTTCCTAGTAGCCCTGATAAAATAATGAACAGGTCAAATTAATACATTGAACTTGCCCCAAGATGTTCAAAATGTTGCCATTTCAACGTGTTATGAATATTGTTAATGTTTTTGTGACCTTAATGCTAAATTCTCGAGGGCTTTTGTATGTTCTACACCATGACTCCTCTCGGGGCTAGCCCAGCCCCGTTTCAGCTGCTCGCTGATCCTGTTCTGTTCCAGATGGTGTTGGGCAGCACAGGTAACACTGCAGGAAATACAACCAGTGTGGCTTTTTAAGAACTTTTGAAAAATGATCTTTATGTTTTTAATCATGCATGGTGACTGAGGAATATGCTTTATGTTTTATTTTTTTATATACTGTGCTTCGTTGTTGCTAGTTCGGATCAATCCTAAATTTCCTGCTCTTTAATATGTTAAAGGCCGCGTCCTACTTGAGCATTTGTCTTGTTGCTTTTCTTTAGCTCTTTCTCATCCTTAGCCTTCTGCACAGTTTTGCCCCAAATCTAGGAAAAGTCATTCTTTGTTACCATACATCTGCCTTCCTGTAGTTTATCAGGTCTATTCCATTGCATCTGGTTTGGTTACATTTCACTTGTCCTGTGGCAGTGACTATCCTATTTACAGTTTAGCAAAACAGTTTCCTGGCCTTCTTGGGTGACACTTTTCTTTCCCTTTACTTTAATGACTCCAACAGTGGATAAACTTTTTCACTTATGTACCTCATTCATGTTAAAAGGTACCTGGAGGAAACTTGTTTTTCCTGGTAGCATAGTGCCTGGCAGTAGCAGGAGACACAGTATTTGAATGGGTGACATTTTTATAGGCCGGTTCTACTTGTTCTGCTTGGCTTTGTAATAACAGTTACACCTTGCTTTTCCCTCTTTTTCTGTCACAGCATCTATTTTTAAAATTGGGAAATTGGTGTGAGAAGGATAAGATGATGTCAGCGCTGCTTAGCTCATAGGAACAAATGAGATAACACAGTGTCTCACTTGAAGATTCTGTTGAACAATTAAAGTTTGCATGCCCTTGTCTGGTGCTGTGGAGCTGAGTGTTCATGTTAGAATCACAGTGGCACTTTGCCAAAACACCACAAGCATTGTTTGTGTTCCCTTGTTTAAGAGTAGGGTGCAAAGCCAAGCGTGGGTGGTGCAAGCCTATAATCCCGGCACTCGGGAGGCTGAGGCAGGAGGGTCATTGCAAGTTTGACACCAGCCTGGGCTACAAAGTGAGCTCAAGGCCAGCCTGAACTGCATGGCAAGACCCTGTCTCAAAAAGATGGGGGGTGGGGAGTAGGGCACAAGCCAGGCATAGCTGCATGTGCTTGGGATCCCAGCACTTCTGAGGCTGATGCAGGAGCCTTGTGTAGAGTTTGAGGCCAACCGCTCAGCTACCTAGTGAGTTTAAGGTCAGCAAGATGCTCTCAAAAAACACAATAAAAAAAATACAGATAGAGGATACAGAAGGAGGAGTGTTTCTTTATAATGCACTCTTGGTGACCCTGATGTAAGTCCACATCATCTCTTCTCTGAAGGCAGTGGCATCTCAGTTTCTTTTGCTGTGAGTGCATTATAATTGTTAAACATGCAGCTGGCATTGTGTGTCCTGTAAGGAAAATAATAGGAAAACCATTTTTGCATTCCATTGTTCTCCCAGCCCTTTTAACAGTCATGATGTATTTAGACTCCAATCCAGATCAATGTGTAGTCTTTTCTGCTCATTGTTTATCCAGTCACCTGTCTTGGATAATTTGGGCTGTTCATATTCATAGTCTCTGTTGGCATGAATATTTGGTATTTCTTTGTGGGTAGATAGTGATTTCTTCTTGACAAATCCCTAGCAGTGGGACTGCTGGGTCACATGCATGTCAACTATATGCTTTGTGAGGACCTATGAAGCTGTTTCCCAAAACTTTTCTATCATTTTACACTTTCCCCCACAATGGACAGTAGAAGTGGCTGCAGTTTGTGCTCCCCCCAGTAGTGGGTGAGGGTATCAGTTGCTCCAAGTCCTCAAAGGCACTGCATGGCCACTTGTTTGAGACAGGGTCTCACTATGTAGTTCAGAATGGTCTTGAATTCACTGTGTAGCCCAAGCTGGCCTCAAACTTTGAGACTCAGGGAGCTTAACTTCTCCAGAGACCCAGCTTGGTTTCATACCATCATTTTGAATTGACACCCTAAACCTTTACCCACTATTTCTATTTCTACCAATTATGATGTTTCTGAAACCAGGCTGTGTGGAAAGTTTTGTTCACTGTGTGCCTCACCGTCTGCTGACCCACAGACTGCCCTTAAGAGATGATGCAGTCTGCATTAAAGAAATTCCGAGAAATGGGCAAAGTGGTTGTCACATGGTAAATGCTTTTTGCACTGTGCAGATGGTCAGAATTACTCCATTATTTACTTGAAATGTAAGCTCATTTATTATGTTTATATCAAATACTAGGAACAGGACTTTTGCCCTCAGTAATAGAGTTCTTCCTGAGTTTGAGAAGGTGGAGCTGAGGTTTGTTTGGCTTATTTTCCTTGCACCCTGAGTCCACCTGTCTTTGTCGCAAGGCCATCAGGTCTCTAGCAGGGCCACGCTTGTCTTGCCCCCGGGCCATTCTTCCCCATTCTCAAGACAGAAGATTCAAGCTTGAACAGCCTCTTTTTTTGGAGTTCCCAGAAGGCAGCACTGATGTCTCTTCATAAAGACCTAAAGTTTCCTTGAGAATTTTACTTCTAAACTTGGTCAAGTAGGTATGGAGTCAGAGTGATAGGTAAAGTTTTTTTTAAAGCAGAGAAATGGCTAATGGTGCCTAGCTGTGAAATACAAATTTATCAAATACAAGAGAAACAATTTAAATGCTTTTCAAAAAAATTCTCATTTCTCAGTTCTGTAACACTGCGATCAATTAGGATGTAAACACTAAGGAAAGTTACTAACTTAATAGCAAGAAGACCCGAGATCTAGTGGTCAGTCAACTCAAGAATACAGTTGTTTGCATCCTTTTCCTGCCATCTTTGATGTGGTTTTTAGGTGGTGGTACTTAAACTGTATGACATAGGCTCACCTAGAGGGCTTCAAAAAGTCCTGTTCCCAGACTGCTCCCCGTGGCAGTTAGGCCAGAATCACCAGAGATGAGATCCCAGGCCATAGCAGTCTTTGAAACTCCTAGGTGATCAATCAACAGGTGCAACGAAGGTTAAGAACCGATTTATTAATCTGTAGTTCAGCTTCTGTGCGTGTGCTCTGAAGACAGGGCCATCAGTGAGCTTGGCAGCAGCTCGAACTCCGAGCTCCCCGAGAAATGCAGTCCTGAGTGAACTCTTGTTCTTTAACACTGCAAAGCAGTGCTGTAGAGTACAGATACTCCTCATTTAATGACTGTTTGGACTTAAAACTCACTGCTCAGACTTATGACCCATCTTTTTTCTTTCTGTACCTCTTGTTTATAGAGCTGCAATGTCTCTTTTTGGTACAATGTACCTTGTTTATATAGTACTGTAATGTTTGCTGTTGTATGGGATAGTACCATAGTTTTTGCAAAAAATTATACATTGCAGTACTGCATGTAAGAATTAAGCAAATGAAAGCAAAGTCATCAAGTAGGAGTTTCCTTTGACCATTTCTTTGTTCTGAATATTGTAGTGTTCATCCTGTATACAGTTCCTCATTTAGCGGCCAGGTCAATTAAGGACCCCATTGCAGGAACAGAACTTGGTCATTAAAGGAGGAACATCTCTAGATTTTTCAAACTTGGCTCTAGATTGGAATCCAGTACTGGGCGATATATATTTTATATATATATTTATCTCCACACGCATGCTGTAGAAAATATGTGTATTCTTTTTAAAAACAAAATACTAAAGGAGAGCCAAGTGTGGTGACACACCCCTGTAATCCCAGCACTCTTGGGAGACTGAGGCAAGAGGATCACCGCCAGTTCAAGGCCTGCCTGGGCTACAAAGTGAGTTCAAGGACAGCCTGAACTGCATAGTAAAACCCTGTCTCAACAAGTCCAAAAAAACCCCTAACAGACCAGGGATATAGCTCAGCAGCAAAGTACCTGCTTAGCAAGTGTCCTGAGTAATTCCCAGGACAAAAATCAAAAAAACTAGACTACAGTTGCCACCTCTAAAAATTCTGATTTATGGAAGTGCTGCGGTGTTACTCAGAATCTGGGTTTGGCTGCTATATTTCCGTAATACCTAACATGTTTATCTGGCTCCTGTGTTTTCTGTAAATTGGTAGTTAAGATGTAGCAGTTTGATCAGATTTGGGTTTCTTCTACCTGTGCTACACTGTCTAGGAGTGGTTTATGTTTCCTTGGAAGATATTTAAAGTCAGATTATTTTTGTGGTGTTAATAGCTGCTGATCTTAATTGTTTTGTTCATGAATGTGTTGTTGTTGTTTTTGAGCCAAGGTCTCCCTTTTTAGTTCATTGTGACCTTGAACTCCGTCTGGTCTAATGCTGGGATTATAGGCATGTGCTACCATGCCAGGCTGTTCATTAGGTTTTTTTTTGGTTTTTTGTTCATTAATTTTTAAAACCATGGTGATTGTTTTAAGTTGTGTCCTTTTGATTACAAAGAATGTGTCCATACCCAGTTTCTTCTACTTACTGGGTTTATTGTGCTTATTTCCATATATTTCTCCCATTGTAGTAATCTTATCTGGAAAAGGAATTTCTGTCTGTTCAGTGATGTATCCCAGTGGCACAAATTGTGCTTGATTCACACATAAGAGCTGCCTAAGAAATATTTAAGTAAATGAATGAATTAGTCCATAGTCTGAGTGCTGAAAATTTGGACTTCAGAGTGCAGTGAAATGTTACCAAGCTGGGAGCTGTAAAAATATCGCTGGTAGGAGGGAGGAGTGGGAGAAAGACAGGTTGAGGAACTAATCTTGTTTTACAAATGCCATCTCTGTAACTGATGAAACTAGGAGTAAAAAGTTTAAGTGAATACAGGAGGCATTTAGCTCCAGAGAAACTGTGGAGTGGACCAACTATGCTGCCCCTGTGGAGATGGATGCCCGAAGTTGCAGCTTGCCTCTGGTCGGTAGTTTTTCAGTTGCATCCTTTCATTTATATTCTTTGAGTTCTATCCTAAAATTTCACTGATGTTTGATTTCTTTTGTAAGGTTAGAGAGCTGCTTCTCTTCCTTAATCAGCTTCAGAGCTTTAGCCTCTGTTTATCTGACCTCTAGTTTAAGTCTGAAGCTAGAATCTGCATACCTCTTGTGAAGTGTTGTGGTCAGTTCCCTGCAGGACGCACAGGTGTCCATTTAACCTGGGTTCGTATAGTGCGGCTGGGAGCTGCTGAAATGATTTCTGTGGGCTGCATTCGTCTTTGCGTCAAGCATGTAGCATCCAGTACTTCAGAGAGAAGCCATATGGACTGGAATAATAAACAGTAGAGAAACTGCTTACAGCTATTTCAGGAGGAGACTATTACGGATTAAAAACTGGTGGTCAGCTTAATACCAGCTGAATTAAATCAGCATGGTGCTGAGTGTAGGTGACCACCTGAGGAAAGCTGCCAGCATGAATGAAGGCATGGAGAAGAGGAGTGGGGTGCTGCTGTTTTGAGCAGTTGGTTCTCCTGGAGCTTGTCATGGCTAGCTTCTCTGATATGAAATCTGTCTTTATCATCGGAGGAGCTTAGGACCTTGTTGGTGAGAGCGACTGAGGTTCACTTTGGGGGCACTCAGGTCCTTACATTGAGCATCACTTCCTGGCTCTGGAGGGGCAGGTGCGTGCTGTTTAATCTCCAGAAGCTTGTCACACTGGCTTTCTGGCATGTACTCGACTGTTCTCATGGTTGGAGGAACTCAGGACCTTGTCGCTGAGGATGGCGTGCTACTTTTCAGGGCAGCCCTGGTCCTTATTTTGAGTATGACTTTTTGGCTCCAGTGTAGAATCCTCAACCTACTAACAATCTCCTGGCACAACCTCTTCATCCTGTTGGCATAGACTTTCTGGCTTCCATCACTGACCTTTGGGCCTTTCCAGCAGACCCATAAAACAGACTGCTAGACCTCCAGATAGACTTGTGGGAAGCATTGTCGTAGACTCTAGGTTTTCAGCTGGACTCATGCAGGACATTTCTGTGGGATCCAGGCCCTTAGCTGAATATTCTGAGTCTTTAGTATTGTGGACAGATTTCCTGCACTTTCTTATGTTTAACTCTGGGTGGCCATCATAAAATAATATAAATTCTGTGTCCTGATTGTAATTGTTCTCCTCACGACCCCTGACTACAGAGGTTGTGGAAGAGACTGGAAGGGATTGGGTAGGGAAAGTGGGCTAGAAAAACCTGGGTGGTAGGACAGTGTGCTGGACTCTTACTTTGAGCCAGGAGTGGTTGTGTCAGGGGTCCAGGCCTGATCACACAGCTCAAACTCCATTCCCTTTGTCTTATGCACCCTGGCCCTGCCATGGCCCCTGGGCATGGTAGGGGTGTGTGTGACACACTGCCAGGAGCTAGGGAGTGTTGCTCCTTCCTCTGGACTCAAAGCTTGCCCTAATTATGGCTGCATCCCTAGAGCCTGACTCCTATTAGGTGGTCTTCAAATGTTTACCATTTGAGCTGCTGGTGGAAGCTGGAATATTAGGAAACACGCAGATGCTGAAAAGTATTGGTGAATTTTTTTGTTGCAGTGCACCTTAAGTTTTGCTGCGTGGCAGAATCCCCTTGGGAACCTGGTTAATAACATCCTCCCTCTAGAGCTGCTCACACAGGAGGGGTGGGTGGGCTTCCTAATTTGCATTTGTAACAAGTATCTAGCCTTCTGGGCATACACCAAGAACTACTTGAGGAAGAGAAAGGGGAGCCACAGAAGATGTCCACAGAGATAGGCACGAAGGAAGGGAAGGGGGCAGCCTATTAATGGTCACTGCCAGCAGAGCTGTGACCTCTCCGGTTGAGCAACAGGCTCACAGTAGTGGTTGATTAGATTAAGATCACAGAAGTTGAGTGGAGGGGTCAGAGAAAGGAAAGGGCAGCTTCTGACAAAAGATGAGTGGGAAAGGATTCATCTTTAGGCCTGGGGCCTGAGTTAGAGAAGGAAGTGAAACCTGTGCAGGTTGAGGGTCAGTCATGGTTTGCTGTAGTGGATCTCTAACCTTTTGACTGCAGCCCTTGGTAAGAAATACATTTTACCTTGCTACTCAACCATAATAAATGTATGTGTAACTAAGAAGATTCAAGTAACTTATTTGCAGCCCCGGCCTGTGTTTCTGTTTCTTAAAAACAGTGTGGGTCATGGCTCAGTAAGTTGATCTCATGACCGAGTGGCTCACAGACCCTGCTTTGAAAACACTGCTTCAGAGCCAGTCTGGGTGTGGTGTGGAGGGTCACCCAGGGCTGCGAGTTGACTGGGACTTAGGAGGCAGCCAGGTCAGAGAGCAGCAGCAGTCTGCTCCTGGCGCTGGGTGGGTTGCTTAAGATTGCTAGAGCGAGACCACCGGGCTTTGTTTGAGGGTGTCATTACATAGCTTGGGTTGCGGATAATCGGAGTTCTTTCAAGAAGCATTAAAGAGATTGAGGGTAGGGCTAGGGCAGGGTAGGTAGCTCAGTGGTGTTGAGCCTGTGTTTGATGTGCATGAGCCCCAGGGCTTAATACCTGATACCCAAAAAATCAGAGGACTCAGAATAATTAAGGGCAGCTAAAAGGGCTGTCCTTGGAATGGATTGAATCCAGATACACAGTATGGGTCAGGCTCCCTCTTTTACTGGGTGACTTGATAGAAGAGCTCGTGGACCAAAGCCGTACTCTTTCCCCATCAGGTCTCAGCAAACCAGTAGCATGTGAGCAGTTTCTAGAGGCTGCTGGGGTATTTCTCACAGTTCTTCTAGGGAAACAAATATGAAGACTAGCTCAGAGCTAACCTGGAAGCTGTTCAAGAGGATAGTACCTGTTTTGCAGGAATCACAAGACATGAGATTCAGTTAGTGGTCTTAAGAATACACGTATTCTAATGAAAACAGAATAAAAGAGTCTTGGTCATGCCATTTAATCTCTGCAAAAAACATGACAGCTATTCTTACTTGTAAAAGCTCAGAAAAGTTTTTAAAAATAATTTATATGGTTTTCAGACTTGGTGGTTTTTGTTGTGGAGGAATAGTTTGTGGAAGCGAGTCACAGGGACTGGGATGTGGGTCCCCCCACAGCTTTTCTAAGCAGTGCCATCAGATGGATGAGTGGTGGTGGGATTTCTGTGTCTTATGCGCACTCCTGGGCTGGGCTGTCAGGTTGTCTCAGATAACATTTCTCCAGAGTTGGTCTGAAGGTTGAGGGTCCCCTCGGGTTGGGAGCAGAGTTGTGGCGGAATGTGTATCTTCAGGAATAGCCAGTATTTCGGGATCAGGTTGTTAGAAACAGAAGCCAGAGTAAATACATGAACTGGTGAGAGAGGTTAAGAGGTGATGGCAGTGGAGAAGATCATTGCTATAGGTCAAGCAGTGCTCATGTAGCTGTGGGAAGGATATTTGCAGCGCGGCCTGCAGGAGCAGGACACTTCCTCAGAGGCGTCCCAGGGCCGGAACCCTGGAGAGGCGGTGGAGTTTGTTCGCCGCGATTCTCCTTCTGTGCTGGCTTGTGAGGGTTTAGGGTTAGCTATCCAGTAATCCCACCTTTTCAGTGAAGACGGCAGAAAACAGCCTTCCTGTCCCTTCTTGATCTCAGTAATTAAATGATTTGCTCTCAGGAGAGACCCAAGGGAAACCTAGGTTTGTTTCAGTCCCACTTCTCCTAATGAGTAATAACCTTTTCCCCCAGCGGCCAGTCTGATTGAGAAATCGAATTTCTGCCCTAGGGAATGAAGTTTCAAGTTTTGACATCCGAGTCTGCTAGTTCTAGGCACAGTAGTTGACTGTCATCCTTCATGGGGATTTAGATTAGACTATATTGTTTGTTGGTTTTTTTTGGGGGGGGGAGGTTGGTACCAGATCGAACTCACGACCTCTTTGCACTTGGCGCCTCTGGGCTTAAGCCCCAGCCCCCATATTGTTTGCTCTGCCAGAATGACTGCTTAAGTTTTCAAGTGCAGTGTTGACTTAGCCTGCCAAATAATTTATTCCCTTGATGCGCTCAGTAGCTAGGTACAATTTTTTAAAATGTGGTCCACTTGTGTATCATTCTGTTTTTGCACTTTTTCTTATACCATCTTTTAAGGTTTTTTTTGAGACAGGGTCTCACTGTGTAGCCCAGGCTGGCTTTGAATTCACAGCAACCCTCCTGCCTCAGCCTCCCCAGTGCTGGCCTTATTACAGGTGTGTGCCAACACGTCTGGCCTTATACTGTTTTCTTTTAAGGGTCTCACTTTCTTTTTGGTTGACTGTTGCTTCCTGCATTTCATGAGACAACTCTTGAAGTTCTCTGTTCCTCCACCCCTGCAGGTAAGGTGGCAAGTCCTACCTGGGCAAGCACGGGACCAGTGCAGCAGATTCTCCTTTGGGATTTCTGCTGGGTCCCACCTCCTCTTGTCTCCAGGAGCTTACCTTGTGTATCATACACTTTCTTTTGCTATTTTTAATCCAGTTTTACTTCCAAAAGTTACATAAATCTTTTTATTCCCCTTACTCTTTTTCTGTGTAACTTCTGAACATTTCTAATTGTCTTTTGCTTCATGCAGTACCATCTCATTAGATGTAAGAATGTTTTCCTGTTTCAATTTTTCAGTTTACTAATACAAAATGAACTTTTTTCCATGTTGTCTTCATTATATAGAATAGCTTTGCTGTATTTTGAGGTAAGTTTTCCTATATGGGTGAATATATATGTCATGGATTCTTTTGAAAACAATCCACTTAAAATTGTGGAGTTCCTGAAACACTGTTGAATCCTGTAGGCAGGCCCATGGTTGAGTACTATAAGATAATGATTGAGTTATTTTTAAATCTTTCTTTTTTTTTGGTAGTTTTGAATCTTCTGTTGAGCTGTATTTCCCACTTTATGTAGAGATTTTTTTTTTCTAGTGTCTGAATACAAGGCCATGAAGTCTGTACCTCTCAGCTTTAATTTCATTCATTTGTTCAAAAATGCATGTCTGTGGTAGTGTCATGGACTAGTAATGGAAATAATTTTTAGATAAAGTAGCAAGAAGAGAGCTGGGCATGGTGACACATACCTATAATCTCACTTGGGAGGCTGAGGCAGGAGGATCACTGACAATTCCTCCTGGGCTACATAGTGAGTTGAAGGCCAGCCTCAACTACCTAGTGAGAACCTGTTTTAAAAAAGAAACAGTAAGCCAGGTGTTGTGGTGCACACCTATAACCTCAGCATTTGGGAAGCTGAGGCAGGAGGATCATTGCGAGTTCAAGACCAGTCCGCGCTAGAAAGTGACCTCAAGGCCAGCCTGCAACCTGGATAGAGAGACCCTGTCTCTCAAAAAAAGAAAAAGAAAGGGAAAAAAAAGAAGTAAAAAGTAGTAGGAAGAAATGAAATAGGGTAACTACAAGAGAGCAGGTGCCACCTTAGGTATGGTACTCTTGAGCCCAGACCAAAGTGATAGCAGTGAGTCATCTACTTGGAGATCTTGAGGAAGGCCAAGACAGCAGGAACTTGGCAATGCAGAAAGGATATGTGGAACCTAGGGCAGTGTAAGGAGTGACAGATAGGTTGGGGACAGGGGAGAAGATTGTTCTGTTGTCCAGAATCAAAAATTCAGTCTGATTTCACTGAGCATTGAGCTCTGCTGCGGAGGAAGTGGGCTTGCCCATTATGGGTTTCTTAGCTGTCTCCAGGAGATTCTGCTTTCAGTCCAGCATTTTAATGAATTAATCTAATCTTTGTATGTGAGGGTGTCGTGGTGTGCAAGCATTTTGCAGCCTGTGAGCTGTGCCTCTCCATGGTCTGGGGAAAGGGAGGTACAGTAGAGTCCCAGCATTGTCAGACTGGTATTACAGGACCTCTGGGGACAGACCTTAGGGGTGCTATGTGCGCGGAGTGGTGTTTGGTGATGTTCTGAGGATGTGAGAAGTAGCAGCTTAGGGGTGCCCTGGGGGAATGCCTTCTTCATGTTAGTGAAGTACCCTGGGCCTTGTCCTCATCCCTTTCTTCACAGGGTATGCACCTTGTTCTCAAATCTTCCAATAGAAATTTTAGGAGACTCAGAGGAAACAGAAGTTAGGGTGCTGGTTTTTTGTGAGGGTTTTGTTGTTTTTTTTTTTTGAGACAGGGTCTCTGTATTTCAGGCTGGCCTTGAATTCACTATGTTGCCCATGTGGCCTTGAACTCAGAGTGATCCTCCTGCCTCAGCCTCCTAAGTGTTGAGAGCATTTTAGTGTGTGCCAGCCATCACACCCAGCATTAGAGTTTGTTTTGTTTTGTTTTTTTGTACTAAGAATCAAATATAGGATCTTATACTTGCCAGGCAGGCACTGCACCACTGAGCTGAATCCCTGACCCCAGCATTAGAGCTCTAGTTCTTGATGTGTTAGCTTACAGGCTTGCTTGTTAACTGGTGATTTTGTATAATCCAAAATATTTCTTCATTGTCTAGGTACGGTAGGCCTTTGGTACTAATTGAGGTAGGATTTCTAACTTAAGGAGTTTTTAGATAAAAGATTTGGATTGATCTCTGGGGTGTAGCTCTTGGGAGAGAAAGTATATGAGGCTCTGGATTGATTTCTAAGCACTATAAGAAAAACAATGATTTCACATTACATGTTTACAGATTACTCTTAAAAACTGATGGAAGAACACACAGAACTGTTTGCTTTCACAGAATGTCTTGTGCTCATGGCCAGTAATATTTATGAATGTCACAGAAATGTGTAATTTATAACAGCTTAATTACTTGACAGTGTTCTCAAAAAGGACAAATTACAGAATTTATTTTGCTTCTTGAAATGTCCTCAAATGTTCTGAGCCAGGTACCTTCTTCATCTGTTGGAGTGGCTTTCTGTAAAGCAGAATTAATGGTTTATAGGCTAAATGTACTGAACTATTGTTCTCTTTTACAGGGAAATCCTCATTGACAATTCAGTTTGTTGAAGGCCAGTTTGTTGACTCCTATGACCCAACCATAGAAAACAGTAAGTATTGTCTTCAGGCTCTTAACACCCTGACAGGCTCCTCTCCCTACAAATGGCCATTGTATACTCCTGGGGGCTTTGACTACAGGAGTACTTGTTAGATTTGTACTTTAACTGGGAGCAGAGAAAACTAGCAGTGGGTAACACTGCAGTGAGTGAGGTTTCATTTAGTGTCCAGATTCCCTGCCATCTAGAAATTTCTACTCAAGTCAGGAGAAAATTGGTCCTATACTGGAGCATTCATAGCCAGACTCTGTTTTAGGAACAGAGCGTACAGTCTTATTTTTTCTCTTTCCCTTTGTCTTCCTACCTTGCCCAGACTGGTCTTGAACCCTGAGGCTCAAGGGAGCCTCCTGAGTAGCCGGGACTACCAGGAGCAACAAACCTTTAAGGCTTTCATTGATAAGGGCCAGCAGCAATGGCATGCTTGGGTTCACCCCCACAGGTTACAGGCAGGCACTACTGTGCCCTGCTGCCTGGCTTCTTAAAGCTAGGAACATCATCTTTAATTGTGCATGGGGCTTTTGTTTATTTCTCGTGGTGCAAGGATTAAATCTAGGGTCTCTGCACTAAGCTACATGTCCAGTCATTTTATTTTGCTAATTCAATAAATTGTCCGGCCTGGTCTCTACTTTGTGATCCTCCAGCCTTCTGGAGTGCTGGGATTATAGGTGTGCACGCTGCAGCTTTTTGCGTTTTACATGTTTGTCTATTTTAGTGTTCGGTCCTGAAGACATTTTTCATCTCAGAGATGATTTCAGGGTATTTGTTTATTGAAGTCTTTTTAGGCAAGAGCAGAAATGGATATCACATTACAGGTATCCCTTGGAAATTCAGGAGACATATTCATTAGATACCAGGTTCTATTTACTGGACTTCTGATAGTGTTGACAGAGGGCAAAAGCTTTTATTCCACTCTTACAGCCACTCTTTGGTAAAAAAACATGGTTCAGCAGTAACACTGAATTCAATTAAGGGAAAAAGTTATTGTGAATCTGTCACTGGTAACATAAATTTGTATATGGATGGTCTTAGGGCCATTTTTAAAACCTAGTACTCTGTAATTTAGAAGTAATCCCGTAGTAATTGTGTACTTGCCTTTGTAGTATGGGGAAGGCTGTTCATAGTAAACATGCAGCGGCAACATTTTCATAAAGCATCACTCTAAGCAAAAATTCTGGGACTCTGTCATCTTTAATCTAGGGATATAGGAAAATAACATTAACAAAGCCTTATATTATCTAATTTGGGGACACTTGTAGACCAGAATAGTGCTTATTCAGATATGTTTTATTATTGTTGTGTTAATCTAACTGCTCAGTAGAAACTAGATTGGTATGACAAAGTTAAACTAGTGGAGGCTTGTGACTTAGAAGCAGTTTATAACTTCTGCCAGCTCATCTCAGAGTACCATTCCTGATGAATAAGACTCCTCCCGGCAAACTAGGACGTTCCAGGAGGAGTGTTGCTTTATCGAGTTTGCCTACTAATCCACTTCTCATGGGGTATGAATTAGGAGTGCTTAGCATACATAAGCAACAAATCCTACTTTGTGGATACCAAATTCTAGAAAGTTTATTAGCATATTTACTAGCCTTTACTACTAAATAGCTGTTAAACTCCTTAGGGAATTACAGGGTTTGGGAATAGAATGACTGAAAAAGGAGGTGTGAGAGCATTCAGGGAAAGTGATGGTAGGAAAACATCAGCTTTCTGTTTTGCACAAGGTTAGATTTAGAGAGCTGAGAGGATGTGCTTCTAGACTGTCCTCTTAGGACACTTCTGTCATCTGTAGAGCCAGAATATGGCGGTTTCCCATGACACGATGGAAGGTCTTCAGTTTGATTTTGATTCACTGTAGAAATGCATATCTTTTTATGTGCAAGGCCCTACCTGACTGTTTGTTAATACTCTTTTGTTGTGCATATTATATCTCCCACTGTCTCACTCGGATCTTTTCCTGCTTTCCAGTGATCTTCTTGCAGTTTGCTGTGGACTCTCTCATGTACCCAGCTCCAAGCTCTCTGCCAAACTCTGGGCTTTTTTATTTCACTGCCCTTGTGTTCTCTTGGTTTCTCGGTAGCATCACAACTCTTTAGTTCCCTCCTTTTGCAGCGCTAGTATTCCTCCTGTCTTCTGTGCCTTGTAATGGTAACTCTGTTCATTTTGTTGCTCAAGCTGAAAACTCTGGCACCTCGCTTCCCACTGGTCAGCAGTCCTGTGGCTCTGCCTCCACATACGTGCAGAGTTTCTGCCCCCGGTGTGGGCCACCACCCTCTTCTGTACATCCAGTTCAGTGATAAGGAGATGACCCTTTTCACGGTTAGTGATAAATAGACTCCTGCAGCATTCATGGTCTATTCTGCTTCTTGCTGGCATTGGTCACTGTGCTGGGGCTCCCACCGCCTACCCCTGTGTCCTCCTCTTTGCCTGTTGCTCAGAGTCACCAGAGTGATCTTTCAGGGATACACATCAGATTGTGTTTTTGCCTGCTCACAGTCCTGGGTGGTTACCTCAGGCAGTGTGATCATCCGAGGCCTTGCTCCTGTAGATGACCTGGTCACCTGCCTGATGGTCTTATGCCAGACAGAGTGCCGCTGCAGCTGGCAGGTGCGTGTGTGCCTCTGCCTTCCATCAGCTTGTGGCCAGACCCTGCAGCGAGTGTCCTAGGCACCAAGAGCGGGGCTGCTGGTGGCAGGTAGCAACAGTGGCGCTGGGGAAATACTTTGTTTCATTAATCTCGTCACAGTGATTACATTGGACCTCATTACCACCCATACTTAGTTTTGATTGAAAGCCACGACTTTCACTAGTGTTTCTTACATGATTTACATCAAATCTGCAAATGTGTACTTCCGCAACCTACCCAGCAGAATTGGTTTCTAACACTGCATCGTGACTGCCCCCTGGCTGACAGTCATTGAAAGTTTCCACACAGCAGATGATCCCAGTCAGAGGTCACAGTGTGAAAAATAACTTAGATTGCTTCTTAAATCAGCACAACAGGTCACAGTGGTGGGTATCCCCATCTTGAGTTAGTCTGATTCGGGATGCCGGTGTCATTGCTGCTGCGGCGCTCTGCCACTCACCTGCATCTTCAGCCCTTTTTGTTTGAGGGGGAGGGGAACAGGGTCTCACAAAATTGCCCAATCTGGTCTCAGACTTACAGTGCTCTTACCTCAGCCTCTGGAACAGCTGGAATTACAGGCTTGGACCAATCTGACTGAATTTCCTTCCAGTCTACTACTTTCTTTAAAGCAGTCACTTCCAGAAGGGTTCACAGTGATACACAGTGTGGTGGCCAGCCTGTGACCTCTGCACTGCACGGGAAAAAGCGACACTCGTGCAACTCCCGTGGCTACCTTTCTCCCTGTTTAACTTGGGACCCAGTGAGGCTCTCCTGTCTCCCTTCTTGTCACTTAGAGGATTCTTGAACAATTTCCATCTGACTCTTGTCTTTGATGTGCGACAAAGTGACCTCTCTTAGGTGTCTGAGGCATTGATCCTACTGCTTGGCTGTCACAGTGCTAGGTCGCCAGGCAAGAGTTGACTGGAGCTGGGCACATAGAGGAAACCGTTTGACTTCTGCGTAGGGTTCCAGATGGTTATTTTTTCAATATTCTGTTACTGTTAATAGTTCTTTCCTCTCACCTGCATGTGTTGAAGCCTGATTCCTTAGAATTCTGAATTATCTCCTCCTTTGGAATCTGATTTCTTCTTCCTTGGTAGGTAAAAGAAGTTGTGATAAAATGGACCCTTAAGCTAAGTGGGGTGGCAGCATCAGTGCAGAATGTCTTTCCCACTGCTGCTTTATCTACCAGTAATATTGTTAATTTTTTATGTAGTGAAAGTTCTTAACACTTGAATTAATGTGCACTCCTTGTGCTCAACACCAGCCTTCTGTAAATGAATGGAAGACTTCTGTGGTTTGGATTCACCCTAGGCCTCACACTTCATGTAGTACATTTCACTTCCTTGCAAAAGGAAAGGACTCTCCCCAGAGCCCGGATTCTTTTTATTAGATATGAATCATTGCCTAATTAGTTTCCCTGGAAAAGAGTCAAGACCCAAGCAAGACCACAGTGATGCTTAGTTAGATAATGGTGGATAATCGAAGTAGGGAAGAATCCATACAGCTCAAGAGATTCATTCTTTTTTGTTTGCTGCGAACTTCTTGTGAGCTTGTTAGGGGCTCCATGCTTGATCCTTTGTCATCCTTCAGACTTGGAAGTGATCTAGAGTTAATTTACTAAAACTAATATTTAACCCCCTTTTTCCCTCTAGCTTTCACAAAGTTGATCACAGTAAATGGACAAGAATATCATCTTCAGCTCGTAGATACAGCTGGGCAAGTAAGTGACCTCAGGACTGCGGGGTCCCCTGTGGGGGGCAGGGGGGCAGCGGGGCGGGGGGTGGCCAGGCCTGCCCTGCCCAGCTGAGTGAACAGCAGTGAGGCCAAGCACCCTTAGAGCTGTGTGTGTGTCCTGGGATGCTGACAGGCTTTGTCCTAAGTGTGTGTGGTTGCTTCCAGGGAACTCATTTTCCCGCTTTAGGGTAGTTCTAAGTTTTCTTAATTCAGGGGGTTGACACTTATTATAGAGTAGTGGTTTTCTATTTTATAAGTATCAATTCTGTAGTAGAAAATATTAGTGCTTTTTTCCCTCAGTAATGTATGTTCTCCTACTTTAAAAGCAAAAATAAATCTCAGAGGACCAGCATGAGAGAGGTAAAGGGCAGAAACAGGCAGTCTTATCTTAGGAAGACTTGGGCGGTGAAACGTGAATTTCAGTCTGATTTGCTGACAGTGGGTAATTGCCAAAAGTTAAGTTATACCCAAAAGGGATACTTACAGGTTAATCAGTGTGACGGTGGTGTGTGGAATGGTTCACCAGGGCAACTGACTGGAAGCCAGGGGAAAAGAAATGAGTAGTGCTGGGAATGAAAAAGCCCTTTGACAGTTTAGCTGCCTCGTTTCCATGGTAGCCGCTTCCACTTTGACTAGGAACTATTCTGTTAGACTGAATCTGTCCCTGTTCGCTGGAGGGCGGGAGCAGCAGAGGGTGGTGTCTGGTTCCTGACTCCTCCTCCCCCAGTTTACAAACACAAAGGGCTGGGAATCTCGAGGTGGGTGCTCTAATCTGGCCAGCCACCTTGAAAAGAAGCATTTTCTGGAGCCCGGGGGAGCTGAAGTAAGCCTATAGTGCAATG
Organism: Hydrochoerus hydrochaeris; assembly: GCA_004027455.1. Lineage (NCBI taxonomy): Eukaryota > Metazoa > Chordata > Mammalia > Rodentia > Hydrochaeridae > Hydrochoerus > Hydrochoerus hydrochaeris. The sequence continues at coordinate 128,398 of PVLA01001519.1, read as the reverse complement.
TGATGTGTCCTGTGGGTTGGGAATGCATTCCCTCTCTTTGTTGGAAGTGAACTGGGAATGCATTCCCTCTCTTTGTTGGAAGTGAACGAGAAGGAAACTGCGGCCCCTTTGTGAAGCAAGAAATAGCTACACTGAGTGGTGTTAGCGCCGGAGAAACCCTGGGGTTTCTATTCTGAAAGCTGGGAAGGAAATAAACCACATGTGTGGTCTGGGCACACGTGCTTGCGCGCACACACGCACACACTCACGCTCACGCTGCCGCTGTGCACCCTGGCTGTGGTTGATGCTCTTTGGAGCAGGACATGCCAGCAGCCATCTGTGAGCAGAGCCATCCCGGGGGCCTGTCCCGTGACGGAGTGTGGGACAGGACTCCTCAGAACAAGGAGCAGCCTCCATGCCAAAGGGACACAGCTACTCTAGGGCTGGCGGAGAGGAGCTTCCGGGCAGCATGCTTTGGGTTTGTGTCTGTCTTTACAGGGACGCTGACTGGGTAGTTTTGCCTGAACTAAGACACATTTGGCCTCTGGGGGCTTTGGGTAGTGGCTGTGCTGGGGCAGCAGGGGAGCACCCTCTGTGCCTACAATGGGATCTCACTGTCAGCAAGGGTGTTTGGAATCTTCCTGAAGCTCCTAAAAAATGAGACTGTGGCTGTAGATTGGTAAATCACTTCCAAGTAGTGTTAGAAAGTTCCCTCTACAGGGACAGTGCTTCTCGGGTCAAGCACGGGCTGGGGTCCCAGCGTGTGAGGAGAGAGGAGCCCTTACTGCACCTCTCACTGCCTTCTGTACAGCGGGGAAAGGGCAATGTCCACCTGGCTCACCACAAGCAGCTGTGGACCCTGATGTGATGCCTCAAGGCTGGCAGACTCCCAGCTGTTGGTGCAAGGATCTGGGCAACTGGGAAGAGCTGTAGAGCCACGTGTTTGTGTCTTTGTGCTGGCTTCCTTATCAGTGGAGGAGGTGGGCCTGTTCTGAAGCAGTGGTGGTGAACCTGTGGTACACATCATAGTGTTCTTTTAAGATAAAAAGATAGTAATGTGTGAATTTTATTTTCATAAAATAAAACCTCAATGTTGAGGTTTAATTGCAGTGTTGGCATTTTGCGTACATTAGTTGGGTTTGGCTTGCAGTGTGAGCACTCAAGTTTAAAAGGTTCACCATCACTGGTCTGTCTGCCATGCATGTACAGTGGGGCACCAAAGATCTCATGTTTGTTAGGGTAATGAGGTTAGTGGAGCAAGAGGGAGTGAGTGTATGATGTGTGATAAGACAGGAGCCATGGGTGGGTTTGCAGCTCTGTGGCTCCTTTGGGTATTCAGGAAAGACAGATGTGGTGGCATATGCGTGTAGTTCCAGCATTAGGGAGGCTGAAGCAGGAGAGTCACAGCAAGTTTAAGGCCATTGTACACTTCTCATTTGGCTATTTTGAATAATTTATCATTGTGGCCGATAGTTCTTAAAAGAGATGATGATAAGAAAGGATATGGTTGTGTTTACAATTCATCGTTATAAACCCATTCACATTGCATTCAGCTGTGGTTCTACCCCTGATCTGTAACAAGCTCTGGAAGAGTGAGCCCCTGCATTTGGGGTCACACAGGCTGGTTGTGGATTAGGGCAGATGGTCACGGGGGAGAGAAAGAAATCCTTTTAAAGGGATCTGCCACTGATTATAGTCCCAGAGGGGAGTCCAAGAGTTCCAGAAGACCCTGTCTCCAAAAAAAGTAACCCAAAATAAGTTTGTTCACTAATTCACACTTTTGGATCTTTTTTGAGACAGAGCCTTACTGTACAGTTTAGGCTAGCTTTGAATTCTTAGGGATCCTCCTGCCTCAGCTTCCCAAGTGCTGGGGTTACAGGCATGCACCACCACATCTAGACAGTAATTTATACGTTTGAGTAAACTTGCTCACACTAAATTGCTGCTTAGCAAGCTATTCACAGCAGTGAATGCTATTTACCTAGTATGCGTTATTACCCACCCAGCTCGTGGGCACTTCCTGGAAACATTATGTTAGCCAGTTTTCCCACTGTGGAAACATCAGCGCATACGTGTGTAAACCTGTGTGGGAGAGCCTGCTGCACTTCTAAGCTGTTTAGTGTGTATATTTTTATGTGTGAGTGTGTAATATAGTTTACTGCTGCTAGAGCCATGAACAAAGCACAAGAAGATTGAATCAGGCACAAGAGAAAAATAAAACTAAAAGACAGGAATGAGATGTGTAAGTGACTGCTGTCATGTCATGTGACCTATCATTTGTTTTTGCAGTACCAGGGACTGAACTCAAGGCCTTCAAACAGAGCTACGGCCTCAGTTTGTTGTGTTGTGTTGTGTTTTGAAAATGGATCACTAAATCACTTAAGTTAGACCGTGGCTAGTGATGCAGGCCTGTAATCCCAGCACTTGGAAAGCTGAGTGAGGCAGGAGGATGGCCATGAGTTCAGGGCCAGCCTGAACTGCATAATGAAACGCTGTCTCAAAAGTATAGAATAAAACCTTCCATTGTGACTTTAATTTTAAATCAGTCAGTCTGTCACCTGAGTTGTCCGGGCAGGGCTCAGATTTGTGATTCTCTTGCCTCAGCCTCCCAGAACACTGGGATTATAGGCAAGCACCACCGCAGCCAGCTGTCACACTGCTTTACAGTCAGCCTTTATTTTCGCAGTGCTGAGGGTTAAGCCCAGGGCTTCAGGCCTGCCAGCCAAGTATGTACTCTTATCACTGAGCTGGGTTCCAGCCCCCACTTCTATAAATAAGTGGAAATAGGCTTTAAAATAACAATGGAAAGTATAGTGCAGTAAGTACAGAGAACAGTAACACTTGTCATTACCAGGAATTGTGTGCTGTGTGTGCAACTGTGTGTATTGTGCTTTTGTGTGGCTGTAGTGGCCTGTCACCACAAGCACGAGAAGGTGGAGTGTAGGGTGTTAAGAGCAGCACTGCATTAAGAGTTGGCAGAATTGCAGGAACCCTGTTTTCTGTGTGGTCCATCACTGACCAGAGGTTAGGCTGTGAGTCTAGGGTATTTTTTGTTTGTTTGTAGTTATAGTACTAGGGGTTGAACCCAGGGCTGGCTTGCTTTTTTGCCTTGAGCTACATCCTCAGCCCTATTTATTTTTGTTTTTTCTGGGGGTAGACTTTTTTGAGACCAGGTCTTGCTATGCAGTTCAGGCTGGCCTCCTGCCTGGTTTTAAAATAGAATCTTGATAAGTTTCCCAGACCTGTGTTGAATGTGGAGTCATCCTGCCTCAGTCTCCCAAGTGGCTGGGATTACAGGCATGTGCCACCACATCCAGCTATCCTAGCTGTCTTAATTTGTGGAGCTGTTGTCTCTGTTAGTCCGTGTTTGCAGGACATAGTAATCCCATTGCTAGGGGAGGGGGGGTTGTCCATGTACGTGACACCTCTTCCCTCCCCCACCCTGGCTGTCCCAGCAAACCCTTTGTCAGCCTCTAGTATCGTGTACATCTAAAATACAGTACTGTTGCTCTTTTTGACACAGTAATACAGCTCCATCTTAGAAATTCTTCCCCAGCCCCACACACTCCCATGGCTGTGTTGTGCCTAGTTGGGATTTGTGGTGAGGTCATTAGAACTGCTGATCAGCGGTGGTGATGCCCTCAGTTTTGACCCCACTGTTACCCACAGTGAACACCCCGCATGTCAGCGTTGTTTTTCTCATCGTGAGGGGCTGTGGGCTGCTCCGTGTCTGGTGACCTCCATGTCCCTGCTTTGAGTTACCTGTCTCTCAGTGAGCTCTGCCCTTAGTTACTGTGCTTGCTGTCTTGAGATTTAACTTGTGAAGGATGTTAGCATTTTAGGTATGTTCTGAGATGCAAGGTTTGTTTTTCTTTTATGGTTTTTGTTTGAGAGGTTTGCAGTCATAAAGAACATTTTAATTTTCCTGCAAATGAGTTTATTACTTCTTATTTAACCAGGTTTTAAAAATTCTTCCACGTCCCCATAGTTTTCATACCCCCCACCCCAGGGCTGAGAATTGAACCCAGGGCCTCCACACTAAGCTGTATCCCCAGACTGTATTTTTTAATTTTGAGACAGGACCTTCCCAAGTTGCAAAATTGTCTAGCCTGGGTTTAAGCTTGTGGTACTCCTGCCTTAGCTTCCCAGAGTGCTGGGGACCCTGTAGCTAATGCCCAGACTGCTTTGGATCCTTCTAGGACTTCCAATCTGTTCAGTCGTGAGCCTGTGTACATGTAGCTGCTGTAGCTGCTTTCCACTCCCCACACCCTGCGGCTGCCCTTGTTTCGCAGAAGGTCTGCGGCTTCCTAGAATTGTGGTGTGTTCACATGTAGGAATTCACTGTTCCTCGGTGATGACCTTGCATAGTTTCGCTTGAGACTGTGGCACGCCGTTGCTTTCCTCTTAAGTCTCTCATGCCTGGGAAGTGTTTGAGGCCTTCTGTATATGAATCACTGCTTGCTTAAGCTCATCCTTAGGAATGTGTTTGTGGGGCAGAGGCGCAGGGGTTGTATCTTTGTTGTGATGGCTCTGAAGCTTGCAGCTGACTCGTCCTCTTTGAGGTGCCTATGCGTGGCTGGGTTTCATACAGTGCTGCTTTTCTTTATTCTCATGTCTGTCCTTTAGGAAAAAGGAGAGTTAAGCTTTGGACCTGTAGTGGCCAAGCTATAGCCAAGATCATTGCAGATCTTTTTAATCCTATCTGTTGTTGCATTATGAGAAATTATTTTCAAAAAATAAACACTAAAAAATACAATGTAAGAAAACTATGTACCAAAAATGAGCGAAGGTTCTGTTTTATATATAGAAAGTTTTAGGAATAGAAGCACTGTTTTCTGTTTAATTGCTGTTTATGATGTCAAAGAATTGAAATAAAACTTCATACTTCTTTGATTTGTTTCTGTTTTTTTCCAAATACATTTTACTTCAGGGAGAAACAAGAAAAAAAAACTAAAGCAAAATTTCAGAACATGTCAGTCAGGAGGCAGCGTGGTGCACACACTGCACGCTGTCATCCCCAGATCACCCACCCAGAGCACAGGAGGTGTCTACCCTCCGTTGTCTGAACGATGCCAGCACCGACCTTCCTCCTCAGTGCACTCAGAGAACCCAGTAGTATGACTGTCTTCACTAGTTCTGGGGGCGGGGGGCAGCATGGTGCACACATACCCATGCTGGTTTGTTTTTAAAAGAACTTTCCCATGGGGCAGTAGTCCTTGGTCGTCGTCGTCGTGAAGAGTTGTAACCATGCGGTGCTGGCAGAGTTAGGGCTGCCAGCATGACAACACTGTCCTGCCCTGTGCTTGAGACGGTTGTAGGAGTGACAGTTGAGTCCCAGGTGAGAGCCAGAGGCCTGCACGGGCTGTGGCACATGTTGTTGACATCTGACTGCCGGTGAGTTTTCCTAGTTTTGTGTCTATAGCCGAGTTCTGAGAGGCTGCTTTGTAAGATCAGGGGCTGAGTTACTCTGGAAGTGTCTCAGTAATCATTTTTTTGATCCCCACGAGTGTGGGTACACTGATAGAACCTGGCAGTTTGATTTGCCCTCTCCTCCTCTTCTCTCAAATGCTTGTGGCAACCTTGAGGCAGCCCTTAGATTGATGCCCAGGGCTCTGAGACTGGAATGCAGAGAACAGGGTGCAGATGTGTCATTTCCCAAGGGCCCTAGAGATTTTGAACTTGCCATCTGTAAAAGAAATGTGGCGTGCGCTGAGCGAAGCCTCAAGACTGCTGTCCCGGGTGCGGGATTTAACTTGGTGGCATAAGCGCCGGTTAGGCCAGCGTGAGGCCATGAGTTTGATCCCAACACCAAAAAAAAAAAAAAAAAAAAAGACTCCTGTCCACTCTTTCCATTCCCTTCTCTCGAGAAGTCCGTGACACCGTTGGTTTGTGAGCCCCAGCATAGCCAGAGTCATCTGGGAAAATCTGTGAGCGGCACATTGTTGCCCACAGAGTGCTCCTAAACCTTCAGGTGCAGGCTGCGTTTCTGGGGTGATACTGTGTTCTCTGTTTACTTGAATTTCTTTGATTTTTGTGAAAAATAGGTACACATTGTCATGTTCTGTGAAGATCTCGTTCACCTGTAATTATTTTTTCTTCCACAGGATGAATATTCCATTTTTCCTCAGACATACTCCATAGATATTAATGGCTATATTCTTGTGTATTCTGTTACATCAATCAAAAGGTAAGACGCCAAATACTGGCTTGAGTTTATTTGTTCTGCATGATGGCGTTGAATCCTTTTAAAGGCATTTGGTGGGATTAGTAACAGACTTGATTGTTAGACTAAGTGGTTTTTAGCGGTTTTCTTATGGAGCAAACAGGTTATTGAGGAAACAGTGTCCTCAGTAGATGCTTTGTGACACTGGTAGAATAAAATCTCTTTTTTTTACTTCAGGCTGCTTTAGGTTGTGACTGAACATGACGTGATTTTTCTGATAATTTATGAGAAATACATGCATTTTTATATTTTGTCTGTTTTTACCAGACTCTGTGGAGAGTCTATAAGGAGTAGACTTTGTAAAACAATTTGAGGAATACAGTATGTTGAAACTCACGAAATACCACCTTTGCATTATAGGGTCTCATCTGCCTACATAAAATGAGGCCATTGTTTTTATCAGTGAGAGTAGATTTGGGTTCCTCTAGCCACACTTTTTTTGGTTCCTGAATTGATCATACCCTGTTACTGAGTGCTGACCAGCAAAATTCAGAAGGTGCTAGTTCAGGTCATTGAACCTGTGTCAGCGTAGCCAGTCCCACAGGAGGGGTCAGCCGAGAGGGTCCCATCGACATTCTGTGTGAAGCAAAAACGAGCCCATAGCACCTCATGGGGTGGGCCTTGGTGTTCTGGGCTTGCCTGCCCCTCAGCCCACCCCAGGATACCCTGTGGCTGTATTAGGGAAGTTGTATTTGTTCTGTCAGGCAGTGTGCAATATTTAGAATTTCCACCCCAACCCCCATACTGGGGATCGAACTCACGACTGGGCGCTTGCGTGGCAGGCGCTCATGCTGCTGAGCCCAGTGCCCCCACCCCATATCCTGTTTTTGACCCATAAGCATTTTTATCAAAGTAACAAGGTACATCTGGCTGCAGTAGCACAAGCCTCTAATTCCAGGCTGAGGCAGGAGGGTTACAAATTGGAGACCAGCCTGGGCAATGTAGCAAGACCCTGTTTTAAACACCAAAAAGTAACTGTGTATAGATTTAAAGTAGCAGAAAGGCTAGGGATGTAGCTCAGTGGGCCCTGGGCTGCTTCCGCACTATGAGTGAGTGAGTGAGTGAGTGAGTGAGTGAGTGAGTGAGTGAGTGAGTGAATATCAAAAAAGCCTGATGTGTGATGCAAGGCTTCAGCAAAACTGACTCCAAAGTCTGACACACAGGGGAATGAAGCAGAGTGCTTCCCAAGGAGCCTGTGGCTACGGTGCCCCCAAGCTAAAGCATGCAAGAAAGGGGTGTGGAGAAAGGCTGGCTGAGCTGGGTTTGGGAAGCAACAGTGGCGTCCTTCAGGGAGCTGGAGGGAGAGCATGTCCCGTACCTGTGGGAGGTGCTGGAGAGCGGAGCACAGGCGGGGGGGGGGGGGGGGGGGGGGGGGGGGGGGGGGGGGGGGGGGGGGGGGGGGGGGGGGGGGGGGGGGGGGGGACAGGGACACGGGACCCAGAGGTCCACCTTTGGGGCTGAGTCGAGCCAGGCACCTGTTGGAGGCTGCTGCAAAGGATCCTGGTCGCTTGGCCTGCCCAGAACTGTGGGGAGGGGCACTATTGGCCCTCTCTGGTGTCTGTGGCATCTGTTGTGCAGTGATAGAGGAAGAGCCGGTTCTGCACAGTGCTGGAGAAGCACAGTGGTCTTCCCCAGCCTTCCTGAGGGTGGAGCAGTGGTATAAACAGTCCCACCAGAGCGGACTTGAGCTTGTCCTGTGGCAACACCAGACGGACATCTGGGTGGGAGACAAGTGATCCAGATCCTCCTGCGGCCACCCAGACAGTGGGGAGCAGAGCTGGTGCTGAGGTGCACTGGCTTACGTGACTTGTCAGCTGAGCCTCAGACTTTCTTACTTCAATACTGTACCTGTTGGACTTTGAATAGCATCAGGAAGGTTACTGAGTGCCTGCAGGGGAAAGGATGGATAGGGAAAGTAAAGGAAATCTTCTGTGCAGTTGATGTTAGAAGGGTGGGCTGCGGCACACGTGCTCCTCCGCCATCTGACACCCTCCGAAGACTTCAGAGCTGAGGTGGATGTCTCGACTTCATGTGTTTTGTCTTACAGTTTTGAGGTGATTAAAGTTATCCACGGCAAATTGTTGGACATGGTGGGGAAAGTGCAGTAAGTAGTGTTATGTGGCCTTTTCCCATTAACGAGCCCTCCAGGTGGCACAATCCAGCACTAACTGGTTCGTGTTTTCCTTGTACACAGAATACCTATTATGTTGGTTGGAAATAAGAAAGACCTGCATATGGAAAGGTATGTGCCTTTCATATTGTTGATTTGTAAAATCAAGTCTGAGCTGATTTAGTCACTGATGGAGCATTGTAGATTACTCTGACAGCAAAGGTATACCTCGGTGCAGTGTTTTTGTATGGTCACAGCAGTGTGACTGCTGCATTTCTCTGAAGAGGAGACCACACTTGATAAGAGAACTCTCTGGGTTCCCTGCCGTGGTGTGTTTGCTCTGGATGTCTTTGTGTCTGAAGGTGGGGATCACAGGAGCAGGGAGTGGGGCTGGGCAGAGTTCGGCTCCCACACACCGTGGGGTGGGGCCAGCTCCAGGCCCTGGCCTGCTGTTTACCTCCTAGCTGCGAGGAGCAGCTCTGGAAAACGGTGAGTTCCCCATGCCTTGAGCTACAAGACTTGAGGTGACTCCACGCCGCCCACCCTGGCTCCGCCCCAGCGTGATGGTTGCTCCTGGGTCACTCTTGATGATGACACGCAGCCTTTAGAGTGATCAGAGTGGAGCCTGTTTCATTAATTTTGCATGCTTTGTGTAATAGACAAAAACTGGAATGTTCTTGTTCCTTCAGGGTGATCAGTTATGAAGAAGGGAAAGCTTTGGCAGAATCTTGGAATGCAGCTTTTTTGGAATCTTCTGCTAAAGAAAATCAGGTATGTGGTTTCTAAATGCGCAGCATTCTCCTGAGTCAGCCTTTGATCTCTGACTTTATTGTGCCCTTGTCACCCTGAGCTTTTCTGTTTCTTCCTTTGGGAGGATGGCTCTGCACACCAGCCAGCACTCTACCACTGAGCTGCATGCGTCCATGGCCCTGCTCCCATTTTATTTTGAGATAGGGTCTTCTGGTGCTGCCCAGGCCTGCCTTGAAGTTGGAATCCCCTTCCCTTCTTTCCAGGCTGAGTGCTGGGTTTCCCTGTCCAGTGAGTTACGATCTCATAGGTGCAGGTGGAGAAGGTGTTAATTCTGTGTCATTGGTACCCAGGTCCCAGATGGCAGACTTTTCTGGATCTGTTCAGGTCCAGCTGTAGGTGGTGAGAATTCAGATAAAATTGAGATTAGCAAAATGCTTGCATTTTAATAGAATTAAATATTTATCAGGTGACTGTTCAGTCTTTAAGATTATCTAGTTGAATTGTTTCACTTTTTTTTTTTTATTTTAAACAAAGGATGTCAGTCACTAAATTGCCCAGATTGGGCTCAAATTTATGATCTTCCTCCCCTAGCCTCCCAGAATGCTGAGATTATGAGTGAGAAAATTATGATCCAGAAGTTAGATAAGGTCTCTGAGATTACTCTGTATTTTGTATGTTATAAGAAGTAGGACTAGATTTAAATAAAACCAAACCTCATCCTTTTCCTCTACACAGTGCTGTCTGATGATGAGGTGGTCCTGGCAGTGACCTTGCTTAGACAGAGATAGGTCTGGGAGGTTGAGAGCTAGGACAGCCCTCACTCACAGCAGCAGGACCTGCAAGTGTGGACATGCTGGATTGGTGGCCAGAGGATGCGGGGCACTTGTGTGGAGGGTGCTTCTGTTTCCAGGGAGCGTGAAGTGAGCTGCTCAGCCCGGGGTGAGAGTGGGGGAGTTGGGGAGCGAGAAGGCACATAGCATGCCTTTCTCTGAAGAAGGACAGATTAAGGGACTGGAGCTGGCTGCTGGCATCTGTTTGTGGTGGACAGTGAGCAGGCGTGGTTGTGCTCTCCTGGGCAGCACTGGGCGGGTGGCCACTGTGGAGAAGGGTGAGGAGGAAGTAAGTGACCCCAAGGGACTGCAGAGCCCAAGCCGGCCCAGCAGGGCAGGGAGGACAGAGAGTGGCCAGGAGTATGTTGTGAGGTCAGCAGATTGGGTTGGGATCCCATGGGACTGAGAGAAAATGAACTGGGAGAATGGGGTGGCAGACACTGGAGCAGCCCTGCTTCTCGGGCTGACCAGAACGGCGGCGGCTCCTGGGGTGCGCCCAGGGCTAAGCTGTGCTTGCTTCCCCCCAGACTGCCGTCGATGTCTTCAAAAGGATAATTTTGGAGGCAGAAAAGATGGATGGGGCAGCGTCACAAGGCAAGACCTCGTGCTCTGTGATGTGAGCACGCGGCCTGAGGACACTGGGATTTGTTCTGCCTGGGGACGTGGCACCGTCCTCGGAGGAAACTGCTTCTTCTCTGCTGTTCACCTGAGAGGCGTCATTGGGTCAGAGCCCCCCCTTCAGATTATGTTCAACTCTGACTCTGTCCAAATGAGTTCACTTCCATTTGCAAATTTTAAGCAATCATATTTTCAATTTATATATTGTATTTCTTAATAATATTATGACCAAGAATTTTATTGGCATTAATTTTTCAGTGTAGTTTGTTGTTTAAAATAATGTAATCATCAAAATGATACATATTGTTACACTACTAGTAACTAGGCTTCAATATATCAGTGTTTATTTCATTGTGTTAAATGTATACTTGTAAATAAAATAGCTGCAAACCTTCCTCCCCCGTGCTGCTTGCTTTGGCCGTGGGGCCCTGGAGCCTGTCCCTGAGCCTCAGTGCCCCCGCGTTGTGGCCTCCTGCGTCCAGGTGCTTGTCCTGTGCATCGTAGGTGCTGGCGCCCAGTGGCCTTGGTCTTCGAGAGCAGCGCCTCCTCGCCTTCTGGCAGTGCCTAGAGCACTGGTGTGGGAGAGCCTCGGGTCCTAGGGACAGAGAACTCTCGCTCCCCTTGTGTCTGTCCTGCCAGTTGAAGCAAAGGAGCTGCCATGTGACATATTTTGACATATTCTTCCTGTTCAGCTTGCTTATCCATGTCAGGATAGAATTCAGAGCGCGATTTGCCTGCTGAGCACGGTGGCATGTGCCTGTGATCCCAGCACTTGAGAGGCTGAGGTGGGAGGGTCACCATGAGTCGCAGACAAGCCTGGGCTACATAGTAGTAAGACCCTGTCTCAAAAAAAAAAGCAGTACCAAAGGTATGCCTGTCTACCAGTGCCCCGTAGTGCAGAGGTCCTGAGGATGGGCAGTGCTACTGGCAGGGAAAGGGGTGCTGGGGTGTGGGGTGTTTGTGTACAACCCACACCCTGTCTGTAACTCAGACTTGAAGTGAAGCCATGTGCTTGTTAAGCCGTATTTCATATCCGCCCCTGTCTTGGTTCAGGTTTCACAGGTTGGCTGCTCTACCTGAAGCAGATGCTGCTGTCATCTTAAACTATAATTTTGTTTTGCAACTGATTTTTAATAAAAAATTTGTGTCCTTGGAGCAGGCCATTCTCTCGGGTCTTAAGTGTTTTTATCTCATTTGTCATCCCAGAATGAAGTGAGAGTCTTAGAAGACGTCCACCAAATGCTAAGTAAATTAATTTCAGCAAGTTGTTATTAACACAGTTTAATCCTAAAACCAGAAAGATGCTTTAGTAGCAGATGCGCGGGGCTGGTCAGACGAGCCCAGTCCACCCAGCCAGCGCTTCTTCCCTCCCGAGGCCTCCCGTGCCCTGCAGACCCCAGCAGCGGCCCAGAGCTCACTGGAGCCCAGCCCGGGGCTCGGTGCAGGGCTCCGGAAAGCGCACAGCCGAGAACCTGCACCGCTAGAGCTCGTGTCCTGCATTTGGCTTTGGAGATGTCACAGGTGGACCAAGGCTGTGCACGCGTCCCCGAGGGGCATTTAGTTGACTCAGTAATGTCACAAATGTCAAATGCAGTACCCAGTTCAGGACCCCTTTGATGCCTGCAGTGTGTTGCTGTGCTGTGTTCCTGTTGTGCACTGGGACATAGGAGACGTGCAGAAGATGGTCCAGGGTCACAGCTGCAGACAGGAGCATTAGCTCAGTTCACACTCCCTGTGTCCAGGCTGGCCTTGAAGTCACTGTACAGCCCAGGCTGCCCTCAAACTCAGAGACCACCCTGCCTCAGCCTACGGTCCTGGGATCATGAGTGTGTACCTCTGCACCCAGCACGTTGCAGATGTCTGGTTTCCAGAGGAGATGTGTTTTTTCAGACAGTCTCTAGTCCTCACTGTGTCCTCAGTAGACCCAGACGCCTTTCCTGGTGGCTTCTGGCCCAGCAAGAGGCAAGCAGGAACTTCCTGTGGCCCTGCCTGCCAGACCGAAGGTTCCACCACTGGCCGAGTTCCTGGCAAAGTCCTTTGGCCGTCAGTCCTGTGTTGTCCCCTCTCCTGTGCCTGCTAATGAAGCAGCTTCTGCTGCTGTGCTGTGAGTGACACACACAGCCTCTAGCAGTGTGCTGTGGCCCTGCAGGTTTCACCTGCTTTAAACACTGCCAGAAGAGTGCGGACCTCTGCGCAGGTGTCTGTGGCACCTGCGGGTGGGAGGAGTGTGCTGTCACACGGCCCCATTGGCCCAGCTGTCCGTAGCTGATGTCCACACCAAGAGCACCCCCTGAGCTGCCCGACAGGCTGGGGAGCACCCTAGCAGACCCCGGAACTGCCTCGGCCCTTCCCATCCCGAGAGCGGGGCGTTCTACATGAAGCAAAACCTGTCACCACCAGCCTTCCTGTTGTCCCCACCCCGAGGTCTTCCAGTTTGGAGTGACCACATTTCCGGCAGGGCAGGAGCCCAAGGCCCAGGGAGTTTCAGACAGCTGGCAGAGACCCCTCTACCCTCCCGCTGCTGCACACTGAACACCCATGCCCGTACCCAGGGAACCCAGGTGGTCGCCTTGGCCTGGCCACCCCACAGCAGAAACCCTGTACTCCGTATTTTCATTTCCTTTACCCACAGATGAACCTGTCGCAGGGATTCCTGAAATGGCCCCAAGTCTGCAGGCTCAAATACCCCCAGTACCCCAGACAAACTCAAGTCACAGTGGCTAAGGTGACTGTCTACCTTGATCGTCATCCTGAGATCTGTCACCTACCAGGGACCCCACTCATTCTGCAGCCAGCGCTGTGGGGACTGAATCCCTGCAGGGCACTGCGCCCTCGCACTGCACAGTGAGAATGGTGGCAGGCAGTGTGGAGGGAGGTCCAAGAAACTGTCTCAGACACCAGATCTGCCGTCAAGGTGCAGGACACTGGCCCACCACGTGCACAGGTCACGCGTCCCTATCACAGCTGGCCCACAGGCTCAGCCCCACCCTTGCTCAGCCAAGCCCTGCTGCCCCGCACGCAGGGGCACGGCCTCCCTAAGAAGTGGGGTCTGTATGGGAGGTGATGTTAAGGTCTCACATCTGCTAAACCTGGGGTGGTACTGCTTGGCTGGCTGGCTGGCTGGTTGATGTCTCATCATGTAGCCTAGGCTGGCCATAAACTCTTGGGTTCATGGGATCCTCCTGCCTCAGCCTGTCAAAGCTGGGATTCTAGACATAGCCACGGATGCCCAGCTTTCCTGTGTTTATTTATTTGTTTATTTATTTGTCTTACTGCAGTACTGGGAATTGAACCCAGGGCCTCATACATAGTAGGCAGCTATATCCCCAGCCTTTTAAAATTTTATTTTGAAACAGAATTAATCTTTAAGTTGCCCAAGCAGCTCTTCAACTGTCAATGCTCCTTTGTCAGCCTGCGGAGTGGCTGGTATTACAGGCTTCTTCTTCCATACAGCCTAGCTGTGTAATTTTTAGGACGTGTTTTACAAGAAATCGCCCAGACTGTGGAAATCCTGTGTCCTCAGTGAGAAGAGAACTTTGACCCAGTTCTTCCTGCTCCCAGGAAAAGCCCAGGCAGTGCTGCTCCTCTTGATTTATTTCTTACTTAGCAAAACTTGCACGGCCCAGCAAAGATTTGTCTTCCTGTCCCCCGTCATTATCAGATTAGATGTCAAATAAAGAAGAGTTTTCTGTGTGTCCTGAACTTTACCCTAAAAGGCTAAAAGCCCAGCCTGCCTGGCAGCTGTCCGGTTGGAAAGGTCACATTCCTCTGCACTGACGTCGTCGTTGGTCCTGGCGGCCTCCTATTGTGCCTTGGCCACTGTTTGAAGGCCAGTCCTTTGTGTCCACTGCCAGAGCCATGCCTACAGTACTGAAGTGACAGCCACAGCTCACACTGCCAACCACCTCGACTCCCCTCCATGTCACCTGCATTGCTTACCTGGGTGAGTCAACAAGCAGGCCGGCTGCATCACTGAGTCCCCAGTCCCAAAGGCCGGGGAGGCCCCCAAGAAGTGGGCCCACCTCGATTCCAGAGCTCGGCTGCCACGGTGACTGGCTGCCACTCATTTTGAGAACTACTACCTTGGACAGTGATGGACTGGGACTGAAATTTAAAGAGTAAAGGGGATGGTCAGGGCTGCAGGATGCGAGGGTGGGTGAGGGTAACCAGCCACCTCCATTTGCTGGTACTAAGGGGTGTTGGGGCTGAATTCATTCTTTTATTTTTAAAGAGAATAATAAAAGTAATACAGAATTTCAAAACAAAGTGATAGGAAATTAACAATGGTTATTACACTGCATGTTGCCGCCTTCGAAATAGTCTCTCAGGTTACCGGATACAGGCATGCAAAATTTATCAGTGTAAGCACTAACTGTTAATGAACTAATAGAATAAATAGTACAGTTATCTTAGCTGTCGTGTGTGTGTGTGTGTGTGTGTGTGTGTGTGTGTGTGTGTGTGTGTGTGTTTTCCCCTTCTTTTGGGCTGAATTCATTTTAAACCTTAGCCCTTGGTACATGTGAATGGCAGCATTTGGAAATAGGATCTGTACCAAAGAATCAAATTAACATTGGAAGGTCCCAGTCCACTGCTGTGTGTGTGTGTGTGTGTGTGTGTGTGTGTGTGTGTGTGTGTGTTTACTGGGGAGTGAACCCAGGGCCTTTGCACTGACCTACATCTCCAGGCCTTTTTATTTTTTGAGAACTTTTACAAGTCCCTAAACTGCCCAGGCTTTGATCTTTCTGCCTGAGGCTCCCCAAATGCTGAGGTGACAGGTGTGTGGTCCCACTCCTTGATGTTCTTATAAAAAGAATAACTATACGCATCGGGGAGGATGTCCCATGGATGCAGAGACAGAGCGACACAGCTGTACCACCAGGCCACTGGCAGCCACCACAAGCCAAGAGAGCAGCCTGAGCTGTTACCTGCCATGCTGTGACCTCAATCTCCAGAAATGCAGAGCGAATTTCCATGAGGTCCCCCTGGGTGTGGCACTTTGGGTTGGCCAGCCCCTCAGTGTGGGACTTTCCTTTAAAGCCGAACAGTTCCTGGCAAATCTGGACATGAGCCAAAATGATAGGTGACTGCTAGAACTGCCACATTTGCAAAGGAAGTCAAAGCTTGCCCCGTCAGTGCTTGGTGGCCTGGAAGAGTCACACCTGTAGGGCCAGGTGGGGCCCTGTGCGCCCTGTCGCCCCCTAGAGCTGGAAAAGGACCAGCCAGCTGTGATCGCCCCACCTGTCCTCACCTTCCTGGGTTCCAACTTGGTTTCCAGGGGCAGAAGATCTAGAAGTGTGGGCTCCCTGGGAATGGGATGCGGCAACACGGTGGATGCCCGCTGGGCCTGGTACCCCACATTCCAGACATCCTCGCAGCAGGGAGCGAGGACAGATGCCCCGCAGCGGAAGCGGCCCATGTCCTGGGACTTGGAGCTGGGCACACTTGGCTGTGAGTCCTGCAAACGGCAGCATCTGCTAGGGTTCAGGGCCACTCAAGAGGGGTGTTGTGTCCCCCATCCCAGCCTGCCTGGTCCTGCCATCCCACTCTGCTCTGTGCACGTCACCTGTCACCATGTGGATGGACCGCAGCTCCCTCAGGTGCAGCAGGTGGCCCGTGGGGAAACCTCATTGAAAGAATATGCAGTGTGGTGCTCACCCTGTGTCCTGCTAGCTCTGCTGGGGCCAAGGCAGACGTGCCTGTCTCAAGGTTGTCATCTAGGTTCAATGACAGGATCGTCTGCTGCAGCCCGGGTTTGATTCAGGATTATGGATCCTGTCCTAGCAAGAGGTTCATGGACATCACATCCCATCTGGAGCACGACCGGGGAAGGCAGGTCACTGCTGATACAGCCACACTCCTCATCCTCCCTGCCTTGCCTCTGAGCTCTGCTGACCCTTCACAGCCCTGTCCCAAGCCACTCGGCCTCCGCCAGGACTAGAAGGATGGCCAGTGTCCCTCTCCACCAGGACTAGAACGATGGCCAGTGTCGTGCAGGCCTGGGAGTGTGACTTTGGTTCCCCACACAGATCCTGGCGGTCTGCTGTTTATCTCCCTGCCTCCTAAACCCTCTCCTGGCTGCCGTGTGGCCGGGCACCATGTGACTGCTAAGGTCTGAGCTTGATTTGTAGACAATCAAATTTTTCTCCGCGATGTGGTTTTTCCAGGACAGAGAGGGCCTTCCTCTGTGGTTCACGCTGACCTTGAACTCACTATGTAGGCTGACCTTGTACTCAGCAAATCTTCCTGCCTTAGTCTCCTAAACTCTGGGATTACTGGCATGCACCACCACACCTGGCTTCTGAGGGTTTGTGAATTCCTGAATTCTTTTGGATCCAATTGAAAGTTACCACGTAAAATTTTAATTTCAGTGACTATTTTTTAATTCCCAAAATTTTAAATGGCCAGGCGTGGCACATGCTTGTAATCCTAGCATTTAGGAAGCTGAGGCAGGAGGACCACTGAGAATTCCAGACCAGCCCGGACTACATAACAAGACCCTGTCTTTCAAAACAAAAACAGAAATTTTTAAAACAAAAAAAATTTAAATTTAAAATGGCTCTATTTTTATTTCTTCCTGGTTTTGTTTCATAATTTCTCATTCTTGTTTCATAGCTTCTTATTTAGGGCAGGGAGGTGCTTTTCTCTCTGAATACCAAACTCTTGTAATCATGACAGATTGTGTGATACAGTTTATTTGCCTGTTTTAAGTGTAAATTTCAATAAATTTTGACAGGTTTATACACCTATGCATCCACCATTACAATGAAAATATATTCTCTTTTACTGTTGGGGTTTTTTTGAGACAAGGTCTCACTGTGTAGTGACCTTGAACTCACTTATGTAGCCCAAGCTGACTTCAAACACAGTAACCCTCCTGCCTCAGCCTCCCAAGTACTGGGATTACAGGTGTGTGCCACCACGTCTGGCCCTTGTACTTTTTTTTTTTGTTTTTTGGATGCTAGGAATTGAACACATGACCTTGTGCTTTCCAGGCAGGCACTGTGCCACTGAGCTATATTCTCCAGCCCTGTACTGTTTCTTAAAACTACCTCTGCCACCAGCTTTGTCCAGGTGCCCGTTGATCTGCCACCTTGTCCAAAGTCTCATGCCCAGCCAATCTGTGGTCCTCCAGGCTGGATCCCTGTGACACCGCTGAGATTTATCTGCCCCAAGTGTGTGCTATTTCTGTTGAGTGGTGTCCACGTGCAGTGTGGCTGAACTGCAGGCTTAATTATGGCCCACTGGGAGCAGCATGGGTGGGTGTGTTTTGTTTGTCTTGGGAAACTCCTAGGAAGGGAATTCCAGGTAAGCAAACCTGAACTTTCTTCCTAACCAGAGTAACCAGAGCCTGGCACTCCCCCAGCTGTGTGTGAGGCTTCCGTTGGTGCTGGCTGCGTACTGATCTCTCACCATTGTCCACATCTTGGGGCACAGCTTTGAAGGAGACCACCAGGCAGCCTGTGAGTCGTTAGATCCTGAAGTGTCAACTTGAAGACACCAGATCTGAAGCAGGAACGTGAACAGATGGAGCGGGGTGCTCTGAACACTGCGGCAGGCTAAGGAATGTTGGAGCCACATATCTGTGAGATCAGGGTAATAAACAGTGGACTCCACTCCGAGTTGCTGTATGACTGTAGACAAATGGCTCACTCGGGACAGTACTTTCCACACTGCAAAGTGGGGACCCCAGAAATCCTCCCTCCCACGATCCCGCCGACAGTCAATGACCAGATACTTGTCATGCTTTGGTTGGCACCAAGCTGCACTGGACACAGTGAGAGTCGCTGTGATCCCTCTCCTGCTGCTACTCAATTCCCCTGCGCACAGCCGGCCACTTCCAGGGTTTAGCTGCTGCAGCCACCACCAGGGGGCAGGCTTCTCCCCTTTCCTCTGCTCCGGCAGGGGCACAATTGAGAGCCCCGCGGAGGTGGAGCAGCCAGGTGTCAGGCCCGTCCCCCACGCTCAGGTTTATGTCCCCTGGGGACTTCTGGCACCTCCCTTTGGGCCAAGATGACTCAGAATGCGGCAGAGCCCAGTTGGGGTCTCAGGGCAGTCTGCTTGGGCGGAGATTCAGCTCACCTGTGTCTTCTCTTCCATGCATCAGTTCGGGGACACCCTCCTGAATCCTTTTGCAGTGGCCCAGGAGCAAGTCCTAACCCTAACCCTAACCTGTAATCCCAACACTCCGAAGGCTGAAGCAGGAAGATTGCAAATTCAAGGCCCATGGGCAAATTAGCAAGACCCTGTCTCCAAACAAACAGAGCATGTCCTTAACGTATGATCCAGGAATCCATTCCTTAGTGGACAGCCAAAGGATTGCAAACATGTTGCACACAAAACCTGCAGTTTATTCATCATTTCCAAAGTGTGGAAGAAAACAAGATGTCTGCTGATGAACAGGTAACTAAACCATGCTAAGGCTTCAGGGTGGCCCCCGAAGTTCTGGGGTGCAAATACATTCCCCAGTGCCACAGCCTTGAGACACAGGTTGTGTATGGTGAGGATCTATTAGTGTCGCCAGAGCCGGTGAGGCCCTGACAGAGCCAGCTCCTGGCGCACAGCTCTGCTCCAGCCTTTTCCTCCTCAGCCCCAGGATGCTCCCGTGCTGTGATGCAGCCCAAGCCGCCATCTGATGCAGGTCCCTCTACCTGTGACATCCCAGCCTCCAGATCTGTAAGAAGTAAATCTGGCCAGGTGTACGATATACATCTGTGACCGCAACACTCAGGAGGCTGAGGCGGGAGGATTACCAGATGTTCGAGGCCATCCTGGGCTACATAACTAAACCCTGTCTCAAAAAAGAAAAAAGGAAGGAATGAAAAAGAAAGAAGAAAGAGAGAGAAAGAAAGAGAGAGAGAGTTGGTGCTCCAACCTGGAGGGCCTAGAGGGTGGTGACCCTGGTCTAATCTCAGCTGTCATCTGATTCCAAATTACAAGCGCTACCTTCTTTCAGTAACAGAAAATGAGCAATTGCATCCTGAGGACATGAAGGTGCCCACACTTGGCTGCATGAGACTGAGCTGTTTCCTGTGACGCTGGGGAGGATCTAGTGCCTTGCATGTGCCTGGCGCCCTGTCACCAGGGAGCGGTTCCCCAGGGCCACCGCGAGGTCTCCCCTGCCTTCTGCTCAGCTTCTCGCCTCAAATGTGTGTCCCTGGCTGGTTCAACGCTCACTCAACAGCAAGCCCATTTTCTTTCTCCTCTACTTTTTCAGGCTTGGCAAAGCTGGAATTTGGGATTTCAGCTTAGCATCAACGGAGAGAGAGGAGCGCTGGGCTTGTGGGCCCTCGGGAAGGCGCAATCTCGGGCTCCAGAGTTCCACGTGGGTTCCAGTCTGTGCTATGTCTGCCTTTGACGGCCTCCAAAAGCAAGGGCAAGGTTGTCACTCTGCACAAGAATCCCTGGACCTCCTCTCCCTGGCCCCAAAATGATAAAAATGTGCCCTGTGGCCTGGGGGTGCAGTGTAGCTCTGCAGGTGTCTGTCTGTGGGTTCTACCCCCAGCTCTGCAGAAACAACACAAACAGCGTCACTCCCCCACGCTGCCCAAACAGCTCCCCAGAGTCCCTCCTCTCCACCCTGCAGCTTCTCCCTTCTGATCTCAGAGCAGCCACCACTCAGAGCCGCCCCAACCCGGAGTCATGGTCTGGAGTGTAGCTCCTCTCCCAGGCATGGCGGCTTGGCGTGTGCGCCACTGAGTGTTCACAGATAAGCCGAGGCTTCCCCTGCACCCAGCACTCTGAGCCTGGGACATTCTCACGCCGAGGTGGGGGTTAAACGCTGTAACCAGGTCCTTGGCGTGGGCGTGGAGCATGGGTTAGGGCAGGTGATACCTAGGGAGAGGGGGGCATCCTAGGGGGATAGGACTCAGGAGCAAAGGCCAGGAGGGTGGGAAGACCAGGGGAGGGAAAGGTGGCCAGGGCTGCGTGACACTGGAGCAGGATGTCTAAAGGGAACTGGAAGCTGGGACTCCAACCTCTGTCCCAAAACACAGGTGGTAATAGGTGACATTGCAGCCAGGTGAGCAAGGGCTGTGTTTGAGGTTGGCCTTCAGCAGGAGGAGTAGGGGTAACCATGGGAGCCTGGGGAGACCCCTCCCCTCTGCACCAGGGCAGCCCTGACTCAGCGGGCACCAGTGGGCTGGGCCCGAGGGTCGTAAGGGGCAGGAGGCCTGGAGGCCATCTGGGGTGGCCTAGGTCGGTCCCAGCGCTGGCCGGCTGGCTGGCCGGGCAGGTGGGCGGCCCCTTTCGGCTTAGCACGCCCCGACAGCACTGCTGCAACTGCCCGGCCAAGCAAATCTTTTGTCCCGGGCAGGCTGAGCCAGCAGGGTGCCGGCTGTATAAGCAGGATCCCAGGGCGGCCAGCAGAGAACCATGGCACAGCGCTCGGGGAAGGTGAGTGGGGTGAGGGTGGGGCGGGACCTGCCGCTGCCCAGCCAAGGCGGTGGCGGCATGGAGAGGGAGCCAGCCTTGCTCCAAGTGCCCCCTGGGGATGCAACCTGGGCGGAGCTGGCTTAAATTTCAAGTTAAATGGGCAGCCTTGCCAGGTCTGCAGCTGGGGTCTCCTGGGCCCCTCTTTCCCGAGGTCACATGTCACTGCTTCCAGGCTGAGGAAGCCTCAGTGGCCCTACAGTCCCTCTTCTGCTGTCCTCTTTCCAGGAAGCTGGGTAAAGCATGGACTTTGCTCCCTGGATCTCTTAGGGGTACTTAGTCTCTACCAGGCCCATCTTGAGCTGCAGGGACAGCCAGTTGGGATCGCTCTCCCTTTTTTCTTGTATCCCTGTCCCACCTAACCCACCAAAACTTCTGCTCTCCAGAGACTCTTCAGGCCCCATGCTGACATCATCTTTATATCTGTTTGCAAGAGCCTGCGTTACGCTGCAGTAACAAACAGCCCTGGTAGCCAGCTAGCGTAAAGCCACCAGGGTATCTGCTCCCCAACACTGCACAGGCCTTGATGGAACAGTGTGAGACAGGCAGGGAGAGGAAGACCCCCAGAATCAGGTTCCCCAGAGGGCGAGCCTCTATCTCACACACATCCCTGTGACCAATCCTGCAGTCACCCTAACTGCTGGGGGCCTAGGAAAGCAGCTCTCCCACACCCCTCTGGGAGAACTGCAAGCAGACGTGACATTATTGTCCTCCAAGTGGGTCCTTCAGGAGCCATAATTCTTTTTTATTTTATTTATTTATTTTTTTGGTGCTGGGGAGCGAACTCATAACTTAATGCTTGCCAAGCGGGCGCTTGTGCTGCTGAGCTACATCCCCGGCCCAGAGGCCATAATTCTTGAGCCCAATAGAGTCCTTGAGTGTTTGGAATTTTAGTTCCCATGAGTTTGGGGGCTGCTGCTGCTTTGCTTGTTCAGTTTGGGGACCAAGACAACCTGCGAGGGCCACTTTGCTACAGGACACTATGTCTCAGCTACTGCGGGGTTGTCCCAGCTCTGACAACTGCCTGCTCCCCAAACAAGTGGGCTACGGAATACGGGGTGTGGGGGACACTGAGAGCCTCCTTTGAGGACGTCAGTGTAGTGACAGGCTTTGACCTGCTGCCATGGCTTGGCCTCTCCAGCCACAGAGGCCCGGGAATTTGATTCTGAGAAACAAATGTTGGGTTATGGTGATAGATCACGGGTGACATTTATTCTTTTGAAAGCTTCTCCTCTAACGTTATTATGGATGTTGTATTTTAACAATAAACAAGAGCCAGGCGTGGCAGTACGTGCTTATAATCTGAGCACTTGGGAGGCTGAGTCAGGAGGATTGACAGGTGTGAGGGCAGCCTGGAATATACAGGCCAGATCGTGTCTCAAAACACACAAATGAACAAAATTAAAGAAAAATTGAGTCTAACAGAGCCAGCTGGAGTTTGGGAGAGCTCAGTCTCAACTGGGCATCTTGACAAACTGGGAAATCCAGCCCTGGAATTCGTTTGCCCTGCGGTGAGCGTGGCCAGAGCTGTGTCTCTGCCTGACCCACAGACGTGCCCCCAGACTGGGGCAGCCTGGGAGTCCTAGTGCCATCGAGGACGCTGGGTCCTGGACACTAGCACCTAGGTCCCAGAAATGGAAGACAAAGAGGCCCCTGACCCAGGGCTCTGCCCTGGTCCCTCCAGATCTCCTTCTATGAGGGCAAGCATTTCACGGGGCGGAAGCTGGAGGTCTTCGGGGACTGTGACAACTTCCAGGACCAAGGCTTTATGAACCGGGTCAACTCTATCCGTGTGGAGAGTGGGGCCTGGGTCTGCTTCGACCACCCTGACTTCCGGGGTCAGCAGTTCATCCTGGAGCACGGCAGCTACCCCGACTTCTTCCGCTGGAATGGCCACAATGACCACATGGGCTCCTGCAGGCCAGTGGGAATGGTGAGTCAGCCGGGGCTCCCTGGGAAGACGGCAGGTGGCCGTGCCTCAGGTGGGGGCCAGCAGGGCCGTGGCCTCTCAGCTTTAAGGTCCTTAAGACTGAGAGAGTCCTTGATGGGCGTGGTGGTGCACACCTGTCGTTCCTGCCCTTAGGAGGCTGAGGCAGGAGGACTACAGCATGTTCAAAGCCATCCTGACTACATGGAGAGACCCTGTAACAAAAGCCAAAAAACAGAGAGAGAGAAAGAGAGAGAGAGAGAAAGAGAGAGAGAGAAAGGTTGGATTTGCAACCACATAGGGGCGCATTTGACAAAAGCAGCCTGGTTGGAACCCGGTCTTGTAGCACTCTGTGGGTTTGGCACCCCATCTGGGAGTGACTAAGGAAGGAGGCCAGGCTGTAGAATCCTGGAGCCAGGTCCCTTGGGATTGTAGGTGGCTGCATGTCACAGAGTGTGTAGGGAGAGCATACGGGCATATTGAGCTGCCCTTACAGTAGGCTTTGGGGATGGAGGGTCCCCCCACCTCCATCACAAAGACCAAGTGACCTGCTATAAACTGTCCCGTCAGGCTGCTCCATGAGACCAAAGTGCACAGCTGCTGTTGGTGTCAATCTGCTCCCTGACCCTCTGGGAATCCTGGGGCCAGGGCTCCAGAGAACACCTCAGGGGTTGCAGGGAAGGTGACCCTCTATACGGGGCTCTCTTTTCTCCACCAGTTGCAAAACCATTTGTGCTCTGGCATCTCCAATTGTAAGAATGCTTTCTTAGTATTTCTGCCAGGCCATGGACATTTAGAAAAAAGGAATTCAAAAGCTTGGTCCAGATCCTGCATAATGCTATTGCTATGAAAGCTATACGGGCATCTCAGGAATGCTGTTTCTTCAAGAGCCACCCAGCCAGCTGTGAGACTGCCCAGGCGCCAGGCCAGTGGGGAGCTGGTCCTCCTCTGTCATTTGGAGGAGATACAGGGATCCAGTGGGGAGGTGCATGTGCTGATGTCACTCAGCAATGACATCAAGGCCAGTAGGAACTTCGGCAGAGGGGATGTTAACTTGTTTTAGATTTCTGGCTTCCTGTTTTCATAAAAGGTTCTGTTACAGATTTAAAATATTACCCCTTGAAGCCCTGCCCGTGGCCTGCAGCCCAGGGTGTAGAAGTCAAAGCTGGAGGATGTGGCAGTGGCAGCTGTGATAGGAGTGTCCCAGGCTGAGACACCAAGGGTGCCAGGGTCCCCAGCCTGGACCGAGGGGCTGCCCCTGCCCCCTCCCCCAACCTTGGGATTCCGTAGCTATAAAAAGAGACTGGGTCAGTTCAGCAGCTTTGAAGATTGAAAGCAATAAAACCCTTTCCTCCCATGAAATCTCACAGAAAAGAATGAAGAGAGGCTCATGCTGGGGGGCGGGGGTGTCACACCAGCTCCCTGCCAAGTCCAGGGGCTCTTGTGTGCCCAGAGCCCTCAGTGGCTCTGAGCTCCTTGCCGCCTGGATAGGAGGAGGCGGTGGCTATGGGTCTCCTTCTCTCCTCCCCTCGCCTGGCTCCTGGAGCACGGAGAGCACTTTCGCATAGAAATCTTCGAGGGCTGCAATTTCACCGGCCAGTGCCTGGAGCTGGTGGAGGACTGCCCCTTCCTACAGAGCCACGGCTGGCCCAAGAGCTGCGTCAATGCTGCCAAGGTGTATGGGGACGGAGCGTGAGTATGCCCAGGGCAGTCGGGGTGGGCATCAGACCCCAGCCTTGTGCCCCTTGTCCTGCGGGCCCTGTTCCTGCCTTGGTTTTCTCCTCTGCCCCAGGAAAAAACACCCAGCCCCGCACAACCCCAAAGTGACTTGGGGGCTCAGTGAGAAGAAAAAAATGGGGGAAGACAGAGCTGGTGTTGTTTGACCTCAGGGTTGCACAACCTTTACCCCTCGAGTTCCCAGCGAGGAGACTGGTGCAGGGTGGGGGATTGATTCTGTGTTTGGCCCTTGGCTCCTGTGTCTTTAACTCTTAAAGAATATCTGAACCCACGTCAAGGGGAAGCCACCTGCTTGGTGGTCCCTGGGTCCCCGGGATTTGGTGGTGATGCTGCCAGGATCCTTTCCTGAGACCCACGTGACAAGAGAGTTCTGTCCAAATCCCATGTCAGCCAGGAGTGATCAGTCCTCGCATCCACGTCCTGGAGGCCACCTGGTGGCGTTTCTGCCACCCTCTTCTCATCCCCTGCCTCCTCCCCTGAAGTCTCTGCCCTTTCCTCTGGCGGGGGAGTCCATGCAAACTCCAGGGTGACCCCCGCAGGCACTGCTTAGGTATTTCAAGCTGCCACTCAGGCAGGGAGGCCCCGCCGGAGCCAGGCCTGCTAGGTCCCAGCAGCAGGGCCTCAGCCTGCTCCCAGCCAGTCTCCCCTCTCTCCATCCCGACCCGTGACTCTCCCAGGGCAGACCATGCCAGGCACCAAGCACAGGGCCCTGGACAGGACAATAGAGGGGAGAGCTGTGGGGGTGAGTCGTGTGGCCTAGTGGCCACTGTCCCTCCGGGCCATCATCCACAAGCAGGACCTGGGGCTAGAACTCGCTAACTCCGGGTGTGTCTGGGAGGAAGTCCTTTGACCACAAGGTACTGTTAGGACCCAGGTGAGGGATCTGCAGAGTCCCAGGGTCAGACTGTCCTATGGTTTGGGCCCCAAGAGACCCCAGGGATCAGCACTGTGTGTGACTTGGTGCAAGTGCAAGCGGGGTTGGGGTGAGCTGGAGAGGCCACTTTGGCCTCGCAGAGGGGCCCCCAGTGTCCTGGCTCCTGGGTTTGTGCCTGTGTGACTGTCCTGTCATGGAGGGCACACGGGAACTGAGTGTGTAGGACTTGGTCCCCAATCCATGGGAGGCCCCCTGCCAGGGCCCCCACTTGTGGCCTGTCCTTTGGTCCTTTCCCGGATCCGGTGCTGCAGGCAGACAGCGAGGGAGGGGCACCCCAGATGCTTCTGGCCCTGGTCCTGGGCACCGAACGCAGGGACAGTTACTGGGCACGTCCTTGTCCAGCGGCCATGGCTGTCTGTGCTTGAGTGCGGGGTCCCTGGGGCGCGGGGGCCTGGGGCTGGGTCCCCGCCGCCCTGACCCGGCCCGGCCCCCAGGTGGGTGCTGTACGAGGAGCCCAACTACCGCGGCCGCATGTTCCTGCTGGAGCGCGGCGACTTCCGCGGCTTCTCCGACTGGGAGGCGCACAGCGGCCGCGTGCAGTCGCTGCGCAGGGTCGTCAACTTCTTCTAGCCGCGGGACGCGGGGACAGCAATAAAGGTGCTGGAGCCGCGGCGGCCTCGAGTGCTTCGTGGGCGGTCTGACGCGCGTGGACGGGGCGTGGGGGGTCCCGGGGGCAGGGGGACTCCGCGGGGCAAGGGGTGGACCCTTCACGCCACCGGGGGCTCTTTTCGTCTCCTCCCCAGGGAAGGGGGGCGTGCGTAAGGAGGAGGCCACGCAGGTCCGTGATGGGTGGAACCGGGGTGCTGGAGGCGGACCCCAGGGAAACCTGAGGGGCGTGGTAGGGAGGTGGGGCAGGGCCAGGATAGGGGTGGGAGGTAGGGGCGGGGCTTGGATGCTGGGTGTGTGTGAGGGTGGAGCAGGTAGGGTGGGGGCGGAGAGGGGGGCCAGGGGGCGGGGCCCTGATCCCCAGTATCACCCCCACCCCTTCGGCCTCCCAGGGACGAGGAAGGTCGCTGGAGGAGCCGCTGGCTGGTCACCCGAGGCGGTTTGGGGTGACTCCTGCTTGCTCCCACCATCACGGGATGGGGTCGGTGGGTGTAGCAGATACCGTTCTTGCTGCCCCTGAGCAATCACCCTGTTTTGGGGGAGATGAGATCTGGGGCATCTGA
This sequence comes from Hydrochoerus hydrochaeris, assembly GCA_004027455.1. Classification (NCBI taxonomy): domain Eukaryota; kingdom Metazoa; phylum Chordata; class Mammalia; order Rodentia; family Hydrochaeridae; genus Hydrochoerus; species Hydrochoerus hydrochaeris. The sequence continues at coordinate 101,693 of PVLA01001519.1, read as the reverse complement.
AGAGGACAAGGGCCCTGGACGCCTGAGTGAGGTTCGTGAACTTGGGGAACCCGGAGACGTGAGCTCGGTGCATCGGACCAAGGCCCTACTGGGTGAGGGTCGGATCGCCCACAGCCGGCGCCTGCATCAGGTCGGTTTTCTAACCCTGCAGACCAGGGCTCCACCCCACACCCCATGGGAGCTAGGAATCAAAGCCAGGGCCTAGCTCTACCTCGGAAAGCACTATACCGTGGAGCTACATCTCAGCCCAAGGGTTTCGGGTGGGCGAAGGGGATCTGACTGGAATGAGGTAGAATAAAAAGTAACTAAAGGAGACAAAGAAATCGAATTTTTTAAAGTCTTTTTTGAGACAGGGTCAGGTTCAGGCTGACTTTAAACTCACTTTGTAGCCCAGGCTGGCCTCAAACTCGCAGCAGTCCTTCCTGTGTCAGCCTCCTGAGTGCTGGGAGGAACCTGAGATTTTAAAATTGTGTGTTTGGGCCGGGGATTAAGCTCAGTGGCTTAAGCGCCTGCCTGGCAAGTGCAAGGTTGTGAGTTCGATCCTGGTACCAAAAAAAAAAAAAAATGGTTTAAGAAAAACTGCAGCTAAAGGACCCTGATCTCTATCCTTTAGTGTCTTTTAAATATCTGCAATATCCTGTAATACCTTCAAAAGAGTCTGTCAATCTCCCATGTGACAGCTGTCCAACTGGCCATCCCTCTAAACTCCAAGGTCAGCAGTGTCCAGCTGGCCTGGGCCACAGGATGTCACATTCCTCCACAGCTGATGCCAAAGATGACATGCTGGGACATTTAGTGAGCACTGACTTTATTCCAGGCTCTATTGCACAAAATCTGTGTAGTTTACACTTATTGTGTTGGGTAGTAACAGTGTTACAGACACTTTCCTCACTGCTGGGCAAAATACCAGCACTTGTAACCTAAAGGAGGACAGATTTATCTTGGCTCACCTTTCAGGCCATGCTCCGCCGGCTCCAAGGCAGGATAGCGTGGCAGAGGGGCCTGGCAGAGGGGAGCTGCTCACTGCATGGCAGGCAGGAAGCAGAGGGTGAAGGGAGCAGCTGGGAAGGGAGAAGAGCCCTTCCAGGCAGGTCCCCACAACCTGCCACTTCCGCCCAAAGCCTGCCTCCTACCAGCAATCAGCTATAAGCTCCATAACCCAACCCCCCTCCCAAAGCCCCACCTGTGAGCGCCTGAGGCTCTTGAGGGACATACAGAAATGAACCATAGCAGATGCCACGGTTGTGACACACTTCTTATCGTTACTGTACAAGTGCAAACTAGACACAGGCAGGTTTCCAAACCAGGCTTGGCAGGTCCCCATGATTCCGTGCCGCACCATCCATTCCCATGCAGAGGGATGCGTGGCATAAATGTGGAGCATAGTAAAACCCTTGCGAGCTCTAGACCCTACTCTGTGGCATAGGTGCAGCCACATCTGTGGTACCAACTATTTACACTTGTAAAAGTTGCCATGAGAAAGGTGGATGTTAGTAGTGAGTGGCCCAGTCCTTGGGAGGAGAAGCAGGGAAGGCCACAGTGATTAGAGTTTCAGCAAACTCTGGACTCTCGCTAGATATGACTTGGACAAGCCACTGTGCAGTTCCTCAGGGTCCCTGGGCGTCTTGTGGAATATTAACACAGTATTGCCATCCTGAGAACCAAATGAGAACCAATAATTCCTAGTGTGGTCTCCCCAGCTCCCAGGAATAGCAGCACCTGCTGATTTGACTAAACCTGGCCCTATTTCTGTGTACTGATATGTATAGAGCAGGCTGGACTTTCTTTACCCCTTCAATTGGCTTTAAGCAATGCAAATAGGAGTTGATGTGTAGTCTTTGAAGCAAGGTAGCAGGTCAGTGTTACCCTAACCCATAGCTCCCGGAAAACATGTTTGAGCCAGGCAGGAGGGAGAGCCACGCACCACGCTGTTGGCTGGGATGGAGCCTGGAGGTAAGAGGTTGCGACTTCCAGGGCATCAAAGATTACACATCAGAGCTCAAGCACCAACCCCAAAACGTTAGCTACTACCCCTATTTGTGTTATGCAGATTACTCTCTGTATGCCTGTCTCTCTTGAGGTGATTTCAGGCCTCCTATCTATCCCAGCTAACAGGACTCACGTTCTTCCCACCTCTCTCATGGCCACTCATTCCCGAGCCACTCCCCTCGTTGAGAATTAATAAAACCTGGGTTTGGCCCTTGGTCAAGGCCTTTGTGCCAGTTAACCATTGCCCTAGATGGACTTAGGACCCCTTGACTCCCCACAACTATAAATATGCCTTAGTGTCTTTACTCTCGCCGTGGGTTGCACTGAAAGTGGTAGACTGGAATTAACTCACTACGATTCCAGTAACTTTTCCAGGGGGTTACAAATATAAACTTCCCAGAACTCAAAAAGGACTGGAAAGGGCTTTCAATAGCATATGATTTAATGCTTTGGGCCAGGACCCCCTCCTCGGCCTGGCCCCTCCTCAGCCTGGCCCCTCCATGCTCTAATCTGTCAGAAATCTGTTTTTGATCTGAAAGAAGAAAAACAAGATTCCTGCCACAGGACTTGTGGCAAGCTTGTCGTTTATCTGAAGTCCACCCAGGGGTTCAGTGGACCGAGGATAAGGGCAGCTCAGAGCCACTCATGTTTCACATACTTCTGTCTCTGCTCTGGTTTGGAAAGCTGTTTTCAAGAGCTGTCCCCTGCTGTCCTCGGCCCTGAGTCACCGCATCCTGCTGGGATACAGTGTGTCCATCAGGGAGCCACAAATGCTGTTTGTCAGCCTGGTCCGAACATAGGGAGGACTTGGCCTGTGAGCTTCTGGAGCTGTCCCTCAGCAGCCAGGCTGTTAGTCCCTCCTGTCCCTGGGTCTCCAGGTACACACACCCACTGTCCCTGCCCTCCTCTCCTCCTGCAACCCTCAGGCCACTGCCTCCTCATCCTGCAGGGCAGGGTGCTTCAGGGGAGGGCTGTGCCCTGTTGGACCCTTCAACCCTCAAGAAGCCTCCAGAGATGTTCAGCTAAAACTTGAACGTGAGCTGGGGGTGGTAGCGCACACCCGTAATCCCAGCACTGGGAGGCTGAGGCAGGAGGATTGCTGTGAGCCAGCCTGGGCTACACAGTGGGTCCAAAGCCAACCTGAACTGCATAGCGAGACCCTGTCTCAAACAAAACAACTTGTTGAACAAGTTTTTTTATTTTTTTAACTGTTGTTATTTGTTTTTTTTTCAGACGGCTTTTTTTTTTTTTTTCAGATTACAGCTACAGGCCACAACAACTGGCTAAATGAGCGTTTTTAAAATCAGTGGTAGAGTGCTTAACATGTGCCAGGCCCTGGGTTCCATGGCCACCGCTGCAAAGGAATAAATGAATACTAAGCTCTGGAGTCGGGTGGTGACAACCACACAACCGTGTGAACGCACCTCGCGTCTTGCAAGGTGCTGATGAAGACAGTGAATTTAAGGTTATGCGGATTTTGCTGAACACAAATTTGTATGTATGTATGTATGTATGTATGTATGTATGTATGTATGTATGTATTTAGGTTATTTGAGACAAGGCCCCACCACATAGCTCAGGCTGGCCTTGAACTTGCAGCGATCCTCTTGGCTCATTAGCCTGTGTTGGGGTCACAGGTGCACGCAGGGCTCTGCTGTTGGATATAAAGAATTGCTCTCTGGGGTGTGAGCAGGTGATCTGGATGCGGTGATCTGGATGTGGACTTTCCGAGGGAAACTTGTAGATATCACCTGCGCAACACAAGCCCTGTGCCTCTCTGTTCCTTGTCCTTTGTCACCTTTTCATTGATCTTGGTGGCTCATCAAATCCTCTACAGAGCTGAACCCCCGGGGTGCCTGCACAAGGCTCGGGCTCCCGGTGCCTGCGGAGACGTCTCCCTTTCTTGAAGGCTGCGGTTTAAGCAGTGGGGCAGAGGCAGCTGCGGCCCCCCCTTGTGACCGCGGTGTATGCTGGGGGCCCCTCCGGAGCAGGTTGTGGGGTGCGTGCTGATAGGGACCCCGCGTTCCCTGTTTCAGATCCAAGCCGCCTGGGAACCTAGGACTCTGCCCCTTGGTAGGAGGAGTATAAAGGCCCTGGCTAGTAGGCTTGGGTCACCCGCTGTCCACTTAAATAAGGTTTAGGTCGAGAGTGGGGGAAGGACCTGCCCCCAACCCGAGTCCACCAATCAGGAAAAGCGGTTTTCAATCCTTCATTTGAATCTGGTGCTGTTCACGGGACCAATCAGAAGTGCTTTTTTCAACCCTTATTTGCATGCGACCAAAACCAATCAAAAGACGCTGCTCCTGATCCTTCATTTACATGTGTCGGGAAACCTTGAGTCTTTCCCAGGGGCTTTACCTGCAGCTGCACCAAGCCAAGCCAGGTTTAGACCGGACTGTCCCAGTGCGTCATTTGCAGGAGAGGGAAGCCAACCCAGAAACTCTGGAGATAAAAGCCTCCTTTCCTTTATCCTCTGGCCACTGTGAGCCTTTTCACTGCCCACTCTCACTCTACAGAGTTTAGCTCTTTTCTACCTTCAATAAAGGATTTTCACTGCCTTTTGTGTGTCTTGCTCAATTCTTTGTTCGGGACACCAAGAACCTAGAAAAAAACCCAAAGGCCCCTCCATCCAGTAACAGGATTGCGTAGGACTGTCAGGCAGGGCAGATGTCAAAGCACATAAAAGCACATTGTGTCTGAATGAAGATGTGATGCCAGGATTTCAAGCAGCTTTTTGTAACGGCAAGGTTAAAGCCAAGACAATAGGGTGTTCAAGCTCCGCTCTTCTAAAGCTGTTAAACAGCATCGGTGTCTTGTTACCGTAGAGAAATGAGCCTGTGTTTACTTTGCCACTCTCAGGCAGGTTTTCTGTTACTTGCAGCTGAGCACACAATAACCAAACACCAGAACCAAACCATGATGTCACTTGGTTTCTGCTGTGCATCTGTCTGTGTACTTGAAGCCCCTAATCGTCAGTGCTTCGGACACCAGCCAGGCAGCCGGGGCTTGTTGGCGACCTTGAGCTTGTCATATGGTGCAGGGCCTCCAAGGGCTCCCAGTCTGACCTTCATGCACTAAGCAACCCAATTTGCTTCCAAAGAAAGCATCTCTGTTTGTTTCTCTTGGGAAGAAATCCACGTCCTTGGAAGCCAAGTCTGGGACGCACAGATGCCACACTGGATATGGGGCCGTGGGAAAAATGTGAGACGTTTGCAGAACGGAAGGCAAAGGGGTGCACTGGGAGGTAGAGCAGAGGTGTTTTCAATCTGAGGTGGATGGCCAGAGTCTGGGGGCTCTGACAGGAGCTGTTTTCCTTCTGTTACTTTGACGGATTGACTGTGGTGCTGGGGATTGAACTCTGGGCCCTCACACTAAGCTCCATCCTCGTTCCTTTCTGCATTTTTGAGACAGTATTTGCTAAGTCTAAATTGCCCAGGCTGGGCTTGAGCTTGCAGTTCTCCTGCCTCAGCCTCCCAAAATGCTGGGATAACAGGCATGCACTTTAGCGCCTGGCCTTTTTTACAGTTGACATTTGCCTGTTGGGTGAACAGGACAGGCTGTGTGGTTCATAGTTGGCTGGGGACAGAAAGGCTGTGAGAGGGGTGGCGTCTGCTCTGGCTGTACACCAGGTCCGAGTCCTGCAATCCAGCCGAACTGCCAGCCTGGTTCCCCAGAGCCCCACCTTGGGGAGTGATCCTTTGTGGCTTTATGGGGTCACTGCAATGCACCTCACTAAACTGGGATGAGGTCTGTCTTAGCTCGGACGCCACAAACCAAGCAGCAAAGCTAGGCGGGTCCATGCTAAACATGGGTCTTTGAAGACCTAGAGGTGCGATGGCCCATGATCAGGTGCCGGCTGACCCAGGCCTGCCCTTATGACTTCACCCTGCATCTCTCATCTCCCAGGAGTCACACTGGGTCAGCACACAAGCCTTGGGGGTGCAGCTCAGCGCATAACAAGGTCTGTGGAGTAGGGCAGCTTGTCCTGTGTTGTCTGGGGTCCTTGCTTCAGGAGATCTAGAGATTAAAACCAAAGGACGCTTCTGCAGGAGAAAGGCTTGCATTGGGAAGTTACGGGAACCCAGGAAAGGCCTCCATGATTCAGGGGGCCATGATACCACCCAGCCCTCTGCAAAGTGGGTGGTAGCTGGGCCGGGGCCATTGTCATCATCTTAGTCCTACTGTCATAGCTGTGGGATCTGCACTGCAGGCAGCTGTCCCAGGAAGGGGTGGCTCTGTCTGCAGGGGTCTCAGCCGAGTGGGCGCCGCCTCTTCTGGCATCCTGGTGACCACAGGCCCTGGGCAATGGCTGACGACTTCTGGACGGAGTTAGATGTCCCTAGAAACCCCTAACCATGTGTCCACAGTCTTGAAGGGGTTCCGATCTTGTAAATTCATGACTGATCAGCCCTGTCCCACAGCTCTGAGACAGGCTCTTATCAGTGGTCAGCGCAGCCAATTCTAAATCATTGATGTTCTTTTCATTTTATTTTTATTTACCTGTTTACTTTTGAGACAGGGTCTCACTATACAGTTCAGGCTGGCCTTGAACTCACTATGTAGCCCAGGCTGGCCTTGAATGCTCTGTGGTCCTCCTGCCTCAGCCTCCCAGGTGCTGAGATAACCCATGTGCCACCATGCCTGGCTGCTCTTTTAATTTTTAAAATTCCTTTTTTCTGCTCTTCAGAACAGAAAGATTTCTATGACAATGTCTTCAAGTTTATTAACATTTTCTTCTGCAGTGTCTAATTCGTTGTTTATTCCAGGCATTGTTTTCATCTCTGAAAGTTCTGAACCTTATGATGCCTTCTGTGACCTAACTCTGATATGTCAACATCACTGGATTAATAAACACCCAGCAGGGGCTGGGGATTTAGCTCAGCGCATAAGCGCCTTCCTTGCAAGCGTGTGTGCGTGCGGGTTCCTGAGTTTGATCCCGGGTACCGATAAAAAAAAAAGAGAAACACCCAGCAGATTAGTAGAGCAGCTCTTGGGTGGGCCTGGGTGGGTCGCGGAGGTGTGGCCATGAGGAGTGCCTATACCTCGTGGCCCCCTGGTCCTCTCGTTGCTATTCTGGGGCCTCGCTCCAACGCGCCCTTCCAACGTGGAGCCAGCTGAGCACGGACTGAATTCCCACATCCCCCGGCCATGAACTAAATTAGACTTCGGCTTCTTGCAGTTGCGTATAGAGGATTTAATGCAGCAGGAGGAAAGCTGATTCATACATCTGCCATGTCTTTCGTGGGTGAGAAACGCTAGGACTAAATCCGGAAGCTTAGCACGTACTAAGCATGTGCTGTAGCCCGTGCGCCTACGTAATCTTTTAGACGTAGAGAACACGGATAATTACTGTTTTCTTGCCCCTGTTGGCACTGTTCTCGGCCCTGTGGGTTTGGCTAGGTCCCTCTGACAGTCCCCCACACTGGGCAGCTTCCTCATACCCACGCTGACCGGCGTTTGGCGCAGTGCTGGAGAGAAATCTCCAGATCCTCTCTTCTCCATTGTCCAACTCCTGTCACGTTGCTGTCCTGGACACCACACTGTCCTCAGCTCAGGGAATCCACGGGGCTCCATCTGGGTCCCTCCCTGCTCTGATCTGGGAAGTCTCTCAAAGCAGTGACTTGGGCTTAACCTCATTTTTCCCTATGTCTTGGGGATTTGTGTCCATCATGGCCTAAAGTCCAGGGTCATGAAAACAATTGTTTCATATGTTTTGAATTTGTTTTGGTTGTTTCAGACAGGAGTTTGGAGGGAAATGGATTCTGGTGACTCTGTCCTGGCTGGAAGTGGAAGTCAAAGCTAGCAAATGTTGAAAGCTATTTCAAATCAGCATGCCCAGCTGGGTGTGGTGGTACACACCTGTAATCCCAGCACTCAGGAGGCTGAGGCAGGAGGATTGCCACAAGTTTGAGGACAGTCTGAGGCTCCACAGTGAGTTCAAGACCAGCCTGAGCTAGATAGATCCTGTCTCAAACACAAAACAAAAATAAAGCAAAACAAAAACCAAAAACAAACCCGGCATGCCCTCTGTCTGTTTGGACCCAGACATTTCTCCTAAGCTGCCAGGAAGAGGGTGCAGGGAGGTGAAGTGGAGGTTGGAGGGTGAAAGGGGTATTTCCAAGATGTCTTTCTTATGACAGAATAGGCACGGCCTTAGGGACTTAGCGCAGGTCACGGACCCAGGAAAGGCCTGACATTCCGGAGCAGGACATCATGGAACCTCCACAGGGCTGTCCGTTTCTGGGCTGAGCTCGATCCGTGGTCAGCAGTGCCCTCTATGGAGAATTGTTAGTGTGAGGAGACTGGGTTTTCTAATCCTGCCTCCTTTTTAATGTTGGACCTGACAGGAAGAGACACTAATCCTTTGAATTAGATGGAGAGAATGCTGTCCTAGGAAGTAGGAGTGCAGAGAGAGGTGAGGCCCCAGCATAGGAATTCTAGTCCCATGATGATTGTTTGTGGCACCTTGGTTCATGAACTTAATTTGTTTTGTGGTTTTGGAAAAGATGGGCCATGGTCGTGTCTGTCACTTGATGGAGAGTTTGCAAACAAAAACAAAACTTTGCTAAATGCTTCTGTTGGTGAATCAAATTGTTTGCAAACAAAAGTGTTCATGAACCAAGGTGCCACTGTACTAACATAGAAGCTTCATAAAGCCTTTTTGAAAATTAATTGTGTGTGGGTCAAGATCCACATCATTAAATTAACTACTGTAGCCATTTTAACGTGTATAGTTCAGGAGCTTTAAGCATGTTTCACATTGCTATCTGGCCATCACCACTATCTAGGCACAGAGCTTTTTGTCCCCCCAAATGGAAACACAGAACTCTGCTGCTCCCCGGTCCCCTCCCTCCAAGCTCCTGGCAGGTCTTATCTTGCTTCCTGGCAGGATTTGTCCATTCTGGGTGCTTCATATACCCAGAAGTGTATGCACACATCCGTTTGTTTCTGACTTTTTTCACTTAGCGTGTTTTCTGGGTTCACCCATGTTGTGACAGGGCCAGAGTTTCAGTTTCTTTATAGGTGTCGCATGAGCACAGCACATGTGTTCGTTGTTACAGCTCCTCCACGGTACAGCACATGCCAGCACCCTGTTCTTGTTTGGAGCTGAGTAATACTTCACTGCGTGGATATACCAAATTGTATTTACCCATTCATTGGCTGATGAAACTTTGGGTGTCCCCATTTGTGCATGTGAGTGTGCGCGTGAGATGCTGCGGATGGAACCCAGGGCCCTGCACATCCTATGTGAGCCCTGCCAAGCCCTCTTCATTCTCTATTCTGACACAGGTCCTTGCTAAGTGGCTGGGGCTGGCCCCAAACTTGCAGCCCTCTTGCCTCAGCCTCCTGAGTAGCTGGGACTGCAGGTACGCACGCCCTGCCCGGCCGTGCGGTTTCCACCCTTTGGCAACTATCAATAACGTGCACTCCTCTTGGGTGTGTGCGGCGTCGCTGGATTACATGGTGACTCTGTTTAACGGCTTCAGCACGGCCAGTCCTTTTTCCTGGCAGCAGTCTTTCTTCTATCCCCGTGAGCAGTGTCTGAAGGGGTCTGATTTTCCCAGGGTTTATGATTCTTACTCCCATCCTGTAATCGTCTGTTCTAGTGGGCTGCAGTGATGTCTCACTGCTCTCACCTGATTTCCCTGAGACTCACCCCAGCAGCCCCCGGGTGCACACTGTTCGCTTGTCTGTCTTCCTTGGGAAAATGTCTGTCCGCGTCCTTTTGCTATTTTAAAATTAGGTTGATGGCTTTTATCATTGAAGTGGAAGCATTCTGGCAGAGATTCAATTTTCTCTCATTCTGTAGCCTGTTTTCATTTTGACAGTGTTGTTTTGTGCTGAGATTTCACTGTGCGGTTCATGCTGGTTTTGAACTCACTAGCCCAGGCTGGCCTCGAACTTGTGGCACTCCTCCTCCCCTCCAGCCTTGGGCTCTCGGGTGCTGGCCACCGCACTCAGCAATAGTGTCTTTTGATGCACCAAAGTTTTTAGTTTTAGCAAAGCTTTCCGTAGTCTGGATCTTGGATGTCCCCTGAAGGCTCATGTGTCAAACCTTTGACCTCAGAGGCGCTATTGGAAAGTGGTGGTATCTTTAAGGGGTGGGGTTTGGGGGGGTGTCCTTGGTTCACTGGAGACACGGCTCTGATAAGGGGTTTTGGGGCCCTGGTCCCTTCTCTTTATTTATTTATTCACTATTTGAGACAGGGTCTCACTCTGTGTAAGGGAGAGGTTGAAGCTGGAGATTGGTCACATGTGTGGAGCCAAAGCAAGGCCAGCCCTGCAAGGCAGAGAGTCCAAGGGAAGCCACTCAAACAAGCTGTTCCAGCTCCACCAAGGCCAGGGGCCCAGGCCAGCCAGGCAAACAAGTTGCTAGGCAGCGGGGTTGAAGCTGACATCCTCCTCCTGAGTGTATAAATAAATGTGCTGCGGTGGTTGAGCAGCTCCCTCTCTCCCATCCAGAGAGTGAGGGCTCCGCCTGACCCCGGCTTTCTTCTCTCTTATTTATTTTCTCATTCTCTCACTGTCCTTCCCCCAGGAACATCTAGAGCTGCAGCCAGTCGCCATAGCTATGCATAGTTCGGGCTAGCCCTGGATTCACTGCAGCCGAGGCTGGCCCAAACTTGCAACTATTCTCCTGCTTCAGCCTCCGGAGTGCTGGGCGTGGCAGCCCTCTCTTTCTCTTTAGCTCCCCACCTTATGCTGAAGCAGATCTGTTATTCACACCTGCAGGAGCACGATGCTCAACAGAAAGCCTGAACCACATAGCGAGAGCCTGTGGCAAAGAAGACAAAACTGTAACAACAACTAAACACTGCTCAAAGTCTCTGTGAAGAAGATAGCTGGGCATGGGGGTGCGTGCCTGTAATCCCACCGCTTGGGAGGCTGAGGCGGGTGGATTGCCAAGAGTTTCAGCCTAGACCGGACTGCACAGACTCTGTTTCAAAGAATCAGAAATAAATATATTATATAAAGTAAAGTTTGTGGGGCCTGGGACTTAGCTCAGCGGTTCAAGTGTGTACTTGGTAAGTGCAAGGTCGTGAGTTTGATCCCGGTACAACACAAACAAACAAAAAAACGCTACAAAATTTTTTTTTTTAAGTTCGTGTTGGGGTAAACTTGAGGTGCAACTGAGACCCCTGAAGCAAGAGGTTTTAGGGAGAAGCCTAGGTCTGAACCCCACAAGCTGGTATTAGAAGGGAAGGAACAATTCTGACAACACTGGCCATAAGGCTCTCTTGGGCACTCCCAAAAGGTCCCTCCTGCTGTCTGTCACCTTCCGCACTCAAGAACAACCACCTCTCCTGATGTTTCGGTCTTTCCAGCAGCGGAAGTCGTAATTATCCGTGTGGCACTGGGGATGGGCACTCCCTGACTCAAGGTGTCTCTTCCACTGGGGGAGCAAGGAGTTAAATGTCTTCCCACCTCTTCTCCTGAACCTAGCAAGTGCTGGGTTTCAGCCCTAGCCACCTCATTTTTATAGTCCTGGAGATTCTTGGCATGCGTGTGTGTGTATGCGTGCGTGCCAGGACCTGAACTCAAGGCCTTGCTGCTTGCCAGGTAGGTGCTGTGCCCCTGAGCTACACTGCCCCTAGCATTGGAGATTGAATGCCGTGGTTTTTTTGTTTGTTTATTTGTGTTATTTGTTTTTTTTTTTTTTTGAGGCAGTATCTTGCTGAGTCCCTAAATTGTCCGGGTTGGGCCTGAACTGGCTCATGTACTCTTTGTGTCCTCAGATTCCCAGAGTGCTGGGTTTATAGGTGTGACCCTCCAGAGCCAGCTCCTTTTTATTTTGAGACAGGGTCTGGCTAAATTGCTAAATTGCCCAGACTGGGCTAGAACTTGCTAAGCTTCTGCCTCAGCCTCCTAAGCGGCTGGAACTGCAGGTGTGGACCAACCATTCTCCTCCTGCCCACCATTACTGCTTCTCAGATGGCCTACTGTCATAAGCGATTCCCTCTCAGAGATCTGGCTACACAGGACCCCAGGCCTGGCCAGGGGCTCTCAGGGAGAGATGAAGGTTTTTGCTGATGGCAGTTTAGCGGGCAGACCCAGTGAGGCTCCTGTATCTCTGCACTGTGTCATCTCAAGGTAGGGGAGACCCTAGTTTCATAGGAAAATGATGCTGCTTTCTAACCTTCCCACCTCCCGCACTCTGGTTAGATTCCCAGAGCAGCCTGTGACCTGCTGCCTGCAAAGGAGAAGAGAGAAGTTGGTTTCCTATGCTTTCACCACGTGCTCACCCCCAAAACAGAGATGGCGCTTACCCGCACCGGGGGTCCCTGTGAGCCAAACCAAGGGGTTGTGACTGAAAGAGAAAAGGCAAGAAGAACAAGAGTTTCTTCTGGGAAAGAGGCAGTTGGTGGACCAGAGACGGCGTGCGGACCAGGACCAGGCTCTTGTGAACTGAGCTCAGGAGCTGGTGACGGCTGGACACCCTCCAACGGGTGGGGGCTGCAAATAGAAGAAGATGGCTTGTCGGTGGCTGGACAGAGGAACCAGAAATATATGGACCTCTTCTTTCTCAGTAATACTGTGTGCTGGGTCCTCTGAAAAATGAACTTCCCTCCAGCAAGGCTCCCCCTAGGCAAGCTCCTTGTGGGTGGGCACTGGCCCGAATTCTTGCCACCCCTTCCAACCTCCTCTCCTCTGTGTCCCAGGGAACCAGATCCCCAGTTCTCCTTGGCATCTGGGTGCCCTCTGGCTCCTCTGTGGGAGAGTCTGTGGAGTTTCCTCGCTCTAGGATGCTCATAGTTCTTGTCCCTTCTGCCTAGCCGGCCTCCCCCAGAGGCCACACCTGCATGGCCAGTTGTACACCTGTGTTCACCACTGGATGTCGCAAAGGCCCCTGGAGCTCCAGGTTGCAAGAGGAACTTGGGACCCAACATATGGGAAGCTCTCAACGCAGTAATCACCCCCCCACACACAACCACTCCCCTCCCCTTCCCCCCAGCCTCTGGGCACCAGGGGACACGGGTCCTCTCCCTCTCCTTCCACTCTCCCGAAAACCCCCACCTCCATAGCGACTTCAGGGGGCAGCAGATCCATAAAAATCCCTTCCTTGGATCCCGATGCCCGGGATGTAAGGAAGGCCGAGCTGAGGTGCAGACTGCCTCACAAGTTTGGGGGACAAAGAATAGATATCTCTGGTTAGGCCTTACGGGGACTCGCTCTGGGGTTTTCTTGGAATCTGACACGGTCTGCTGTGGGCTGGCTCTCCAAGCCACCCTTTCCCTGCCCTTCTCCCCTGAAAGAGCCCTGTCTGGAGGGCTTGGGGAAACCCTGCTACCTTTAGGACCTGGAAGATCCGAGTAGGGGGGGTCACCCTCCCCGCCCCCCAGCGAAGCCGGCACCGGAACTGCTCTAATGAGAACCAGGCCACCGTCGTCGCTCCGGGAGGGCTGTGGCCGGGGATAGGATTCCTTCCCAGACCTCTGTGGGACCTCGGGGGCGCCGGGGTGGGGAAGTGGGGGTGGAGGGATGGAGGGGGAAGCCTAACCCCCCTTAGCTGCAGACACCCCTTCTATCCGGCTGGCACTGTTCCCCAACCTGGACGGCCCTCCCTAGAAGGTCTTTGGTAGAATTCGGGGTGCGCGCGTGATTTCCCAGTGACAGTGGCCTAGGGGCTACCCAGTCGCTCCCTCCCCCCAAGGGGACCATCCCCAAATCCGGAACCCCTCCGTCAGCCCCAGCCTACCTCGTCCCAGCCCTGGGCTCCGGGGCCGAGGCTGCGGGAGGTGCAGCCCCGGCACCCCGAGTTGTCCCCAGCACAGAGGGAGCGCTCTGCGCTCGGACCGGGCCGGGCGGAGAAGCTGGGAGCTCGGGGTGGAGCTGGCCCGGGGCCGGGCGGTGGGAGGGGACAGGTCGGGGGTGGTCTCTGAGGAGGAGCCAGGCCGGACCGCATTGTTCCGCTCCGGCCGTCTTGCAGCGCGCGGCGCGGGCCGGGGAGGGCACGTGGGGTGCTGGGCTTCCGGGGCTCTCCCGGCCGCCCTGGCCCCGTGGGCTCGAGGAGAGGCCGGGGCCCCTGCAGGCCCCGAGACGCCACTGTTCGGGGCGCCCGGCGGGGCGTGGGCTCCCCAGGCAGCCCTGAGAGAGGGGTGGTCAACACCCGCGCCTCTGGGACTCTCCGTCGGGGCCGCGCAGCTCTCCCCCACCCCGCGATCGCGGACCCCGAGGCTGGGGCCAGGGGGGGCTAGGGTCGCTGGTCTGTCGCCTTCAGGAACCCGGCACCCCGCGATGCGCGCGGGCCAGCACCGCCTCCCAGCGTCGCCGCGCGCGCCCCGGGGCTCCCCTGCCTAGCGCGGCCGGGCCGGGGGGATGGGGGCCGGAGGGTCGGCCCTGAGGGTCCGCGCCGACCACAGCGGGGGCATCAACTGGCTGAGCCTGAGCCCCGACGGGCAGCGCCTGCTGACGGGCAGCGAGGACGGCACGGCCCGGCTCTGGAGCACCGCGGACGGCCAGTGCTGCGCGCTCCTGCAAGGTACCCGCGCGCCCACTTCGCCCTCGCGCGGCCCTGCGCCCCCCTGGGGAGCCCAGCGTTCGCCCCGAGTGCTGCGCACCAGAATCCAGTCCCGCCCCCGCGGCACCCCAGGAGGCGCCCGACCCCTTTGTGCCCGGGGCGCGGCGGGGGGGAGTAAGAAATGGGGCGCCCAGGCCGGGATGGATGCTGGGGGTCACGTAGGCGGGTGGGCGGGTGATAGTGCCAGCCTGGGAGACAAGGTCATTTGTCAACCAGCTGCATGAAATCATTACCGCGACAGCAATTCTGGCAGGTTTAACGAATTCGCACCTAAACTCCTAAGCAAACCTTCCCTGAGGCTCCTTGACCTGCTGACCTGTGGCCGACACTTCCTGTTTGCTTCCATAGTGGACCTAGGGAATAAGAGGGACTTGTTGGGGGTGGTGGTGTTGTGGCCAGCGGGTCCTTTTACTGTTACCCTACATTCAGAGGTGGAACTGAGGTTCTGAGGTCAGTAACTTGTCCAGGGGCCAGTGAGCAGAGAGTACACTTGAAATTGGAGCTCACTCCACTGTCCTGTCCAGCACCCTGCCCAGCCCTCTGCCAGCTCCATCTCAGCTGCTGCTTAAGGAAGGGGTGTTGGGAGTTTGAATATCTGAGCAGCCGATAAAACCATCACAGGGTGAACTAGGTACCTGTTGATTTATATTTGCATTCTCATTCTGTAGCAAGAGTGTGTCCCCTGGGTGCATCCAGCCCTGGCCGACACAGCCCTTTATCTGGGTGCTGGCCTTTTTGCCTTATCTGGCCAATCCTGGCTGGCCACACCAATCCCTTCCAGCTGAGATAGGATGCTGACCTCGGCGTTGGCTGGTCTGGGCACTGTCACGTTCAGCAGAACACAGTGAAGATGGATGTCTCAGTGTCCAGGGGGCATGGACTTGGGTTACCGATCCCTTGAAAGCTGGGGTGGATAGCGGAGAGTTGGCCACTAATAGCACATGTTCTCCCCCTACGGCCGCGTGCTCTGACAGGCAGCCCCCTAGGAGCTGAGATCTGTCAGAGCCTTTCCGTGCAGTGTGTGCTTCCTGAGCACGGGGATGTCTGGAAGTGCCAAGTCTCAGGGCTGCACTCCATGGGTTCCCTGTGAGCAGAACCCTAGAAGTAGCATTTGGAAGAGGCTTTCAGGGGGCTCTGAAATGCAGCCAGACCTGCAACCCACAGGGACCCTGTGGGAGCCTCTGTGCTAGGTGGGTTTCTCCCCAGTTATACTCTGCCTGGTCCAGGCTGGTTCTCCATGGTTGGTACCGGCTTGTCCCAGGGCAGCCCAGCCAAGCAGTGGCAACATGTCTGCCCCCAGGTCTCCTTCACAACCATTTTAGTGGCTGACACAGCTTCCTGTCCACTTAAGGCAGCGACATCTAAGGTGCCTGGCCTCCTCTGAGAGCCTTCTCCACTCCCGCGAAAATGGTTTGAGACCTGCTTCCTCTTCCTACCAGGGTTGAGTCTGTGCTCGACGTCTCACAACTTTCAAGGACAGAGAGGACAAGGAAGGCTTTCTTATCTGGGCATCCTGCTTAGAGACTTAACTTGCAGGAAGCACTGTGGGTATGTGACGGTCCTTCCCCAACTAAGACCTGGCCAGCTCCCTGCTCCTGGAGAGCTGTTTTGATCCCAGTGCCATGTTGGGAAGATGTCTTCTTCACCTTTGTTTAGTCCTGTATATCCGGTAGGTGTCTGCTGTCTTTATAGTGTGGTTAATCTTCTCTGTCCCGGGGCAGGCATGGCCCACGTCACAGGCATAGACTTATTTACCAACACAAAACATCCTACGCTCTAGACATTGATGGGGGGGAGGGGTGGTGGTTTGCCAGCCGCAGTGTCCCCTGAGATGACCACTGCAGGACTTGTCCAAAATCACAGGGTTGGTGGATGGCAAACAGGGCTTTGCTGCTCATACTGGGGGTGCAGGGAAAGTTGTGTCCAGGTCACCCTGGAAGCAGATCAGGGACCAGAAGTTTGGAACCAGGGGTGGGGAGGATGGAGACGGAGGACGGGGCTGCCCGCTGTGAACGGGCTTTCAGATAGAGCTGTGAACTCCCAGCAGCAAAGAAGGCTTAATTACCGGTTATTCAGTGGGGAGAACTGCCTGGCTGGTAATTACCAGAGGAGGGACAGCTGTTTCCACGTGCTGCAGGGATCCGTGTACTGCCGGGAACATGGTCCCATGCTCACCATCCAGTATGCAGAGTGATTGAACATGGGGAATGTTTAAATTTTAAAAAGTTATTACAAGCTGGGCGTGGTGACTCACTCCTGTAATCCTAGCACTTGGGAGACTGAGGCAGGAGGATCATTGCAAGTTCGAGACCAGCCTGGGCTACAAAATGAGCCCAAGGCCAGCCTGAACTGCATAGCAAGATCCTGTCCTAAAGAGACACACACGGGGGCTGAGGATTTAGCCCAGTGGTTAAGCACCTGTCTCGTGAGCATAAGGTTGTGAGTTCAATTTTGGATACAAAATAAAAAAAAGACACAGACACAGTTATTACAGTGAAAGACCCACGCCAGGTATCTCATTGCGTGGCTGCTGAGACAGGCGATGTTTCCTCAAATGGCAGGTCCTGGTCCATTCAGAGCAAGGGGCTCAGCCTGAAACCTGGTCTCTCACGGATGGCCCCTGAGCCAGGGTTGCATTGGACAGGCTTGGGGGATGGGGTGTCTTCTGCTGTCGGGTGTGGGGGGCCCTCTGCAGTGCCATCTGAGAAGGTCGTGGGGAAGCCCACAGCTGGAAGGAGTAAACCCTGTTTCCGCAGGTGGTTGCAGACAGCTGTGGCTGTGGTCAGGTCGGCCGCACGTTCGGTGCTTCCGGCCACATTGCCTGCCAAGTAGGTCGCTCAGAAGGGTCTACAACGGAGGCTGCAGAGTGGACAGGATGGAGCCAGCGGGGCTGTCACCTCCTTTCCAGGGACCCGCGTCCTATCACAGAGGCACTGTGGCGAGAAGGCATGGTGACCTCATTGGACGCACGGTGAGCCTGAACGGCCCTCTGGGAGTCCTGACCTAGGTCTACCTTCAGCTGCCCATTGTCACAATCTGCCCGGAAGTGGGAAGAGCAGGAGCAGCACTTGTGGTCCTTGCAGTGGGGACACTGAGGGACAGACTGGTGTGGACAGCGGCGGGACTAAGAGTTGGCCAGCACAACTCTTCTGTGTGTGCAAAGCCCAGGGAAATACCCAAAATGTGGGCCACCCCGGTCGCCATGCCCAAAGTGTGATCAAAGCACTGGGCAAATGTTTAAATCAAAAAAATTATCGCAGTGAAAGATGCTTTGCCATGAATCCCCCCAAAATAACTCCCCACCTTGAACTCACGGATCCCATGTACTTGGTGTTGCGAAAGCAGTTCTGTAAGTCTTCTTACTGATGTCTTTAGTGTGCTCTTTCGGCTGCCTTGATGTCTTCAATGGATTCCAGACGTTCGCTTTCTGGGGCTGGGGATATAGCTCAGCAGTGTGACCCCTACCTGGCAAGCATGAGGTCGTGAGTTGGATCCCGGGATCCCTGGTACCAAAAAACCAAGAAACATTCACCTTCTATGGTCCTTGTGACTTTGGGAAAGAGCAGAGGTTGCACAGTGGCAGATCCAGTGAATAAGGTGGTAGGGACATAGCGTCGTGTTTTTTGTCTGAGACAACATCTCACTACGTGGTGCAGGCTGGCCTGCACTCACTAGGTAGCCCAAGCTGGCTTCAAACTTGAGGTGACCCCCCTGCCTCAGCCTCATGAGTGGTGGGATTACACCACCATGCCTGGCTTTACACTGGATGGAACTCAGCAACAGCAACCACTGTGTATTATTTTATCCCACTACCAGACACCCAGGAAAGAGCACTCCTAAAACTGCTCCGGAAAGTGCCAAGAAGGAGGGATAAGTGTGTGCCAAGTGAGGAGGGCTCCATGGTGGTGTGTCCTGTACTGTCATATGTCCTTTCGCCATGCGTTTTGATCGTTTCGCCCAACTGTAGGGACAGCCAGCTGCCTTACGCTTGCCGCTGGGACCCAGGGGGAGAGCTGTCCCCTCGGAGGTCAGCCATGGCCTGGGCCCCCCAGGCCGCCTTTCCTGGACAAGGCGGGCGCATTGTGACCCCGACCCTGCAGGCCCTGGGACACAGGGAAGGGAAGAGCTGAAGCCTTGGCAGGCAACCCTGGAGCCCGAGTCTGTTCTTTTAAACATAACCACATTTTATCTGCATTCTTCATCCCTTTGAAAATATTTATTTTCAGTTTTACATTTTTTGCTTATTCTGCACAACTCTCACTGCTGAGGGCTGGGGCACTGTGGTCCCCCGAGCGTGACAGGCTGTGAGCGCTGGGGCTGTGGCTTCTCCCTCCCTCAGGTCGCTTGGGGGGTCGGGGTCACACTGTGCAGTGGTGCCAGAGAGGGGCTGCACCCTTGGCAGCCTTCCAGGCCTCTCTGCAGTGGGCTCCACCCCGACCACAGTGAAGGCGCTTTCTGAAGTGGCCTGAGCGCTTCGGAACAGCGGGGCTCGGTTCATGGGCAGGTGGCAGAGGGTAGAAGACAGGGGACATTGGGCCAGCCTGGCTCCGGTTCAGAGATGAGGTTTTATAATTGAAAAACTTAGGCACCAGGATGTGGCTCAGTGGTAGAGCGCCCAGCCCTGCAAAGCCAAACCGAAGCCCTTGGCGTCTGTTGGCGCTGCGTCTTTTCCTCCAGTCTCTCTGTGCCTTCATGGGTGGGGACTTGTGGCCTGTGTCTGTATCTGCCTTCCTGCTCATGGTGTGAGGCAGCCCCAGTGGGCAGCTTTGGTTCTAGAGTGGGGTGCACCTGCTGCTCGCTGTCTGTGCTCGGCTCGGGGTGCTGT
The DNA here is from genome assembly GCA_004027455.1 of Hydrochoerus hydrochaeris. NCBI lineage: Eukaryota > Metazoa > Chordata > Mammalia > Rodentia > Hydrochaeridae > Hydrochoerus > Hydrochoerus hydrochaeris. The sequence goes on along the minus strand of PVLA01001519.1, from coordinate 82,359 downwards.
CCTCGGTTTAGCTTACCAGTCACCCCTGCACTGTACCTTTCCGCCACAAGCAGGGACAAAGCAGCTGTCACAGCTAGGTCACCCTCTCCTGGCCTCAGCTGGCTGTGTCCTTCTGTGTCGGGGGAGGTGACGGCTCTGCAGGCTGCTTGAGCCCAGCCTCTGGCTGGCTTTAGCACCCTTTGGCTGCCCCCCATCCGGGGTGTCCCCAGCCCTCAGGGACCCCGAGGTGGCTCTGCCTTGGGCTCTGTGCTCCTCCAGTTCCCTCTCACTGCTGTGGGAGCAGGGAGGATGGGACAGATCTGGTCTCAAAGCAAGAATGTGGACAGCCTTAAAATATTTTATAAATTCCTGGGGATTGGCAAAAATCCTGGCTGTTTTCCCAAACACATTTTGCCTTTAACTTTTACACCAATGTGTATTTTAAGAGAAACAGAATCCTACATTGTTTGCATAACAGCCTGAAAGACAAAAACTTTTCTTTCTTTTTTTGAATTGGAGTTTTGAGAACCCAGGAGATCGAGTTCATCCAAAAGTTAACTAAGGTGAAGCCCAGAGCAAAAATAAAAGATGCATCAGTTTCACAGAACTAGGAGATTGTGAAAGTCTTGTCTGTCTGACATCTAAGTGAGATAGCGATGGTGATGATGATGATGTTGATGATTTGGGGGTTCAGTTACTGAACCTAGCATCTTTGTACTGAGCTGCATCTCTAGCCCTTTTTTGGTAATTTTTTTGTGTTGAGACAGAGTCCTGCTAAGTTCCCAAGTCTGGGCTGGGACTTTCGGCCCTCCTGCCTTAGCCTCTCAAGGGTGCTGGGATTACAGGCATTGCCATGACTCCAGCTGAGATTTAAAGTCAGATCAGGGCTGGGGATTTAGTTCAGCGGCATAAGCACCTGCCTTGCAAGTGTGTGGCTGTGAGTTCAATCCCTGGTACCGATTTAAAAAAAAAAAATCAGATTAAACCCACACACACACTTCTGACCTGCAGCAGAACTGGTTGGAGGCCATAGTTCCCTTGAGTGAGGTGCCATTGTATTGAAGTGTGTTTTCTGGTTTAGCTTAAGATTGAAATTCTGTTTTGTTTTGTTTTGTTTTGGTACCGGGGATTGAACTCACAACCTCGTGCTTGCTAGGCAGGTGCTTAAGCCACTGAGCTAAATCCCCAGCCCCAAGATTGAAATTCTTTAAAACAATATCCTTAATACAGTAACACACACCGCACACACGCAAAAACACAGTACAGCCCACCACGTACGGGGGTATTTGAATCTACCAGTTCTGTCTCTATAAAAATAGCTACAAGATTCCTTTGAGTCTGTTGGTTTTCTGGTCTCCGAATTCCTCCTCCGTATCAAAGTTTCTTCCCAGGGAAGACACCTTGGCCTGAAAGTCAGCCCTGACTGGACTGGAGACCCTGAGGGCTTCTAGGGCTGCTTGATCACCTCCTAGGTTGGAACACTGACCCCGCTGCCCTAGCAATTGGCAAAAGATACATAGCTGCCGCCTGGAAGGTGGATGGCAGACGGGCACTGCACACAGCCCTGACCCTACTCGGCCTCCACTCTTGGACACTGACCCCATTTCCGCAGAATGCAAGCTGCATGGCCAGAGAGGCTTCTCAGCATCTCCCGTGTGCAACCCCCCATCCCTACTCTAGTGTCCCCTGAGAGTGCCGGGCCTGGTGCCCACAAGCTCCTCCTGCTGGCTGTTTCTGGCTGGACCGGGTCCTCAGAAGGCGAGAGGTGTCTTCATGGTCACCCTCTGTCCCCTGTCCCTATCACTGGAAAATGTGGTGTCTTGAAGCAACTATGGCTACTCTTGCCCAGTTGCTGAAGGCTGAAGTCCCAAATCAGTGTCCCTGGGCCAGACTGAGGCGCTGGCAGGGCTACACACCTGAAACCTGGGGGCAGCCATCTGTTCAGTGGCTGCCAGGACCTGCTGGCTTGCGGTCACCCCTGTGGGCGTCTCCTTGCAGTTGTGTTTAGGGCTCACCTGAGTGATCTGATCCCCCCTCAATACCCTCAACTCAGACATACCTGCCATGTCCCTCTTCTGTGTCAGGTGACACTGACAACCCTGTAACCTTGCAGCACCTGACAGTTGCCATTCTGCCCACCTCTGTGCTTCTGCCTGAGAGAAAAGTTGCTAACACACAGCACCCTTCAGGTGATTACCACTGTAACTGCACCTGCAGGCTGACTGTGCCATGGGGATTGTCCCTGTCCCTGTTTCAAGTGAGGGACAAGCAGTATGGGAGAATGACATGGCAGAATAAACCTGGAACCAGTAGTACCATTACCAAGCTCCTGCCCAGCCACCCCCTTCCTCCTGTCTCCATTTGTTGGTTTGCTGAGCACAAACAGCTCAGTTTGTTTGTGGAAAACTAAAAGGAGGAGCCAGGGACAGCAGTACACATCTGTAATCCCAGCCCTCAGGAGGCTGAGGCAGGAGGATCACTGAAATCAGGCTCAGATGCATAGTGAGTTCAAGGCCAGAATGGACTACTTAGTGAGACCCTGTCTCAAAAAACTAAACACCAACCAAAACCAAACACAGGGGAAGAACCAGACACCAACCTTTTCCCATGAGTCAGCACCATTCATTGCTGGGGAGGAGAATGAGAAGCCCAGCCCTCCCTGTGAGTCGGCGCCATGTGCGGGCTGCTGTGGGGAGAATTAGGCAGCAGCCCCTTGCAGTGCATGGGCGGGGAGACAAGAAGAGCCAAGATCCCCACCCCGTCACTCTGCTCGCATAAGTGACCGACTGCTCCAGAGAAACACAGGCTGCGATGATAATTATTGGGGTAAAATACAACTTAATGCTTGCAGTGTTTAGTGTTTCACTGACTTTGTAGGTCTAAAGCCAGTAGACTGATCGTCTATTCAGAGGATAACGGTACAGAATGTAGCATCTATCAGGTGATCTTCTGAAGGTGGTGGCCACTGTTAATTCCCTATTATCTTGTTTTGAAGTCTTGTATCATTTTCATTGTTTTGTTGAGTTGTATTTTATTCTGTTTTGTGTTGTTTGATTTTATTATATCCAATGGCACAGGCAGCTATTTCAAAGATAAGATATATTATGGTAGCCATTTTGGATTTTCTATTATCTTGTTTTGAAGTCCTTTATCACGTTCATTGTTTTGTTTTTTGGTTCTGTTCTGTTCTGTTTTGTTTGATTTTTCCCTATGTCTGAAGTTATGGGCAGCTATTTTGAAGACAACAGGAGGCATTGTGGTAACCACTGTGGATTTCCTGTTATTTTGTTTTCAGGTCCTGTATCACTTTCACTGTTTTGTTTTGCTTGGTTTTATTCTCTTTAAAATAAAAATTACAAAAAAATCCAAAAACCCTAAACAAACAAGAAGAAACAAAAGAAGAAGATGAAAGAGGGAGAGGAGAAAGGAGAGTGGGAAACAGGGAGCAGATGGGTTTGGGAGCCAGGTGAGCCCCATTCCTGGCGCCCCCTGGGTTCTGGACCAACACTGTCAACTACAGAGTGTCACCCGTCCTGCACTCCCGGCCCTTCTCCTCTCCTTCCAAATCTTCGCAGAAGAAAGCAGGGGCTGGCACATGTCTCTCTCTCATTCTGTCACCTATCCCCTTGCCTGCAGGACACGAGAGCTATGTGACTTTCTGCCAGTTGGAGGATGAAGCCGCCTTCACCTGCAGTGCCGACTGCACCATCCGGAGGTGGGACGTGCGGACGGGCCAGTGCGTGCAGGTGTACCGGGGACACACGTCCATTGTCAACAGGTCAGCTTGGTATGGCGGGGCAGACGAGGCCTCCGCAGGGCTCCTGGCTGGCCAGAGGGGGACCAGGCCAGAAATGTGTGTTCTCTGGGGAACCATTTTGCGGGAAGTACACACATCGATCTGAGACCCCGGACAGAAGTGTCCCCAGGCCCATGTGCCTTGGGTCCTGGGGCCTCATGGGGGTTTGGGAGCAGGAAGGGAGAATGGGGCTGTCCAGAGCCCCTGTTCCAAGCCTGGCCCCATCCCTGCCCTTGCTGGGAGATCTACTCTGCCTAGTGACAGGGACAGATTCCAGGGGCTGTACATGGGTACTCAAGAGCAGACCAAGGGCCCAGAGGAGGACACTGTGTTGACCATGCTGTCGAGGGTGTCTTTAGGCCTCCACACAACTGCGAGGCGCACCCTGCCCCTCCTCCTGTGGGTTTAGATGTTTCCTTCCTCACTGAGTTTGAGCTGGAGCTGAGTCTTGGAAATGCCTTTGCTGACTGGGTCAACTTGGCTCTGCGTGGCCTTTGCAGGTCTCTCCAGGCTCCCGAGGGAATGTCCTGGACGGTGAGCTTTGGCCTGGTGGCCCTCAAAGTCATGTTGGTAGAAAGGTCCTGCCAGAGGGTGTCCCCAGGCTGGGATGAGCAGACACAGAGAAGACGATGTTCTGCCCACTGCATAGGCTCTGAGCACACTGGTGGGCAACAGGACCAGACCAGGCGTGGTGGTGCATGCCTGCAATCCCAGCACTCAGGAGGCTGAGGCAGGAGGATTGCTGTGAATTCAAGGGCAGCCTGGACTACTGTCACCTGCATCTCAGAAGTAGAAACAGGTGATTCAAGGTGGAAATTATACTTTTTCAGGTTTAATGTCCAAGATGTGTGCACACACACACAATTTATACATGTGTGTGCATATAGGTGCACACAAACAGAAATGTTTTCACACACCTGTGCACAGCATATGTTAGCCATGCACACATACAACACACAACTCGCAATCACAGCATGGTACACTCACACATATACACTTACACAAATGCACACATGTGCACTTATACACACCCAGACACTGTCTCCCATCCACGGCTGTCTCGTTCCGTAGCTCCAGGCACACGTTCACATGAGGAAATAACTGGGTCCCAAGTGCTGGGCCCCAGAACTCACTCTTCCTGTCGTTTCTGAGATGGCCAGGTGAGTGAGTTTGGGGACATGGATCCTTCAGTGGCCTGGCATCCAGTCATCACGTGCCATGTGATGACACCTTGGGAGCCTTCCCAAACATCACCCACTGGGTCACAGTGCGCTTCAGGCTGGGGTGTGGCTCCAGGGTAGACAGCTTGCCCAGCATGTGTAAGGCCCTGGGTTCCTTCCCCGGAACTGCCCTGCATGTGCTATGTGCCCCAGGGAGGAGCCAGCCAGAGGAGTCGGATGTTCGTACAGTTCGTGTCACTCCTAAGCAAGGATGCCAGCCCGGGCCTCCTGGGAGGAGCAGTGGCCATCGAGGGCTGGTGCAGGAGGGTCCTGGCCTGGGTTGCCCTTGGTCTGCACCCATAGGGGTGCACCCTGTTAAGCTGCAGCCCTGCTGGGCCCTGAGTAGCTTCCTTCCTGGGATGAGAAAGCACAAACAGCCTTTGAAGTTCTGTGCTAAAGTTGAACATGCTTGCTCTTTCCCTGGGGAGAAGTTCACAGAGTTTAGTAAAATGAGAAGTCATGAATATTTCCTGCCAGAAGGCCTGGGCCTGAGGCCAGCCAGCTCCACAAAATCAAGGGACCCTCCTGGCCTCCCATCCAATAGCTCCCTGGCCCTGGCTGGCCCTGGGGCTGTGACCTGGAGCAGCCATGTCACCAATGTGGGGGTCACCATGTGAGTTGATAACAGAGTCCACTCACCCCATCCAGCTTTGCCTCCTGGCCCCTGGGGGACACACTGGAGCCAGGGAGGCCGGAAGGGCTCTGGAATTCCTCTCCACACCCTTGGAAGTGCCTCTGCCAGCCAGTGGGTCCACACCATTCCCGTGGTGGCTGGCTCGTCCCGCTGAGCCCTGGAATTTCCCAGTTTTCATTGGAAAGCCCTGTATTCCCAGAAACCTGGACAGACCAGAAGGGTGGCGCCCCACCTGTCCCTTCCATCCTGTTCTCCCCTTGTTTCACTTTTCTCGTTGCCGACACAAAATACCTGACACCCAAAGTCAGAGGAGAAAAGATTTATTCTGACTCACAGTTTGTGGAGGTTTTAGTTCACGGTTGGCGGCTCCAAGAGAGGGGGACGCGGCAGAGGGGCGTCACAGAGGAGAAATAGTCCGTGGCAAAAGCGAGCGGGCAAAAGCACGTCAGCCCCTTTCCGTCCCTCTTGGCTCTCGGGGTTGAGTGCCTGGAATGCTGAGCACCCTGAATGCAGTCTCAGGGGACAGATTCACCACCGTCGTGGACCATGCTGCTCCAGGGCTCTCCTCTCAAAGCAAAGCCTTACACCTTTGCAACTCCGAGGCTGTAAAGGCCGGAGTCCTGCTGGTTCTTGTGATGCCCGCAGCCCTTCTTCTCTGTTGTCTCCTTCCAAAATACTTGACTTTTTCTTGCTAGTCTTTTCAGCAACCAGTTTTTCCTCTGTTCCATCTTTGCAGGTCACAACTCTTACTGGAGTTTCCCTTCTGGCTAAACTCACAACCTTCTGAATCAATCTGCTGGGCTTCTTGCTCTTGATTCTCAAGAGCACCCAACAGTAGCCATGCTACCACCTTAATATTAGATTTCCTTGAAATTTCTTCTGCAATGCCAGGTGTAGTAACTCATGCCTGTAGTCTCAGCATATTTGGAGGCTGAGGCAGGAGGACTGATATGATTTTGAGGCCAGCCTGGGCTACAAAGTAAATTCAAAGCCAGCCTGAACTGCATAGTAAAACTGTCTCAAAAAGACAAGAGAGAGAGAAATTTCTTCCACAAGATTCATTAAATCTGCCACCCTTAATCTCAGTCTCAAGCAAACTCTCTGGACACAAGCAAAATGCAAAGTTTCTACCAAGGTATAATATACATTGTCTGCAGCCCAGCAGCCAGTGCATCTTTCTTCCTGGCAGAATCTTCCCAAGCCTGATTTCTATCTGCCTTATGGTCTCCTGAGCTCTGACCAGAATCTCCCACCAAATACAGGTTCCGCTGTTCCAAGGTTTCTTTTTCAGCCAACTTGTACAAACCTTTCCAAACTCTACCCACAAGCCAGATCTGAAGGTTCTTCCTGAACCACAAGGTCAGGTCCCACTTCTGGTACCAAATTTCTGCCATAGCTCTTTTTCTTGTTGCTGAGACAAAATACCTGACACCCAGAATTAAAGGAGGAAAGACGTATTTGGCTCACAGTTTGTCACTGGTTGGCCCCAAGACTGGGCAGCAGAGGGACATCACAGAGGAGAAATAGTCCATGGCAAGCAGGCACGTGAGAGTACATTAGCCTGCTTTCTGTCCCTTATATTGTGTGCAGGCTGCCCTACTGAGATGAGCGTAGCACTCACACCCATAATCCTAGCCAGAGTGATGCCAAACTGACCAGTGGAGTGATTTAATAACCATGCACCCTTGCTCCCAGCACCATATACTCTAGATCCAGCCACCTGTGAAAAGCTGCACCTAGGACTGCATGAGCTTTGGGGGGACGTCTAGACACAAGCCATAACACCCCTTTTCTTCATAGCAGTGCAGCTGTGTGGAGCAGCTGCCGTGAGCAGAGCAGGAACACAAGGTCTGAACCCTGGTACCTGCTGGGTCTCAGCCTTGGTCCCTGTTGGGTCTCAGCCTTGGTCCCTATGGGGTCTGAGGCTTAGTCTCTGGGGCTAGGCCAGCAGGGGCTCAGCACACAGAGGGGATTCCATCAAGGAGGGGTGCCCAGTGGCATCAGGAAGCTTGCCAGAGGAGGACATTTTGATCTTGACCCTGGAGCATGAGTGTGGTGGGTAGCCAGAGAGCAGGAGGCTGTCCTGCTGTGGCACTTGTGGAAGTTGAATGGGTTCCAGCAGTGCTCTGTGCTCTGACCCCTGAACTTTCACCTCTTGCTCTAGGATCCTGGTGGCCAACAACCAGCTCTTCAGCAGTTCCTATGACCGGACCGCTCGCGTCTGGATTGTGGACAAGGAGCAGGTGTCCCGGGAGTTTCGGGGCCACCGCAACTGTGTCCTGACCTTGGCCTACTCTGCCCCCTGGGACCCTCCCTGTGCAGAGGAGGCTGAGGCTGGGGGCTTCCTGGTGACCGGCAGCACAGATGGCACGGCCAAGGTGTGGCAGGTGGCCAGTGGCTGCTGCCACCAGACGCTGCGGGGTCACACGGGTGCCGTGCTGTGCCTGGTGTTGGATGGTCCTGGTCGCACAGCCTTCACGGGCAGCACCGATGCCACCATCCGTGCCTGGGACATCCTGAGCGGGGAGCAGCTGCGAGTATTCCGAGAGCACCAGGGCTCCGTCATCTGTCTGGAGGTGAGGCTGCGGGCTGGTTGGGAGCCAGGCATACCTCGGAGTCTCCCTGCCTGTGTGCCAGCTGCTTTGGCTGGGGACCGAGACCCAGGGGCAGGCTTAGAGGGCACAAGCCTTGTCTCTCACTTCCGGAGACTGGAGACCAGAAAGGCCTGTCTATCAAGGGCCAGCTGCTCCCAGGGCCTCTTGTTGGCTTGTGGATGCTGTTAGAGTTTTCTGGTGCAAGAGAGAAGCAAAAGTACAAAACGAACAGGTTCATTGAGTTGAAGACATGGGAAGGAGCACACAGCCCATGGCGGCTGGGCCGTCTCCTTCCACCAGATGCAGAGAGGCAGAGAGTTAGGTGACTCTGAAGTGGCACATCATGGCGTGGATATTGATGACATGTGAGGAACTGATTGGAATTCTAAACAGGAAGGGGAGTTGCAATTAGGGCTGAGGAAGAAGCAGGAAGTGGTAGGCGTTCTGGTTTTGGCCTTCTGCCACGTCAAACCACTGCCATAACGTACAGTAATTTATTCAAGGACAAGAACCTTGCAGATACCAAGTGTCTGTCTGTGTCCTAACTTCTGTCTCCCTCTCCCTCTTTTTTTTTTTTGAGACAGGGTCTCACTGTGCAGTTCAGGCTGACCTTGGGCTCTCTTTGTAGCGCAGGTTGGTCTCGAATTTGCAATGATCCTCCTGACTCAGCCTCCCGAGTGCTGAGATTATAGACATGCACCACCACCACACCCAGCTTTCTAATCTCTTTTTATCATGACACCAGTCAAATCAGATCAGGACCATTCTAATGACTTCATTTTATTGTTTGTTTGTTTTTTAACTTCATTTTATTATTTTTTGGTTTGTGTTTTTAAAATTTTGTTGGTACATTTTAGATCTATATAATGATAACATTCACCATAGAGAATGCTTCTTTTTTTCCCAATCCCCTCCTCTCCCTTCAGCCCCTCTTCTACTTTTCACTTACAAAAGTTTTGTTTTTACTTTTCCCTTCTATTCTTTTTCTCATTTTTCCTTTCCCGCTCCTCCCTCCTTGTTCCCTGTCTCACTTGGACATTTCCTTCCCATTCCCCGATACCCTCTTTACATTTTGGTGCTTATTTATGCTTTTGTTTTCTCATTCTAGAGAAACAACACAGTATTTACACATGTGTTTTCTGGGTTTCTGTTGCATTAAGTTCTTCTCTAATCTTTATCATTTCTTCCCTCACACGAGCTTTGCGCTTGACTTGCTCTTCTTTTTCTAGAAATTTGAGGTTCAGCATGAGGTTGTTTATTTGAGCTTGCTTTGTTTTTCTGATGTGGAAATTCACTGCTATAAATTTCCCTCATAGGGCTGCTCTAAATGCATTCCCTAGGTTCCAGTATGTTGTATTGGTGTTATTGTTTAATTATAGAACCTATCTAATTGCTTCTTTAATTTCATCTGTGACTCATTGGTTTCTCAGGAGGGTGTTGCTTAATTTCCATGTATGTAAAGTTACTGTAATTTCTTTTGCCATTGATTTTCAGTCTCATTGCACTGTGGTCTGATAGTATGTGTGGAATAATTTCATTTCCTTTGCCTTTACTTCAGCACATTCTTTGAGCCAGTATGTGGTCCATTTTGGAGAATGTTTCATGTGCAGCTGAGGAGAATGTGTGTTCTGATGTCATGGGTAACTACTAAGTCCATTTGTTCAAAACTTTGAGTCAGTTTTGATAGTTCTTTGATTTTTTTGTCTAGTTGATCTTTCTGTTTATGACAGTGGGGTATTGAGGTCCCCCATTATAATTATATTGGTGCTTATTTGATTTTTCATGTCTGTTAATATTTGTCTTATATAGTTAGGTGCACTGGTATTTGGTCCATGTATATTTATTGTTGTTACCTCTTTATTTTGAATTCCTCCTATTACAAGGATATAGTGACCTTTTTTGTCTCTGTTAATCAGTGTTGGCTTGAAATTCACTTCATTTGCAAATAGAATAGTTACCTCTGCTTTTTTCTGGGTTCCTGTCACGTGGTGCATTGTTTTCCATCCTTTCAGTCTTGAATTTCTTTTTGAATTACCCGTTCTGCTAAACTGTGTCTTTTGATTGGTGAATTGAGACCATTCACATTGATGGTTATAGCTGATATGAACTGACTAATCCTTGTCATGTTATTTTCCTGTTGTTGGCTCCCTTTCTTCCCCTGTGTTTGATTGCTTGCCTTGCTTGGTGGATTTATTCTTTGGGACTCATGGAGCTGTAGTCCTTGTTATCTCCTTCTAGAATGTTCTTCAGAACATTTTGGAGTGCTGGTTTTGCTTGTCATGAATTTCCTCTGGTGTTTTTTGTCATGGGAGTATCTTATTTCTTCATCAGTTTTGGTACCAGGAATCAAATTCAGGGCCTCACACTTGCCAGGCAGCACTGTGCTGCTGAGCTATGTCCTGGGCCTCTTCATCAGCTTTGAAAGATGGTTTTGTGGGGAGCATTGATCTGCATTGGAGGTTGTTATCTTTTGGGATTTGAGTTACTTCAGTCTAAGCTCTCCTTGGTGTGACAGCTGATGTATGATGGACCGTCCTTTATAGGATTTGTTTCTGGCTTCTAACACCTTTAATATTCTGTTCTTGTGTTGAATTTCTGGAATTTTGACTATTATATGCCTTGGTGTGTTCCCCGCCCCCGCCCCCATCACGGGGAATTGGAGTCCTATATGCCTCACTGTCCCGTATGTCAAGTTCTTTTTTCATGCTCAGGAAGTTTTCTGCCGTTACTTCTGGGAACAGGTTTTCTATGTCACTTGCACTATCTCCTACTTTTTCACTGACTCTGATCAAAACGACATTATTCTTGTTTGCATCGTCCAGCAGCTATTGGATTGATTTTTCCTGGTCCCTTGCTATTTTTAAGAAATCATTCTTTTCATGATCACTAAGCACAATCCTATTTTCTGTATCTGACATTTTGTCCTCGCATTGGCTCATTCTACTGCATATACTTTCTCTTTTATTTTAAAGAGAAAAAAATAAAACAATTTCAAAACATGATAAATAGGGAGCAAAAATGGTATATACATTGCATATTGTTATCTTTAGATCAGATACTTAGAGAACAAGACATCTGCATTTAATTGTCTGAACAGTACTAGCACAAAACTTTTTCTTCAGTGAGCTCAGAGAAAGCAGTACTATAACTATCTTAACTATCATATATATACTTTTGTTTAGCTTCTTGCACTAGTGAGACAATATGATTTTTACACATGCATGTCTGATTTATTTCACTAATGAGTATGGTCTCAAGTTGCATCCATTTACCTATAAAAGTCTCCAGTTTATCCTTCTTTATGGCTGAGTAGTACTCCATTGCATAATAATACTACATCTTTTTTTATCTATTCCTCAGTCAGTGGGCATTTAGATTGTTTCCAAGATCTAACTATTACAAATGGTGTTGTTATAAACATGGATGCACATGTATTGCTGTGGTATGATGTTTTTAATTCTTTGGGAAGATACTCAGAAGGGGAACAGCTGGGTTGAATGGGACCGCCAATCCTAGTTTTTGAGGAATCTCCACACTGATTTCCACAGTGGTTGCACCTGTCTACATGCCACCAACAGTGGAGAAGTGTTCCTTTTTCCCCACAGCCCCTCCAGCATTTGCTATTGGTTGATTTCTTAACAATAGCCATTCTTTCTGGGATGAGGTGGAATTTCAGTGTTGTTTTGTTTTTTGGTACCAGGGATCGAACTCACAATCTCACGCTTGCCAGGCCTGCGCTTCTGCTGCTGAGCTGCATCCCTGACTGCTAGGTGTTGTTTTAATTTGCATCTCTCAAAGGACCAGTGATGTTGAACATTTTTTCACATATTTATTTGCTGTTTGTAGTTCTTCATCTGAGAAGTATGTGTTCATATCAGGTGCCCATTTTTGGATTGGACCTTTAAATCTTGGAGGACTGATTTTTTTTTTTTTAAGTTCTTTATATGTTCTTGATAGTAATCCTGTGTCTGAGGAACAGCTGGCAAACATTTTCTCCAACATTGAGGGTTGTCTCTTCACTCTGTTGGTGGTTTTCCTTGCTGTGTAAAAGCTTCTTAATAAGATGAGATCCAGTTGTTGATTCTTTGTGAGAGTTTCTGTGCAATCAGAGTTTTGTTCATAAAGTCTTTGCCTACACCAGTGTCTTCAACAGTTTTACCTACTCTGTCTTCCAGTAGATTTATTGTTTCTGTTTTAATATTTAGAATTTTAATCCTTTCCAAATTTACCTTAGTGCATGGTGAAAGATATGGGTCCAATTTTAATCTTTGCCATGTACGAGCCAGTTTTTCCAGCACTATTTATATAAAGAAGTTATCTATCTTCCAGTGAATGTGTTTGGCACCTTTGTCAAAGATAAGGTGGTTTGGCTGTTCTTCAGACAAAGAATTATTGAGAACATACAAAGAACTCAAAAATATCAGTCCCCCCAGATTTAAAGACCCAATCAAAAAATGGGCATCTGAGATAAATACACACTTCTCAGATGAAGAAATACAAACAGCAAATAAACACATGAAAAGATGTTCAACATCACTGGTCCTTTGAGAGATGCAAATTAAAACAACACTGAGATTCCACCTCACCCCAGATAGAGTGGTTTTTAAGAAATCAATAACAAATGCTGGAGGAGCTATGGGGAAAAAGGAACCCTTCTCCACTGTTGGTGGGTGTGTAGACTGGTGCAAACACTGTGGAAATAAGTGTGGAGATTCCTCAAAAACTAGGATTGAAGATCCCATTCAACCCAGCTGTTCCCCTTCTGGGTATCTTCCCAAAAGAATCAAAAACATCATACCTCATCAATACATGTGCACCCATGTTTATAGCAGCACAGTTTATAATAGCCAAGATCTTGGGAACACCTAAATGCCCATTGACTGTGGGTTGAATAAAAAGATGTGGAATTTTTTATACAACAGAGTACTACTCAGCTATAAAGAAGGATAAACTAGACACTTATAGGTAAATGAACATACTCATTAGAGAGATAAAACACATGTGTAAACATCAAAAAAAGATGAGGTGGCTTAGTGTGTCTGGAGTTGTTTCTGCATCTTTTCATCTGTTCCATTGATCTTCAGAGGTTTTTTTTTTTTTTCCAGTACCACACTTTTTTTATCACAGTAGCTTTGTAGTATAATTTCAAGTCAAGGTTTGTGATACCCTCTGTCTTGCTTTTGTTGCCCAGGATTGCCTTTGCTAATGTAGGTCTTTTCTGGTTCCAGATGAATTTTTTAAGTGTTTTCTAATTTTCTTTTCTTTTTTTAGTTTAATTCCTAGGTTGATGCTTATAAATTGCTTATGGCAAGTAACTCTATTGCCAATATTTAGAACCCTTTGAAATGATGACTTCTCAGAGATATCTTTCAGGTATAGCTGGCTTTTAAGTTTTGAATCTGCTGCAAGACCCTAGTGCTTCAGTTTACTGGAATGAGAAGTTTCTGCCTAGTGGGCCTAGCCCTGGTTGTTTGACCCTGGGCTACAGATTTGATAATGGCTCTTAAGGTATCTCAGTCTTAGCATATCAGGCATAAGAATTGAGTCAAACAATTATGTCACCTTCCTAAAGTGATGCAATGAGCCATAACAATAGCATCAATCACAGCCTAGAAAATGACAAATTGTGGTAACTGTTCATTTGCTATCTTTATAAACATTTGTGCTTATATCACAAAATCTAAAATAAACCAGAAAATTGTATACTGTAAACATTTCTGCAATATGGAAATTTTACCCTCAGGACTGAAAATTTAAAAGGGATTAAGGAAAAAAATAGAGAAATAGAAGAGGAAGAGATTAGAACCAAAGTTAGAGGACAAAGGAAGATTATCAGAGGTTTGGGAAACTTATAAAGAAGACAGAAGGGAAAGGAGAAGGAATAAATATAAATAAGAATGGAACAGAATAACAACAATAAAAAACTAGAAACTGTTTACATTTATATAAAAACAAGAATAGTCAAGAAAAAAAAAAGATGAAAAAAAAATATGTCCACTTTAAGATGTGTCTCTGCTGCCACTAGTAAAGAAATTGGGCAGACAGAGCCCAGATCTGTGCTGATTAATCCCAGCAAGCCAGCTGAGGATTTCCAGCAGGAAAGTAGATAATCCCAGCAAGCCTGTATCCTAACTCCACTGAAGTTCAGGCTGGTTCCTGGCTGTGAGGCTGGAACCCAGTTTGTTCAGCCTGCAGCAGTCCCTGTGCCTCCTGCTGGCTTGAACTCAGGTCCTTGACCTCTTGCGGGCTTGAACTTGTTTTGACCTCACCCTGACACTGGGAGCCACTAAATGGAGCCAGCCTGCAGTTGTTCTGAGTTACAAGCTCAGCTGGCCTCTCTCCCAAGATAGATACTGTCCAGTCCCCCTCTCCTGGGGGATGTCTGCACCTGTGTGACTCACCAGCCCCTGCAGTCTGCTTTGTCTGCTGCTCCATTTCACTGGTGTGTTGCTCCATGGAGGCTTCTGGGGCCACCAGGAGTTATGGTGGGTCTGCAGGTTTGGGCCGTCCTTCCCATGCAGTGGGTCAGAGCTCAGGGAGAAAATGCTGCTTGCCACTTCCTTCTTCGCTGAATTTTCTCTCTTCATTCTCCCTGTCAATTTCAATTCTTCAGATCCTTGCTGGGCCCCAGGGACCCACCTCCCACCTTCTTGTCTTCCTCATCTCACTATAGTCCAGCTTCTGGACACCCCATCTCAGAGAGGCTGCTTTACTGCCGTTTATCACTCTGCCATCTTTCTCTGGAGGTGACTTCATTTTAAATTAAATGATCTCTTTAATGATCCTGTCTCAAAGTCACAAAAGCTAGGCACTGTAATCCTAGCATTCAGGAAACTCGTGCAAGAGCAACACAGTGAGTTCAAGGCCAGCCGGAACTCCATAGCAAGACCTTGCCTCAAAAAACAACAAAAAAGGCCCTTTTACCTGGCAAGAACTCTGCTCCAGAACCCTGCTTGGGCTGAGTGGACCTGGTGGGCAGTTGCATGTGTGCCTGTCCTTTTGGGAGTGGACCAGTTAGGAAGGCTCCATGTTCAGACCCTCATAGTGTTGAGAGTGTGACTGGGAGAAGCCAGTGACCCTCTGTGGGACCTCCTGCTTCCAGGAGGTCATGTCCCACACCCCTCTGCCACCAAAGTGATTGTCCCAAAGCCACATAACTCTATGGACCTGGGCCATTTCCAGTGTGGCTTCTAGGGTTTTATAGGGAACAAGAGGAAACAGTCAGCCATGGGCACTAAAGCATAAGCAGCCCAGAATGTGGTTGAAACGGACAGGTTTGGAGAACGTTTGAAGGATGCTGGTAGCCAGTGTGGGTAGACATGGTGCTCACTGCCAGCTGTTCCCAGAAGGGCTCTGAGGGTCCCATCTGTTTCTATGTCCTGATCTTGGATGCCCCAGGGTCCCGATATCCTGGGCTGTTTGTGACCCACTGAGCAGGGTACCTGCTGGGTAAGGACCTGTCCTTCATTGCCTGGGCCCTCGCCTCACCTCTGCTGGACCAGCAGCTTTCGATGACCAAGCTGTCTCAGGGCCTTCTGCCCTCCTTATGGATGCAGCTCCAGGGGACCCCCTGGGCAGGGTGTAGTGACTCTGTGGTGGCCCCTGGTGGCCCAGCTTTGGTTCTAGCTGAAGGGCACCTCTGTGCCAGCCTGGTCTTCCTGATCCTTTTTTGGTTTTGTTTTTTCCTTTTGGTACCAGGAATCAAACTCAGGATTTGTGCTTGCCACGTAGGCAGTCATGTTGCTGAGCTGTATTCCTGGCCCTGGTCTTTATGATCCTGGTAGACCCTTTTCCTCCAGCAGGAGTCCTGCATGGAGGCCCCTCTAGAGCTGGGCACCTCTTTCTGTCCCCTCCAGAAGTGTTGCTACCCTCCATGGGCAGAGAGGGGGATTCTACGGCCAGGTCTGGACACGGTGAAGCCTGGCGACTGCTGTGTCTCAGGTCTGCAAACCCTGTGCCCTGGCGAAGGAGGAGCCAGGCTGCTGGACAAGTGGCTGGGGGTCCCTGGCAAAGGTCTTCCCATTGTGACCTGCGCGCACCCCTCCCCACTCCACATAGCTGGCGGAGCGGCTGCTGTACTCGGGCAGTGCTGACCGAACCGTCAAGTGCTGGCTGCCGGACACTGGGCACTGCATGCTTACCTTCCCCGCCCATCGCCGCAGCGTGAGTGCCCTCAAGTTCCACGCGGGGACCTGTAAGTGACTGTCGTGGCCCCATGCCCCAAAATCCTCCATCTTCAGGCTTGGGTGTGGTGTTCCCTCCTCAGCCTCAGCTGGAATCCAGGATCCAGAGTCCCAAGGCAGGGCTTCCCCTAGCTGTTGGGAGGTCACATTGGGGGTGTGGGGCTCCTCCCATCTCTCCAGAAAAATATAACGCAGGGCAAGGTGGTGCACACCTGTAAGTCCAGCCCTGAGGAGGAGGCTGAAGCAGGAGGACTGCCTCACGTTTGAGTCCAAGTCTTTGTGCATAGTGAGACTGAAGCCTGCCTGGACTAAATAGTGAGAGCCTGTCTAAAAAAAACAACAGTGGGGTGACCTGAATGTTCAGAGGCCTGGGGTGGAAAGCCTGTCCCTGGGACACATTCTGACTCTCCAGGTGAGACTGCTACCCCTTAACCCAGCCAGATTCGAGGTGCAGAGGGCTTGGCCTCACTTGGCCTCAGGCTTGGTCTCGGACGAGATCCCGGTGCTGTGGTTTAGGTGAGCGGCAGTGGGTATTTTTCTCTCCGTTAGAAGACTCGGGTTGGCACACTGAGGCTGCACGGAGCCACTGGGCACCCAGATCCCTTCCATCGCTGCCTCCCTCCTCACCCTCGGTCACCTCTTCTTCCTTTGGTGGAGCTTCGGGTTTCAAGATAGCTGGGGGTGGGCGGTGCAGACACTGGGTCCTGTTTTAGGCAGGGGAAGAGGAGGAAGGACCGAGGGCTGTACCCACTGAGACGGTTCCCGGGGCCCCACTGAAAGGCCTCTGCCGGTGGCTCTTAGACTCCCCCGGCAGGAGAGGCTAAATTAGGGTGGCTGGGCAGCTGAGCCAGGCTTATTTGGAAGGAAGAAGCGCAGGCTGTCACACTGCTGAGTCTGGTTGGCTCGTACATTTATACCCAAGATGTCACCTCCGCCCCGTCCTCAGCACACAGCACAGGACTGTCATCTGTGGTCCCCGTTTTCACAAGCCCAGCAGGTGCAGTCAGCGCCCCCCAGGCCTCAGTCTTCCCCTAGGATGAGGGAAGGAAGAGTCACCCGGAAAAGTCAAGTGTACCCGAGTGGAGGAGCTGGGTGGATGACATGGGTTTCTGTAAGCACAGCCTCGTGTGCGCAGGGGAGTCAGGTGCAGGACGTGGGCAGGTTATTTCTGCCGTCTGTGTCCAAGCCTGGACAGGTGACTGTGACCCTGCTCCCCAACAAGGACCTCTAATGGGGAAGGACACCCCCTGGCAGCAGCCAGCTGCCCCTCTCCTGACGTCCGTGCCACTCTGCTTTCTGCGCCCCTGTATGGTTCTTGAGTTTGAGGGGTGCAGGAGAGGCATTGAAGAGAGCAGCAGTGAAGTCCCTCTCCAGGGCTGGGTTCCCCCAGGAGCTCACAACGGCGAGGCACAGGCTGGGGAAGAGGGCAAAGGTCAGGTGTCAACGCTGCGAGACCAGGGAGCAGCCCGAGACACGTCAGTTTCGTTGAAGGCTGAGTTGGGACCTGGCTCTGAAACGGGGCCATCCCCCCAGGCAGGCAGAGGTTGCCCTGCTCGCCTCGTCCTGCACCCTGGGAGGAGGTGGTAGGGCCAGCTGAGAGTGTCCGTGTGCCATTGTTTGTCCAGTGTTCACAGGCAGCGGGGACGCCTGCGCCCGGGCCTTTGACGCCCAGTCGGGAGCACTGCAGAGGGTGTTCCGAGGCCACGCCCTTGTCATCAACTGCCTGCAGGTAGGCCTGGCCTGAGCCCTCTGCCCTCACAGCGAGGCCTCTGCAGCATCGCCCCAGACCTGGCGCCTGACAGCCTGTCACCCCTGCAGGTGCACGGCCACATACTGTACACGGCCTCACACGATGGTGCCCTGCGCCTCTGGGACCTGCGTGGGCTCCAAGCTCTGTGCCCCAGGCCCACAGCCAAGCGCAGCCTGTCACGCCTCTTCAACAACAGGGTGGCTTGTGTCACATCTGCACCCCTGCAGCCCACCTGAGCAAGGGCACGCGTTGCTGCCCGGGGACCTGAGGACAGGTGCCCGAGCCTGGGTGAGCTGCCCAGCTTCCCCAGGCCTCTGCTGAGGGTTGCCTGCTATTGTGACAAATCCCGTCCTAGGGCACAGATTCTCTGTGTCCTGGGCCCAGCCCCTCAGCCTACCTTGGTGCGCCCCCCACAAATGACGCCCCAAGGTTATGAAGCTTCCAGAAAGGCCTTTTTATCTAGAGTAGGAAGGGGGATTTTTTTTTTTTTTTAATAAAAGCCACAGAACAAGATTGTTGCTGTGGCAAATTGTCACCAGAGTTCTCATGAAGAACTGAAATACACGTCTTCAAAGTTAAAAGTGCTCAAGTACATTTTGTTCTGCAAACCAATTCTTGGCTTTCTTTGTAGGCAGGGGGCAGCTCTGCCTCCTGGATGAGACTAGGGGCTGCCGCCTGTGTCACCCTGGATAGAGAACCCTTTCCCATCCTCGAAGGTTTATATTTGTGACCCCAAGGAGAAGTTACTGGGATTCTAGTGAGTTAATTCCTATCTACCACTTCAGTGCGACCCAAGGTGAGAATAAAGACACTGAGACATGGGTACAGTTGTGGGGTGCCGAGGGGTCCCGAGTCCAGCCCAGATGATGGTTCAGGGGAACAAAGGCCACGACCCAGGGCCCAGCCCAGGTTTTATTAATTCTCCATGAGGGGAGTGGCTCGGGGATGAGTGACAGTGAGAGTGGTGGGAAATTTGTGACTACGTGAGCTGGGCTAGGTAGGAGCTCTGAGGTCACCTCTGTGATAGGCAGAGGGCAAGAAATGCAGAGAGCAACCTGCATAACACAGCGGAGGCGGTATCTAATCATCTGGGGTCAGTACTTCAGCGCTGATGTGAACCCTTTCTGCCCTGGGAAGTCACGGCCTCTTTCTCGAGGCTCGGTCCCAGCCGACAGCTCTCATCCCTCCTGGCTGAATCGTGTATTTGGGGAGTCACTGGGTGGGGTAACACTGACGTGTCACTTTGCTTCAGAGATTACACATCAGCTCCTCAGTCAGCCAGTTTACACTGCTTAAAGCCAATTGAAGGGACAAAGAAACAGCCCAGCCAGCTCTGGCCATAGCACTACATGGAGAGAGGGCCGAGTTTATCCACAGTGGAGAGAGCTGCTCTCCTTGAAGGAGAGTCTGGGAGAGCTGCCTGGGTGGTTCCCAAGTGGCTGCAAGAGGCCACAAGCAGCTGGCATGGGGTCCCTTGCTCTGGAGGGGACCCCTCCTGTCAAGGGCTGTGCAGAAGGGTGCTGTGCCAGGCATGGTGGCACACACAGCTGTGGAGCACAGGCATCCTACCAAGGGGAGCCACAGGGCGGGGCCAGGTGCCTCCTTGGCATCTTTGGTGCTGCCACATTGTGCATCTATAGTGCTCTGTGCCAGTCTCTGGCTGTTCCTGATAGGACAATGCAGGGAACAGTGCCTACCATTAAGAGATTGGCAGTTCACTGTAGAGATGGCTCCTGGGCCAGCAGCCTGAGCAAGCAGTCAGCCCTGTTTCTCAGAGTGCGGGTGTTTTCTGGGCAAGGTGTGCCAGCCTGCAGGTACCACCTGCTCTCTAGGATGCCCGTGATGGCATCTCTAGGATGCCATGTGAACTTGCCACATGGGCAGGGGGAGATGTACCCAGCACCCCTGGGCAGGCGGCCTTGTTGGAACAGCTGCTGTTCTTGGGGGGCCAGCACCCCCGGCCTGGAAGCTCCTCTGACTGGTCAGAGGCGGAAGTGATGCTGGGGGAGGCATGGCAGAGAACCAGGCGCTGCTGCTGGGCCGGGCAGTCCCTGCTCCAGGCAAAGCTCAGAAGCGGCTGGGTGGCATGCGTTAGGGACTCGAGCTTCCCGCCACCATCTGTCCAGGGAAGCAGCAGCCACTGTGGAGGCTGGACACAGGCTATGATGCCCGCTCTCAGGAAACCACTGGTTTACGTATCTCTAGCACAAAACATGGGGTGCCTCCGTCCCACGACGGTACTGAGGACATGAAGATGACCATGTGCCCCTTTTGCAGGGCCCAAGTCACATGGTGCATGCAGCTACACAGCGGCTCCGCACCAGACTGGTCCCCTCTGGCCACGACGTAGTTCCCCTGCTCTGAGGGAGACAGGCGGTGGCTGGTGCTGGAGCACTCGCCTGACACGTAGAACACTCAGCCCCAGCAGCACAGGATGTGTTTGTAAGAGGAGAATGGTCATCTTTGATCAGTTTGTTCAGTTGGCCAGGGTGGGACAGAACCGCAGGCTATCTGGGCAGAAAAACACAGATGGCACTGCAGTGTCACCAGGACCCGGGGCAGACAGAACCCAAGAAGCAGGGTATCAGCACCAAGGTCTCCAGCCGAGCACAACGCATCACTGCACAGCACTGGCACTGGCCTCGCATGGCGCCTGCTCCTCAGCCGCATCTTCTAGCTGCCTGGGTTCCCTCTAGTCAGCCCCTGCCCGCCCTCCCCTTCCCCCCATCTGTGGGTCCAGAAGTGCCCCCCCCCCACAGCCTTTCCCTCATTAGCACCCCACTTACCCTGGGTCTGGAATGCTCTCTGGCCTGAGTCCCCAAGGAGACTCCTTAACCGCAAACCCTCAGCTGCCCCTGCAGGCCCAGGGGGAGTCTCAGCCCCAGCTCATCTGCCTGGTGTGGCTGGCCCACCCCGGCTTGTTCACCAACATCAGAACAGGTGGGCAGCAGAAGCCCGCCTGCCACCATGCTCAGGACAGGGGCTCCTTAGCCAGAACTTCCGTGGAACCCCCGACGCCAGTGTGACATTGAGGCCCAGCCCTCACTCTTCCCACGTGCTCCCCAGAGCAGCACCCCCCCAGCCTATGCAGGCCTGGCCCTTTCTCCTGCAGCTCCAGGTCACCAGGAGGTGGACATGTCACCTTTTATTCCCAGCAGCCTCATCTACTTTAAAAGACTGGTGAGAGCATTCCTGCCCAGATTTCCTGTCTGGGCTGCTGTTCGCTCTGCCAGTGGGTTCTCAGCAGCAGGCCATGGCCACCCTGTTTCAGAGGTGCCCTGGGTGGCTTCCAGAGAGCAAGGGTCTCAGGACAGCTGGCACCTGGTCCACTCTGCACATGGCCACTGGCCGCTGTGCCCTGGGCAGATGTTCATCCCAGAGGACCACATCGCCTTGGGGATTGTCCATCGCAGAAATTCCCACCTCCCCCCAAAAACTGGAAGAGTATGTCTAAACCTGAGAGGTCTCAGAAGTGAGTTCTTAGGACAGCAGAGTCTAGAAATGTGAATTTGAACTTGTAAGTTGCTTTGGTTAGCATTTAATAAAAGACTGTAAGGCATTCTGGATGCATATAAAGTCTGAACTTCAACCCTGAATTTCAGTACAGTCTACCAAACTACAGAAGGCATCAGCGCCTCAGGGCGAAGGCCTTGCTCCTCATTTGCAGGTGGGGTGCAGACCTAAGGGACACGTGGGGGGGCAGAGCGGAGGAGGGGTGTTCCAGTGCGCCCGTCGCAGGTGGAAAACGAGTTTGCAACAGGTAGGGGAGGAAGCTATGCGCAAGGCTAGGGACAGAAAGAGGAGCAGCCAGGTCTGCACGTCCTCTGTCCACTCCCCACGCCTGGGGCCACCATGCTCTCAGGAAGCAGTGGCCAGCTCCCCTCTGCTGGGTGAGAATCCAAGCAGGCAGGCAGGGTGAGGGGCGTCCCCCTGCAGCCAGACGGGAACAGCAGGGCGTGGCCCCCAAGCCTCTCCTCCCGCCTCTCCTCCCACAGCAGGAAGTACAGCAGCAAGACAGCAAGAACAGAGGCCTGCGCAGGGCTTTTCGTAAGGACAGAATTTATACCCAGAAACGCACTTGTTCCTGCTCACAGCTCAGTCTGTTGCTGACCGTATATTTTCCACATAGGATAGGTACTCTGCAATAATAATCTCCTCGTCCTCCAGCGTGGAGTCCAGGTAGTCTTCCTCGTGCTCGGGAATGTCCTCCAGGATCTCGTTGACAGCCTCAGTCTCCATGTCCTCGTCGGTGGAGGTGCTGGAGGTTCCTACAGGGAACATAGCTGGGTGAGTGGGGGAGCGAAGCCCAGCGCCCTGGGGAGGTCGCAGCGTCCCGCCAGCCCAGCCCAGTGGCCTACCTGCAGAGTCTGAAGGGGATGTGGACGCTGGGGGTGAGATGTCCCCCTCCGGCAGCTGCAGGTCGGGGGGGAGGCTCCCGCCGTGGTGGGCGAGCGTCTGTGCCGCCAGCTGGACATTGCCCCGGAACACTCGCAGCGCAGCCTTGGCCACTGCTGCGTCAAAGCCCATGTACACCAGCTAGGGCAGAGCACAGGGGACACTTGGCTTCCACACGTGTCACTGCAGTGTCTCCTGGTAAGACTCCTGCACACACCCTTAGCCTCACGCGCATGAGGCCTCTGGAAAGGCTGTGTGAGGGCATCTCGGGAGGCCAGCTTGGGCTGAGTGTGGTCACGCAAACCTCGTCAGGAGCCCTGGGAGTGGAGCAGCCCCCAGGTGCCATCTAACAATGGGGGTAGCACGGGGCCAATCACTGGGCACAGGAACAGCTGGGTTCCCCTGCGGAGACCGTGGGGCTGATGGAAAAGCAGCTCTCTCCTGCCAGCCACCTTAAGGAAACGCCTCCTCGTTGAGGGGCAGACTCACCTGGTCCCCTGCTGCCAGGGCTCCCCCACCTGTGGCAGGAGGCTGCACTCACCTGGTCAATGCCCTCTTGGGAAGGACTCTCGTGGTGGCTGCTGGGGTCAGGAGCCGAGTCGTTCAGCCACCACATGTGCGGGTTGCCGAGCAGGATCTGCAATCGAGGGACCTGTTACTCCTCGCCACTGCCCACACCAGCAGCCACGCCCTGGCCCCAGCCTCGGCCACTTAAAGGAAAGGAACTTGGGCCACTCAAGTTCAGGGCAGAGGGGTATATGCAGAGGTCACAAGGCAGGAGACAGGCCCCCACCAGGCCAGGCTGTGTTCATGGGTCATGGCAGAGCCAAAGGGGAAGCAGGCGACTAGCAGCCAGGCAAAGGGATGGAGCCATCTGGGACACAAGGCAGAGGGGCCTCAGAGGACACAGTGACATCCCTCTAGGTCCCGGACAGAGAAATGAGGGCAGTGAAGGGCGGCACCCAGAAGCAAGCAAGCAGGGCTGGGTGGAAGGCTCAGGCAGATCCCAGGGGCAGAGTGTGGCCGGGCTCTGCACCGGGATGTGGCCAGAGGGTGCCTGCTGCACTGTGGGGGTGCCTCACACTGTGGACTCAAGCCCCCAAAGCAAAACTGTATCTCCAGCTCTTGATTTCTTTTCCTTTCTCTTTTTTCTTTTTCTTTTTTTTTTTTTTTTGAGATAGGGTCTCACTATGTGGTTTAGACTGGCTTTAACTCACTGTACAGTCCAGGCTGGCCTCAAACCCATGATCCCCCTGCCTGAACCTGAGTGCTGGATTACAGGTGTGCACTGCCACACTCAGCTCTTCATTTATTCTTAACCTTAAGACTCTGTCTCTTCCAACACAAAATACTCTGAAAGTGGCTGAATGTATTTATAAACTACTTTAAAATTAAAATTTATTCTTGATCACTGCTTGGCCTTTTGGCTATGATCAAGTGTAAAAATTATTCTTGAGCCCCGTGGGTAATCAGCAATTAGCATCTCCTGCCTCGTTCATTCATTACTTTTTGTTTTGTTATTGTGAGAGAGGGTTTTGCTATAAAGTTTGGGCTGGCCTTGAGCTAACTATGTAGCCCAGGCTGACCTCGAACTCATGACAATCCTCCTGCCTCTGCCTTCCAAGGGCTAGGATTTCCTGCCCCTTTTATATGCCTCCAACACAGACAGACTACCCCTTCAGATAACATAAGATATGCAAACACAAAACTATGACCATGTGTCTTCTGAGGCCCGCGCAAGGACACTGACCACAGGGCAGCTCTTACTACCTGCTGCTCTAGTGCCCTTCTGGCTGCCCCACACCGCCTTATCCCACATATCCTGTCTCCACAGCTCTGTGGGTGCCTAAAGTAGGGGTCCCCCTCTCATGCTGCAGGGGCCCTGCCAACAATGACCCTACCTGCTCCAGTGGACAGGCACCCTAGTGGTCACAACTGTCTCGGGTCTTTAAAAAGCTCCTTTTGCCAACAGCTACTACCAAGTACACAAAACTAGATATCCAAGAAAAACCTGATGCAGAAACAGCACCACATTAACATTCTCTCGCTTTGAAAATCACGCCACTGTCACTAACCTTCCCTGCTGCAAACGTGAGCCCCACACGAGGGCCCAGCTGCGGCTGCCAGGGTGACTGGTGCTACATCCCCAGCCAGGTGGCCTTGGCGTGAGCGAGAGCCAGGGCACCTCTCTCGCCCTGCCGCCCAGCTGGTGGCCCACAGAGCAGCGCTGACTGGAATCGGGAAGGAGGCTGGAAGCAGAGGCCGGGGGGGCGTCACCTTCAGGGCCTCGTCCAGGTTCCCACCGGCCTGGTGCAGGGCCTGCCTGGCGGCCCGCGCGGAGTAGCCCATGCCCTTCAGGGAGTTGACGTTTTCCATGCGGCGCCGCTTCTTCTCCTTCTCCTCCCGCCTGATCTGGGCCAGCTCCTTCAGGGAAGGAAACAGGGCCTGCAGGGTTAGAGGCTGAGAGCTGCAGCTGGCTTCCCGAGCCGCCAGGCAGGGTGAACGGGGGAGGGCCTCCCCCACCCTCCGAGCCCTGTGGCAGAGGGGTCCTGGGCACTGCCGAGCCTCAGACTGCAGCCAGAGGCAGGGCACCTCCAGGACGAGTCAGTGAGCTTCCCAGCCCGTGAGGAGCTGCCCTGGCACGTGTGAGTCAGCTGATGCCAATGGTGCCGTCTGGTGGCGTACCTGAGAACGCTGGAGGGCAGAGGACACAGACCCCAGAGCACAGACGCAGCTTCTCCTGAGTCTGCCAGTGCTGGCAGCGCTACCCTCTTCCTGCTGTTCACCTCTGGCCCTGACTGGAAGGACTGTGTACTCGTTTTAGAAATGGAAACACCCGCTAGAGACATAGCTCAGCGGCACAGCACTTGCCTGGCAAGCGCAAGATCCTGAGTTTGATTCCTGATACCAAAACAAAAAAAAATTTTTTTTTTTTATGGAAACATCCATAAAAATGTCATTTTTAGCTGCTTGAAAAAATGGATTTCTTGGGCATGGTGGTGCACTCCTATAATTCCAGCACCTGGAAAGCTGAGGCAGGAGAAGTGCCATGAGTAAGATCAGCCTGGGCTACCCAGTGAGTTCAAGACCAGTGAGACCCCGTCTCATAGAAGGAAAAGAAAGGGGAGGGGAGGGGAGGGAAGGGAAGGGAAAAGGGAAAGGGAAGGAAAAAGGGAAAGGAAAGGAAAAGAAAAAGGGGGAAAAAGGGGTAGGGTGTTGGGCTGGGATTATACTCAGTGGTAAAGCACCTGCTTCACATGGAGTTTCACTCCCTAGCACTGGAAAAAAAAAATTAAATCCAAACCCCCAGAGTCTGAAAAGCACACTAATATAATCCCATCTCATCACGGTCCAATGAGGAGACGGAAACGTCTCCGGGAAGCTACTGGCTGGGCCAAGGTTAGGAAGACTCGCAGCAGCAGTGAGCAGGGTCCCTCTACTTCCTGCCACAGGAAAAGGCCTGGTCCAGCAGGAGACAAAGCAGTGGCACAGCAAAAATCCCACGGGGTGGGCAGGAGAGCTGGGAGGGATTGACAGGCGAGGCCTCTACAGCCCAGCCCAGTTCCAAACCTGCCCACAGCTCCGGAGCCCCCACTCCACTTCTGCCTGACTGTGAGGCGCCGTCCTGTCCAAAGCCTGCTGCTATACCTGTGGGACCAGTGCTCCAAGCCTGCGCTGCCCCGCCCTCCTCCGGGGGGGGGGGGGAGCCCATGCGCACCTCTGGCCGCTAACCTCAACTGTGCTCACCCCTGTACAACACCCACATCTCACTCAGAGCCCAGCAAGAGGACGTCCCCTAACAGCGCCTGCCATTTCTGCTCCAGACAGAGGCCCGAGCACTGCCTAACGCAGACCAACGCCTGACTGCAACTACGGATGCCTTGGCGCTTCACATCAGTGAGTGCCCCATGCAGTGTTCACAGCAGCTGCTCTTCCAATGCTGCTCAATTGGACCCAGCTCTCCCAAGTCCTCACTTGCCTCGCTGACATCTGCAGTAAGACCTGGGGGCCAGGCCTGGTGAACAGGCAGGGCAGCCGGGGCTGCAGGAGGAGATGCCCGCAGAGCCCCCTTGGCTCCTGCCCAGCCACTGCACATCCTTGGCCCATGAGGATTAGGCCAGTAAAGACCTTCCTGCCCCGAGGCTGCCTTCCTCAGCAAAAAAGCAAAGAGAACACATGAATGAGAGGACTCTAGAGAGTTCACAGCTCGGAAATAGCCGAGAACCTGTTCTGGAGAGGAGAAAAGCAGCTCACGGATGCCACCCACCATCAGTTCTGTCTGGGCCTCAGGTCCTTCGCAGGACAGCTAACACACTGGGCGTAAGACCCTCCCAGCTCCACAGTGCTGAAGCTAATGAACTGCTTTAACGTATTGCATTTTTCACCTGTGCTGTCACGACACAACGCTCCTTCTGTTTCTATGTGTGCCCGGTTCATTTCCATGCAGTAACCCCATGAAACAACACAGCTCTCTCCCTCCAGAATGGCTTCTGGAAATACAGTGTGGTGTCCAGGGAGAGGCAGAGCAGGCACGAGAGGACTGTACACAACACAGCCTCCACCACTGGGGGGCCACGCTCTGCAAACCGATGTAATTATAAGACGCGTTTCTCCCTCCTTGCTGACCTGGAGGGACAGTGCCTCCTCGTCATGACCGCCTCTAACGGGATCCTCTCTCGTGCTCTTTCGTGCCTGCGGAGCTTGGCCTCTGGGAAGTAGGTGTGCCGCACCTCCCTCCCGCACCCTCTCCACACGGCCCGGGCCGTGGAGCTACCTCTCTGCGGTTGGAGATGTGAGTCGCTGCGTGGTCCACGTTACCACCGCAGGCACGCAGGGCCAGCCGCGCCTCCTGGGGAGTGAACCCCAGCTGCATGAGGCTGTGTACTTTCCAGGGGTCGATGTGCAGCTCCTTGAAAAGCAGCCGTGCCTACAGACAGGCAGAAAGTGGGAATCAGGTAGCTGGACAATGCCAGAGTGTAACAGCGAAGCCTGAAGGAGTTAGAGTCTACACATGTGAGTGACCGCGAGCCCAATTTCAGCGGAGACTCTACCTCTGAGCTGTGGTCCCCCAGTGTGAACAGAAACAGCGCGGTTTCCGCCTGCAGCTTATCCACACACATCCTGAGCAAATGGGCTGGGAGCTGCAGACGTGACGGACCCACGGTCCCCATCTGGGGGGTAAAACTCCCTGGAACCCAGGCACACAGTTTCCAGCACCCCACCCCCACTCTGCTGGTGGCAGAGGCACTGACAGGCAGGTTGCCCACAGGAGCTGCTCCTCTGGCCTGGACTGTCACCCCTCGGTGAGATGATAGGACAGAAACTTTGTCCAATTAAAGTCACTGTTTTTCAAGGGTCCTCATCATAGCACCCTGCCTGGGCCCTAAGAAACACAAGTGTGCTCATGGTATCCACAGGGGAGACACAGGGAAGAGGCTCGCTCTCAGAAGTCACCCACTGCCGAGTCCACAAAGCACCCGAAAGTGGAAAAGCTCACCACAGTTCTCCTTACCTTATCAAGATACTCACGGGCCTCTTCCCCATTTCCACTGTGATAGTTTCGGATCCCCTGAAGCAAGTAAAGTCTTAAAAACAACACCTTCTCTTTCCCACAGTTTCCCTAGTTATCGGGGAGAAAGAATAAAACTGTCTTACTTCTAACTTCAGTGCGTGACACTCACACCCTCCATATCCACGGGGGTACCCGACACCACTAACTGCATGACATCACTACTGCTGATGGCACAGGGGAGCCCCCGGGCACACCGGAGGGGGACAGGGCTAGCACACTCAGGCTTCAGGGCTTCAGGGAGGAACCCTGAGGTTCACACCAGGCAGGAGGCATCCCACAGCCAAAGGAATCTGAGGACTCGTGCGGATGGAAGGATGCTAACTTGCGTTACAGCCCTGCAGCCGCATGGTTCAGCGAGCTGTCAGCATTCAGGCTCCTGTGCTCTGCATCAAGCAGGTATGACTGAATGCAAGCAGCTCCCAGCTGTCTCCTGTCCAAGGAGACTGGAAGTTGGGGTCTAGGCTAGAAAACTGTGCTCGTCTGGGCTCAATACACACCAGAGACAGCCCCACTGAGTGCTTTGTGAACCATAGATCTGAAACAGCACACTGCACGCGACCACCAGAATAGTCACCTCTGGCAGCACACTAAATACTTCAATGGAAATCAACACAAATTTTAGAAACAGGCCTAACGACACACAGGTTATGGTCACATACTTTTATGTGGACCAGTCGCTGATGATTTTCTCCATAACAATTTTTCAAGCATTTCTGGGCCAAGCTGAGCTTTTTTTCTGCATCGTCAAGGCACTCCAGTTGCTCCAGGCGGAAGTAGCACCACACAATGTCCAGCTGGAGCACGGCGTAGTTATCCACGGTATCCAGGAGCTCTCGGTCGCACTCACTGCAAGGACAGGGGACCAATCACTGCTGAACCACATGAGGGCTTTTTAAAGTGAATTCCTGGAAATCCTTCCCAGTTTTTGGTGTATTTCAAAGACTGTTGGAAAACAGAGATCCCAATGTTTATGACGGGAGCTGATTTATAACCTGAATGCTTTGAAGATACACACATGCATGTACACATACGCACAAACACACACCCTTTCTAGGCCTGAAGTGTCTAATCAAAAGGCAGAATCCAGGGCCATTAAGTCAGCACTCCTCTGCACACATGAGAGACAGAGCTTTAACAGGGTGCCCTGAACCTCTGACCACACATATGAGGATTCCCAATCTGTCTGCTCCCTCCCCTTCTGGAAATACTGAGGCAGGGACCCCTCTGAACCAGTGGAAGTCTTGGGATGGTGCATGTTTTACTGTACTTCTAACCACCCAGGTGACTAACATAGGAACTGTTCAAAGCCATCCAAATGACCACATCCTGAGAGTGCCTCAGCTGCTGACTCTGTGCCGGAGAACCCATGCATGGGCTGGGAGGATGCACAACCAGAAAATACCTGTCCCTGACATCTAGCTGCTTCCTGAGGCACCACAGGCAGCCTGAAGGGTCCTCTGCCGCTGGACCACTGCGCTGAACCCAGGCAGAGAGAAAGACCAGACGATCACAGAAGAACTAGGAAAGACAGCCCCC
The DNA here is from genome assembly GCA_004027455.1 of Hydrochoerus hydrochaeris. Taxonomy (NCBI): domain Eukaryota; kingdom Metazoa; phylum Chordata; class Mammalia; order Rodentia; family Hydrochaeridae; genus Hydrochoerus; species Hydrochoerus hydrochaeris. The sequence goes on along the minus strand of PVLA01001519.1, from coordinate 52,700 downwards.
GAGGTCACCTCTTTGGACTCTAAGCTGTGATTATGCTAACACTTCTGATCGAAATCTAGATCTCAGTTCTTCCCCTGAAACCACGCTGTAACAAGTGATAAGTTTTCTCTGTTTTCACCAGTATTCTACTAAAACAAGGCTGTTCAATCTCCTGTACCGCATGTCAACATATGCTCTGCAAGGAGAAAAACCAAATGGAATCTCATTTGTCATTTATCATTTAATACAACTGCCAGCGCCTGCCAGGCAAGCTCAAGGTCCTGAACTGATTCCAGATACCAAAACAAAAACAAAAAAGCCCGCACAGCGGTCTCCTGAGGGGAGCCTGCATGCTCCAACCAAGCCGGTGCAATGAAGACCGAGAGCAGTGAGCTGATGCTTATTTACTGCCTTTGCTTTGAACTTCCACCTGTGACTACTCGGAATGTGTGCACAGTACTGCGCGCGCTCTCACACACAGGCACAGGGCTGGCTGAACGTCACGTCCTGCAATCTGCCGCTTGGCCTGAGAACCCCATTCTGAGAGAAGGGAAGGGTTCCGTGGACTGTGGTCTCAGCTCACAGTCCCGGGGAACAAATGATCTGTCTATAACGTGTCCCGGCTTCTGTGGCAGAGAAGGTCCTGTCATTCATGGGAACGTGATGGACATTTTGCCACATTTTCAATTCCTCACATATGTGAATGGGTTATTTCAACAAACACAAAAAATAAAAACAGAAATGGTCTCGCTTCAGTTAAAAATAAAATCAATGCATGCTCAAGTGTGACTCAAAATTGAGTGTACATGTAGCAAAAAAATCCCCAAACACATCAAAGTACATGTCTCCTATTAGAGGGGTACATTTTACTCCATGAGTTCCAAGAAATCTACAGCTGGGAAGCCAAGCATGGCTATAATCCCAGCACTTGGGAGGCTGAGGCAAGAGGATTATTGCAAGTTCGAGACCAGCCTGGGTTACAAAGTGAACTTTATAGTGAGACCCTCTATCAAAGAGACAAAAAACCAAAAATGACACCTGGGTATTATAATTTTGAACCTGCTATATTTGAACCTGATTGTGTCTACTGGAAAAAATCAAGGGTTTTAGAAATAAAATGGTATAAAAGTGTATTCTATATTCTGTATCTGCATTAATGTTATTACTTTGGTTCATAGTTTTAGTAGCTTTAATATTCAGCACTGTCAGTGAACTTTCTTGTTTCATTACAGTAAACGCACAATACTTAATGAAATCTGAGTCCTGAGCGGGGATTTACCTCAGGGGCTCAAGCACTTGCCTGCTAAGAATGAGGTCATGAGTTCAATTCCTGGTACCAAAAAAAAAAATCTGAGTATTGAAAATCTGAGTCTAGCTTTAGAAAAACTAAATGCCATTTAGGCTTAAGTCAGTTACTTAACAGAAATTTATTGTTTGCCTCACAAGTTTAAATCTTTATGTAAAATATATAAAGATAATCTCAAGAGGATAAGCTGAGTTTAGGTAGCTCTTTTTCTAGGAAAGATGACTTAAAAGTCACTTTAGTTTTATTGCTGGTTTTAAGGAACTGATTTCTCATGTGCCTTGGTCTAGAGTTTTTTCTCGTGTTTTCTGGTTTTTTGGGGGGTGGGGGGTGGGACGGGTACTGGGAATCAGAATCAGGACCTAGCACTTGCCAGCACACTTCTGTTTTCATAGCTGGGGTTAGGATTTTCCCATGAAGCTCCGCAGACTCCCAGCCCCTCTGCACCTCCTCGTCCCTCTCAGGAACTCCAAGCACACAGTGCTGGGCCTTGGGCACCACGGGAAAGTGGTAGAAACTTTTAAGAGGTGGAGCTCCGCAGGAGGGTTTCAATGACAGCGTGTACTCTCAAAGGGGACCACAGGGCCACAGTCTTTATCTGTCCCTCTTCCTCTGCTTTCCAACCATAAGGTAAACAGGCTTCCACAGCCAGAAGCTTCTGCCACAAAGACCAAAACCCACCAAATTGTGAGGCAAAATAAACCTTTCCAACTTGGGAATTAGTGTCTGTCACCGTGACTGAAAGCTGCTGACACATGTACTTAAAAAGACACTAACAATGATTATGTGACTAGTTATCTACTGCTTACTGAACAAGCTGATGTGCCATAAAGACACAGTATTTTCTATTCTCAGCTTCTGTGAGATCTCTAAATTAAAGGATTGTCCAAGTAAGAAGGTTAAGAAGCCAGAGGTGGTAGCGCACACCTGTGGGAGGCGGAGGCTGGAGGATCACCATGAGTTCAAGGTCAGCCTGAGCTATGTAAGCTCAAAGGCAGCCTGCATTACACAGTGAGACCCTGTCTCAAAGAAAGGGGGTGGGGATCACACAAATGAATGGAAATCAACCTTTCTTTGATAACTGTCAATATATAGAAACTTAATATACTAGTTTATTAGTTTTAACATACATTTGAACTTTTCTATAACAACAGCTATAGGACTAGAGCAACTATGCGAGGAAATAAAAACTACCTAGATTTTAAGAAATGAACTGGCTGGGGATTTGGCTCAGCGGTGTAAGTGCCTGCTTGGCAAGCCCAAAGTTGTAGTTCAATCCCTGGTACCAAAAGAAAAAAAAGAGATGAACTGAGAAGTCTATACTTGTTACAGCAGAAGAGCATGAAGCCCTGAGAGCAGCAGACAGACAACAGGAGACCCCGCAGGCTCCCAGCCGGCACCCCCCCAACATCTGGGACAGTAACTTCCTTTCACTGCGTAAGCTACAGCTGAGATTGCTTCATTGAACACCCAGGAGTGTTGGCCAGCGCAAACTATAAACTTTTGTATTTATCTTCTTGAAGTATAAAGGATTATCTTTGGAATTCAGCAAAATAGCAAAAAGTTGACACTGACGCTGTTCAATTTGACCGCTGTCAAATGTCAGATCAAACGCTGACCGTATCTGCATTACACTCTCTAAGGGTCGCTTCCCAGTAACAGGAACCCAAGAAACGGGAAACCATGGATTCCCAGCCCAGGAAGTTCCACAAAATGTCACTGGGCTCCAGAGCGAGCCCAGCAGCGGGTCTAAAGCACATGGCGGCCACTCGCCAGCCAACGAGGGTAAATTTAAGCCAAAAAGTTTGAGACACATTCATGAGTTAATAATCTTGTTACTTAAAAAAACAAAAAAAAAATTCCTTGACTCCCTTTGGGGGAATAACTCATTTATTCTAAAGATAGGAAAGTAAAAAGAAAAAAACTAATTTTTTTCTCTTTCTTACACAAATTATATCTCAGCATAATCAAATAGCTGATGAGAAAAAACACTTCTCATCAGAGAACTCCAGCCAGAATGTAGAGAAGGAATAACAGAATGTCTGTCATCTCTGTCCAGCCCCTAATCAAACAGTAAGTCTGGGGAACGCTCATCAATTCTTCGTCCAAACCATGAGGTAAAAAGCTGAGGGGACCCCACTGCGGACAGCTCAGGCAGCAGAGCGTCACAAAGCAGAGACAGGAAACATACCCAGTGGTTACTGCAGGGAGAAAACCAAAATTGCCTAAGTTTACAGAATTCTGTGTGGGAAGAGAGGCCAATGAAAACACAAGGGCAGACAGTGCTTGCAGGCAGTCTACACGGTAACTGCGCATCCCATCCCATCCCACCCGGTCATCTTGGTGACAATCCAGGCGTAAATTACGAGGGGTGCTGTGTGTGAGCTAGTGAATACCAAGGACAAAAAAGTGCCTACCAGAAATATCTGTCGGCATCCAAAAGGCATGGCAAGGCTATTCCATATTCTTTTCTTTTCAGGAAGGCTCTGCCCTTCTCATGATATCCCATGGCTAACGTAAGGGCCTGGGAAAGCATGCAGATTTTAAAAACAACATTTTAAAATACAACAAAACACATGATTTCCAAAGCATATTTATTCCAAGCAAAAGCAACTAACGTTAAAAAAAAAACCTATGAGATCACAACCAGTCTAAAAGCCACAGTTAAGAAAAATATCATTCAAGTTTTATTTCATTTCCATAATGCTGAAGTCAAGCTGTCCAGTCAGTGAGCAGCACCTATCTCTGGGCTGATGGGTTTATTTTGGAGACAGCAGACCCAAGCTACTTCTAGTGTGCTCTTAGACTAATCGTAAGAGGCAGCCAGTAATTCTCGTCATCTCTTAGAAAGATCCCTCGCTTCACTGTTTTTTTTTTTTTTTTTTTGGAGCAAGGCTCTTGCTGTTGCCTCAGATGGTCCTGAACCCCTGGACTCAAGGGATGCTCGCCTTGGTGCCCGGGTGGCTGAGGCTGCAGGCGCACATCCCTGTAGCTGCTGTCACTTTCTCCTGAAGACTCTCTCAACTTCAGTATTTCTGAAGCAATTCTGAAAGGCTTTCGTGGTTTTTACCCAGAGGCCCATGTGGTAAGCACAGCCCTGGTATCCGGGGGACCTGGCAGGTGGTGCTAAGGTCACGGCACCTCACTCTTGAAGGGAACCATGGGACCCTGGCCTCCCTTCCCTCATTTGCTTCCTGGCTGACAAAGTGTGCAGTTCTGCTCTGCCACCTGCTGCCCCATGATTTGCTGCCTGTCCACAGCCTCAAAGATACAGAGCCAACAACCATGGGCTGGCACCTCCACAGCTGAGAAACAAAATCAAACTTTCCCCTTTGTAAGTTTTGATTTCAGGTATTTTGTTATAGTAACAGGAAAGGTGACTCAAAATTTTTGAAATTCATTGATCTTTTTGGATGTGAATTTTTACATAATTGTTTTATAATTTAATAATCTTTCCAGAAAGAATTAGACATCATCATTATACATTGAGAGTAGCAGATAAATAATCACCAACATTTAAAAAAAAAAAAGCTTCAATTCACTGAAAGCTTAAACATTAATTCACATAGTTTTTTAATTAAAACTTATCAGGGCTGGGGGCTTTCTGGGGCATGCCTGTAATCCCAGCACTCAGGAGGCAGAGGCAGGAAGATCACTGTGAGTTTGAGGCCAGCCTAGTACACGTAATGAATTCAAGGCCAGCCTGCACTACATGGTGAGATGCTATCTCATAAAAAAGAAAAGAAAAACCTCCTCCCAAAAACCAGAATAATTTAAAGAGTGAAATCTATTTACATTTCTTGAGACAAGGTCTTGCTGGTCTTGAACTTACTATGTAGCTTAGGCTTGAGTCAAAACTGTGGCAATTCTCCTGCCTCAGCTTCCTGAGTGTTGGAACATCATGCTCAGCTTCCCAGTTATCTCTTAAAAACACAGCCAGGTGTGGTGGCAGACACCTGTGATCCCAGAACTCTGGAGGCTGAGGCAGGAGGATCCCAAGTTTGAGCCCAGCCTGGACACTTTAGTGAGATAAATAGAACTCTTGAAAGGGCTGGTGGGAACGCAGCTCAGTGTGAAGGCCCTGGGTTCAAGTCCCAGTACCAGAAAAGAAGCAGTGACCCCTAGTCACTGGAGCTCTTCACTTAGGAAGCAGCTGGGCCTGGCCTAGAGATGGCAGCAATGTGAGGCCTCTCTGTTCCCGCTACAGATCAAGGAGGCGACGTGGCGGCCCAGACTCACCTTCTTCTGGGATGGGGGGATGCGGATGGATCTGCCTGTCTGGTTTGCTATGTCCAGGTAGGGCGTGGTTTCAGGGTCCACCACCATCTCGGCTGCACCAAAACCAAAGCAAGCCCATTAATTCAGTGATGACACAAGCAACAACACGCATGACAACACGCAGCCTGCTGGACTGTGGAGCCCCCTCCCCCCAACACACACGATCCGATCGGGGGCTCTGCTGCCACCATGCTGCGGCTGAGGGGGAGCAGCCCCGGGGCGCCGCATACCTCTCTTGGCCAGGATCTCCAGCCCTTTCTTGGTTCTCTGAATTCGCTTTTCTCTGAGTTCAGCCTCATTCTGCTTCTCCTCCTCTTCCTGGGCGGTCTTTCGCACATCCTCTTCGGACTGCTTGAGTTCCAGCACCATCGCCTTCACGTTGTGAGTCACTCCTTGCTCTTCAAGGCTCTTCCCTGTGAGCACCAGCATTGCATCTCACATGAGTTTACCTCACAGTTCATTCCCCATGTGCTTAAGCACTTGCAAACCGCCAGGCCACATACTGGTAAAGATGTGCTTGGCCAGGTGTGCGTGGTGGTACACACCTGCAATCCCAACACTAGGGAGGCTCAGGCAGGAAAACTGCCGTGCGTTCAAGGCCAGCCTGAACCACACAATGAGAGCCTATCTCAAAAAAACAAAAACGAAAAGCTTAAAAGCTAACTCTCCATGGAAAAATTAGCTAAATATACAAACCTAACAAAAGCTACATCAAAGATGTATAAAAGCAAACAATGAAAAAGAAACATAGATGCAGATTTTAAAAGTATAATGTGTACTATAAATGCAAAATTTTAACACAGTTCTGGAAAATTCTAGCTGGATTTCTTTTAAAGGAACTTTACAATCATCCTAACATTTAAGCACAAAAATAAAGACCCAAAAATTTTAAGTCAATTGTATATTTTAAGCCAATTGCCCATGATGGAAGGGAGACTCACTTCACCAAGTCTAAGACTGTAACAAACCCACAGAAAGGCAGACATTAAAGTGAGCAGGACAGAAAAGTGCAGAACAGGGTCCAAAGCCAAAAGAAAAGAGACATCATCAATAACCACGCAAAGGGCCAGCTGCTCCCTCAGCAGAGGATACTGGAAGAAAAAGCTGAGTCATTAGCCTCTAGATAAAAGGAGTCTCTGGACAGATTAGGGCTCTTTGCTACATTAAACTAGAAATACACAAGTAAATGTGGAATACTCCTATATTCCTAGGATTCTGGCACAGCGGAAAGAACTTGCTTAACAAAACAATACATGAGAGAATAGACTTGGTAACATCAAAATCAAGGACTTCTGTCCATGGACCACACCATACACCACGCTGGGTATCGGCAGCACGTGGTGTACACACAGCAATGGCTACAGAGCGCGCTGGAAAGGAAGGCCAATCACCAAGCTCAGAAAAGGTGAACTTGATTCTCGAGGCCTCTGGAACCCCCTGGTAACTGAGGAACCCACCAACCTGTCGTGACTGCTGCAGGAGATGGCATCGCCCCACCCACCCCTCCAGCTGCAGTGAGCAAGACCCCCACTCCCTTGCGAGGCTTGGTCTGAGGTGGCTCAATTCTCCCAGCAGCACTCCACACATTGGGCTGGAGAGCACTGTGCTGCGTGCTGCTCCGGGCAGTGCTGTCCATCAGCAGCCCCAGCCTCGACCCACTAAAGGACGGGGTGCATCTCTCCCCACCAGATTCTCACAACCAAAAATATCTCCAGAGACCACCAAGCATCCTGCAAGGGCAAAATCGCGCCCACCGCGAACCGCAGCTACGTTGCTCAGCATGGCCTCTGTCCTTCCTCCATGCCATTAGGAACCCCAACATTCCAAATGCCATCCTGCTGCTTCCGCACGGGGCTGGGAGGGCCACCTGCTGGCCTCACCCCGCCTCAGGGAGACCAGGAGCCCCCACCCTGAAAGGCCTCTTTTCCTCACCAGCACACAGCAGCCTGGGCACATCTACTGCAAAACTGTTTTCTGCTTCACATAAATAAGTGAACTTCTATGACAACTGGTTTGGAGTCATAAATGTAACAAAGTTACAAATTTATGGAGAGAGGTAACATAAGAGAAAAAATGCAGTCACTAACTCCGTATTAACTCGATGGAAACTTTCCATAACGTACCTAGCTGGAGCAGCTTCTTATTTATGACAATCTTGATGTAGTTTTCTTGAAATCCAAAGGTTTCAGCTATTCTGTAAAATAATACTAGTGAAAACTACAGGAAGACAAATTTGTTGATTATGATCTATTAAAAGGATTTTGCTGCCTGGTGTGGTGACTCGCACCTATAACCCCAGCACCTGTGAGGCTGGGGCAGGAGGAGCACTGTGAGTTTGAGGGCAGCCTGGGCTACAAAGTGAGTTCAAGGTCAGCCTGAACTGCACAGTGAAACCCTCTCAAAAATAAACAAATTAGTTAATTAAAAATACATAAGTAAAAATAAAAACACAAAAAATAATAAACAAAAATAAAACCACACTGAGTGGGCAGATGCTTCGTTTTCACAGGTGCTTCTCCGTTTCCTTGCTAGACTTTTCATGGGGTTTGGCTAAACCACAATGCCCTTTTCTGAGTGAATAAAATGAGTTGCTGATGAAAAAAAAAAAAAAATCCAAAAAAACCCAAGTAGATGAAAGAATCCATCAGGAATTTTGCTGTTGTGACAGGCAAATACTTATTTGATTTATTCACAATGGCACAGCAGCTTGAAGTCCCTGAAACACTTTGCTTAAGAGGACTGCAAGCTATCGCGCACAGAGGGATGGAATTAAAGAGTAGCACGAACCACAAGAGACTACTGCACTCGCCCTTCCTGCAAGCACACCCCAAGAGCCTCTGTGCCAGCCTGCAGCCTCCAGCCCTCCAAAGCCAGGCCAGGAGGGAAGTGGGCACTCAGCGCCCACTATACACACAGTGCAGTGGCCCTGCTCCTGTGTAAGGTGAGGGGGCGCCTTCTCTGGCTTAGTGAGGAGTGGCCTGGGAGGCGGGCGGGCGGGCAAGCGCACACTCACTTAGACCGCAGGTCTCTGCCACTGATGTGCAGTCGCGTCTCCAGCACGTTTTTCTTGTCCTATTTAAAAACAAGACAACATAAAACATGTTTGCCAGGCGCAGTGGCACACACCTGTAACCCCAGCACTCCAGAGGCTGAGGCAGGAGGATCGCTGAGAGTTGAGGCCAGCCTGCGCTACACAGTGAGCTCAAGGACAGTATGAGCTATATAGTAAGACCCTGCCTCAAAAAAAAAAAAAAAAAATTAAAATAATTAGTAATAATAGTAGTGCAGCATACTAAAATGTAACATTCCTCTGTCTACGAAGTCTGCAAAGCTGGTGTCAGAGGACGCTAACTTAAGTCACTAGTTTGGAGAAGCCTGTGAACATCCTGCAGAGCAGGCTGACCTGGAAACTGGAATGTCCTTGAGAAGGCGGCAGCAGGGTGGTCACATGGCCGGCCATCCTTACAATCACACCTCAGAACGCTGTCGCTGTCCTTCAGCTTTCCTCCAACACACACCAAGCCCTGCATTCCTGCCCCACATCTTCTCCCCACTGCCTGCCCACTACTGTGCTTTCTGTCTCCCGTTCTGCCCATTCTGGACACTTCACAGGGGATCACACGACATGTGGTCTACTGCTTGGCACGTATCTGGGCTCATGAATGCTGCAGAGGCACGCGGGTTTCACTCTTCCGTTTCGCTGATGGACGTGTCACCCCTACCCACCTCTCATCTGCCAGTGGGCCCCCAGGCTACTTGACTCTGCGGCCCTTAGGCAGCACTGCTCGGAACATTCACACTGAAGTTGTTACACACTTCTGTTTCTTCTGAGAGGCACTGCTGAGTGCCCGGCCACAGTGACATACCTGGATGGAGGCTACTGAGACCATGGCCCTGAGATGAGGTGGCACCACCAGGGCCCTGCCTGAGCATGCAGATCGCCACCTCCAACCTCCAGCGCATAGGAAAAGGGTGCATTCCTTTGAGATGTGTCTTGCTGCACAGAGTTCCATAAATCTGGGGGTCCTCTTTGATCCCCTAGTATTTCTAACTATTAAACTAGAAAACATAACACTGTGACACATAGCTCTGTGACATCTAGAAGGTCCAAGACAGACACACCTTGGGAATGGGCCAGTGTGCGAGTCCACAACATCAAGTCAGCTCACTTCAAGGCACTTTAGCTTTGGATAGAAACTTTACAAAAATAATTTATTCCGGCTGTAATCCCTGTACTCAGGAGGCTGACGCAGGAGAACTGCTGCGAGTTCAAGGCAAACCTGAATGGCATAGTGAATCCTTATCTCAAAAAGACCTATGAAGCATTGGTAAATCTGGGGAATAACTCACTTTCTTTAGTCTTGAAGGTAAAAACACCTCAATTGTAGCAATTCCAGTTGTTTTGTAATTTTCATTTCCTGTTCCACGCTCAACTGCTTTGCGACGTATTTCTTCTATTATCTTTTCTGCTTCATTTTCACAACACCCTAACTTGTTAGAATATCTACCAGCAAGGTCCTAGGAAGAAGGATCAAAAAACACAGCTCAGTATGAGACCAATGTCGAAAAAACAAAACAAGGGCCAAGTCTAGAAAAAGGCACGAAGGACCCCAGGGCAGTCAACTCTGCAGAGCAGAGACCCCTTTACTGTGCTGAAATCCAGCCACGGCTCTTAGGGTCCAGGAAAAAAAACTCAAACGCTTACAAACAGATGGTAAAAGAGGTTTGATGGATACAGTGAAAATAACTGGGACTATTTTAGGGGGAAAAGAAGGGTTAGTACATGGACTCTTGTGCCCTCCATGCATTAAAAAAATATTTTAGGGAACAGTTCACTGTTCATCTCCCCTACAGAAGAAAAAAGGAAAATAGAGAAAACATTCTGATTTTTGAACTTGTGAGAAAAAGATGGGTTACACTCTGTCTTGGTTACTCTTCTCTTGTGGCTGAGACAATAATACCTGACGTCCAAAATTAGGGAAAGAAAGGCTGACTTGGCTCAGTTTGTACAGGTTTCAGTTTCTAATCTGCTGGCTCCAAGACAGGGTGGCACATCAAGGGGCAAGCGTTCATGGCAGTGGAGACAGCAAAAGCAACAAGAGCAAAAAGGAGGGCTTGCACCAGAAGGCTCTCTCTGTCCCTCATATTGTACACAGCTCAGCCACCCTAGGGTGGGTGCAGCACTCACACCCCCAATTCCAGCACTGGACAATGAATCAATCACAAACTCTAGATTCAGTCTCCTCCAAAAATCACACCCTCCATGACCATGTAAGGGGGTAAGTGGGGATGTCCAGACACAAAGCATAACAGACTCAAACAATTTTCTCAATCTGAAAACTCTAAGTCACTGGTTGCAAAAAATTATTTGCCAAGGAGAAGTTTAGAATTTAGAAAGAAATTTCAAGAATTTAAGGGCTCTCAAAAAATGATGTTAAAGCTGGAGATATAGTTCAGTGGCACAAGTGCCTGCCTGGCAAGTGCAAGGTTCTGAGTTTAATTCCTGGCACCAAAAAAAATTTTTTAAATGATGTGACGGCCATGCATGGTGGTATCTGCCTGTAATTCCAGCACTTGGGAGGCAGAGGCAAGAGAGTCATTGTGAATTCAAGCCTGATCTGGGCTTCATAGTGAGTTCAGGGTCTACAAAGCAAGACTCTGTCTCAAAAAACCAAAATAAATAAATAAAATTTAAAAGATAATAATGCTCTAATTTTCTGAAAAACCCAAATACCTACTTAGTGAAGGTGTCTATTTTCCTCCTGACACCAAGTGGCTATTCTATGGTTCCATTCCTTTCTGACACTCACTGCCCAGAGTTGGGGTTGAGCTTCACAGGTCTGAGGGCTCTGTCCCACAGAAGGCCCTTGCTTTAGGACCAGGTGCCCAGTGTCCAAGGACCAGGTCACCCACACTTCTGCCCCGCATGGCTATGAAGCTGAGGGTCTCCAACGTCCACCCCCAGGAGTGCTACTTTGCTATGAGCCAGGGGCTGCAGGAACACAGGACACTTACTATTCTGTCTTAAGATAAAGGAAACCAATGAACAATGAAGTAAGAGTTAAGGTTGGGAAGGCCTGAATGGGGAGTCTGTGGCCCCCAGGATTGACCTAAACCAGCCTCTGGCACTTGGTCCTCTTTGCCAATTCAGAAGTCACTCAGAAGCCGCCCGCTCCAGTCATTTAGGGTTTTTATGGAAGCAGGATTAGGGCTGTAACACCACCTCCTGCAGCTCTCCCTTCCCTAGCAGCTCTGGGATGGAGCCAGAAGCTCGGGACAGCTCATTACAGTGTGATCTTTTGGAGATCAACCCCATTCTGAAGCTCTCTAAGGGCCACCAGGCATCATTAAGACAGAAGATGCTCTTACCACCCTCTCCACTTCTGCAAAGGTTTTAGCTCTGCCAGGAACCGGTTGCTACAAAGATCAAATATCTCCCCTATCATTTACAGCCAAGAGGTCACAACAAGTAAATTCTGAAGTGGGCTGCCAAAAAACAAAACAGAACAAGCCGGGCATTATGATGTACACCCTTAATCCCAGCACTAAGAAGGCTGAGGCAAGAGGACTGCCAAGGGTTGGAAGCCAGCCTGGGCACCACAGTGAGACCAAGGCCATAATGAGGCTCTGTCACAAAACAAAACGTGGACTTCACGTGGTGTCAATCTAGATAGACATGCCACCTTGCTAGAGGCCCACAGCCCCAGGAATACAATTTATCTTATTTATCTTAGAGTGGAACCTCCAGGCTAGGAGCCAAAAGATATCTTTCTCTTTCTAAATGAATTATGCTAGGTACTTTGTTATAGTGACAAAAAGTTGACTACAACAATGCCTGAGAAAAGAGATAAGAGTCTCATATTAATAGTCTCAGGAATACAGCTCAGTGGTGGACGGCTTGCCAAACATTCATGAGACCCTGGTTCAATCCCCAGCATGATGCAAATACCTGTATCAGTAAACAAAAACAAGCTTGCTGACTACCTGCTCACTGTTAATGCTTTTGGTGATAATCAAAGTTTATATGGCTGTGCCTGGCAATTTCTAGTGACTAACTAGCAAGGAGGTTTATAATTACTGCTAATTACATATGTCTTTTTTTTTTTTTTGGTACCAGTGGGTGACTGAACTCATGCCCCTGTGCTTGCCAGGCAGGCGTTTATGCCTCTGAGCTAAATCCCCGGCCATACTTATGTCTTAAAAGAAAAAAATACCTTTAATGCCAAACCAACATCTTTATTTTCATCTGTATATGGAGGCTTCCAAAGCTGAATCTTGTCTTCCCTTAAAAACTGGGTCAATTTTGCTTGAAGGTATTTCTTTTGTGCCATCCTTGAAAACAAAATTGTATATTAATAAAACCCCGATCGTATTTTAAAGTATTGTATAACTTATCTAACATATTGAGGTGCTGCAAAGAGTAAACTGAGCTCCCCTTCACTCACTTAACTAAATTACTAGTTTTAATTACCTTTATAGGCTTTCCTAAAATACATATGCTTAAATAATACATCATATGTTCACTGATTTACATTCTATTTAATATAAAATTTTTCAAAGTTGCTATTATACAGCAAGGAGAATTACACTTTTCTATCTCTTACCCTATTAATTTGGTTGGTTGGTTTTTGAGACAGGGTCTCACTGGATAGTTCCGCCTGGCCTTGAACTTACTATGTAGCCCAAGGGGCTCCCAATTCTCAGCAGTCCTGCAGCCTCAGCCTCCTTAGTGCTGGGCTGAGAGGTGTGCACCACCACACCTGCCCCATCGTTGCAGGCAGATGAGCCAGTTAGAAATATTACGAGCAGTCAGACAGGGGTAGGCCCTCCAAGAAGCCAGCACAGAGGACCAGATGTTTGATGACCTTGAAGCAGACAATTCTGCTCGGAGCAGAAGGCAAAACAAATGCAACCACACTCTTAAATATAATCCTTAAGGATTAAGTCTGTATCACCTTGAGAAGTTAGGAGTCACCATTCCAATCCCTAGGGAAGTCACTGCTCTCTAAGAATACCTGCCTTCTACGTGATTGGCTTCCCCATTTATTCCCAATTTAATCAATTTTACCTGAGCTATTAATCTTGTTGATTGACCATAGCTCTGTCCCACCTCATGCCCATCTGCCTTGCGAGTTCCCAGTTTTCCCCAACTTTAGACCCACCTCACCTCATGGTTTTACTCTATAAAAATCTCGAGAAAATACGGCATCTTTGGCAACCCACTCGGGACCCTTTCTGTCTCTCTCTCAGACAGAAGCTTTTTTTCTCTCAATAAGTATTTCTACCCTTAACCTCCATTGTTCCTAAAATTCATTCTTGGATTTTAGAGAATATGAACTCATACCGGACATATAGTAGGTCAGGAGTTTCATTCTCATATATTACTATTACTTTGTAATCTAAGAGAAAAGATAACCCTACAGTAAAATGAACAACTCAATATAGATCTTGTAAATTCACCTACACTTTGGCTAATTTAACACACAACAAAAAAACCAACCACCCTGGTAGTTGAATATAAAGAAAACCAGCTTTAACTGTAAACTGGCAATAAAATTACTCTCTAGACTAGAATGTATTAAAAAGCTACAATAGTAGAGAACATGTGATGGCACAGTAGCCCATCTACATACACTATTCAGATCCAGCTTTGACTGGCTGTCATTTTACAACTGGGAAAACCCTAGATTTCTAAAAAGATCTGGCAGAGGTCTTTTTATGAAAATGAGGGGATGTGCCATAACTTTAAGCACTGTGACTTCTGCCTATGACACTGTGCTCTACACTGTCACACAATCCCTTGCTGCTTGACTGCTCCACATATGCAATTCTTTCTCCTGGAGCCACAGTGGAGTTGTCCAGGCATCTTGCACTAAGTCATTCAACAGTCATTCAAAGGGCTTGATCAGACATGTGAGACACCCGGCAGGTACTGTGTGGTGCTTTAGGATTTGCCAAATCACACAAAGAATATGAAAAGCAAAAAGTTAATATCTCATGAACGAACAACACAAGTTCTAGAGTGGAAGACACACGGGTTGATATGACCTACATAAGTAACCTTTTTCTTATTCTTATCCACGCAAACCCAATTCACCTGCTTTTTTGTCAGGGATTAGCTCAGCAGGACAGCACCTGGCAAGCGTCTGATCCTGAGTTTGATTCCCAGTACTCCCCGCAAAAATCAAAACCAAGTGTAGTGGCTTTATTACAGAAGATAGTAGCAGAGGGCTGGGCCCTCAAGGGAGTCAGTGCAGACGCTAAAAGCATAGTGAAACTGTGGCTGGGGGCCCCTCTGGGGAAGTTTAAAACCACAATGGCTACATTTACATACTTCCCTAAAAGAGAAACAGAAACTTTAGATTACTGGTAACACTCTTTGGAGATTTCCCATTATCTCATTAGGAGTGGCCATCCTTCCCATCCACTAAGACTAAGATCACTAAAACTAAAACTAAAGCTAAAGCTAAAGCTAAAACTAAAAGACAAGACTAAGACTACAGATTATTGATCAAGGTTAATGATGTTACAAGACTAACACTACAGATTATTGATCAAGGTTAATGATGTTACCCATATGCCCTTACTACCACTGGATCAATATTACCTCAGTGATTATACTAGCAACCTTATTAGCTAATCATAATTTTGACTCACATTGTACCTGCCTCATGATTTTCATCTATAAAACTTCCTTTGAGAAGTGGGCTTGTTGGCAACTCATTCAGGACCCCTCCTGTCTCTCAGGAGCCGTTCTTATTCCCCATTCCTTTTCTCCAATAAATGTTCCTACTCATAACCTCTGCAGATTCTTAAAATTCATTCTTCAACTTCGGGGAACACGAATTCCGCATATCTGATATCTAGCATTTCCTCTGTATATCAGCTTCAGTATCCTACAAGCAAGTGTATTTACAATAAAGTTCTCGGTTATTCTATGAGTTGGCAGTGGGAAATAATCAGAACATGGAGGAGAAAAAGGAAAAAGGAATAAACAACGAGGGAGGGTGCTGAGCATATTTTGGGTGACCCATGAGAGAATTCTAGATTTCCAGCACTAACAAACTGTTTCTCACAGCAAAGCATACCAGTACTTTAGGGACATCAGCTTTTCAAACACAACTTAAAAGACCACTTTACGTACTACTCATAAATCTTCGGAAATTCTGAGTGAAAAATCATAAGTGGCCAGTGGAGGGTAGGATTGCTTACAGCACCCCACCTATCTCTGGAAGGCTAAACACACAGAGATCCTAACCAACTCCAGGCAGCAAAAAATACAGTTAAAAAGTCTACATCGGTGTAAGATACAATGTTTAAAATTTAAACTATGGAGCTGGACGTGGCCACACACACCTGTAGTCCCCCGCACTCGAAAGACCAAGGTAAGGGGTCGCTGTAGATTCAACGCAGCCTGGGCTGTACAATGAGTTCAAGGCCAGGCTGAACGGTGCAGTGAGATTCCGTCTCAAAAAACCGAAACAAACAAAAAAAACTAAATTACGATTTTTCAACCAAAAAAACTTCAATTATAGACAACAGAACAAATGATAACTCGTTAGCAAGTTTTTAAAAAGTTTAACCAACCCAGGTTTCGGTTTTAACCAGCGAGCTGTAACTTTCGCCCAAACACGGTGCTCCCATTTCTCACATCCACTTTTGGAGTGAGCGACCCGATCTAGCTTCAACCAGATCGCGGGCCGCCGCGCGCACGCAAACCTATATGCCTCAATACGTCACGTCTTTACAGAAACAGTAACAAAAAAACTCGTGTGTCAAAATGAGAGCAAGAGGAGGCGGCCGAGGCCGGAGACCAGCTGGCTCCCGCGAACGCAGCCGCCGCCGGCTCGGGTTCGCCCTGCAGAGGCGGCGCGCCCTCGGGAGGAGCTAACGACCCTCCCTGGTGGGTCCCGCCAGTCTCCCGGACCTCCGCGGACCGGAGGCTGGGCCCTGCGACTCTCCCGCCGCCGCGCAGGCCGCTCACCCGCCGCCACCCTGCCCGGAGAAGACTACAGGACCAGGCGGAGCCTGAACCAGGAGCGTCGCGCCACCGCCCCTCACCTGCGCCACAGCCCCTGGCGCCGCTGCGTCCGCGGCGACTGCCTGAGTGCCCGGATGCGGCAGGGCCGCCGTTTGTTTTCATTCCGGGTGATGCCGGCCCCGCCCCCGTTCCCCCCACCCCCGCAGCGCAGAGCAATCCGGAAGGAAGGCTGTGGGCGGGGACAGGGGGCGGGCTGTGGGCGGGACTGGAGCCGAGCGAGACCACCCCCAGAGTGGGCGGGGCTATTTCGGGGATGGGCGGGGCTGCGCTAGAGCAGCGTTGGCACAGGGCGAGGAACTGGAATGGCAGGGGAGGAGAGGGGAGGGGCCAGGTTCAAGGCCGGGGGCGGGCGACCTGTGGGCGGGGTTATCTGCCGGGTCGGAGCTAAAATGGAGTGGGCGGGGTAAATTAGGCGGGGCGAGATATGGGAGGGGTAAAAGGGTGTATTTAGGGGGGTTGATAGTCTAGGTCTAATTTGTCAGAGGAAGTTGAGTCTAGGGATTTTTTCGGGGAGCGTGCTAGGGTTTGAACCCAGGGCCTCACACTTGCTAAGCAAGTGCTCTTCTATTAAACTACATCCCCTAGACCCCTTCGTACAATTTTATTTTGAAACAGTCTCCCTAAATTGCCCAGGCTGGCCTCAAACTCCAGTCCTCCACCCTCCTCCTCTTGAATAGCTGAGATGACAGGCATGTGCCACTTGAGGCTGGCTGTTTGCAGCTCCCATCTGTGCTTTGCGGGGCTAACAGGTAGCAGTAACCCCACTTCTGTGCCGTGTCGGGGCACAGAGTGACTGACAGGTGCTGCCTCTGACATTTCACTTGTGCTAATTGGCCACTCATTTTTTGTGAGATTGGGAAGCTGTGATCCTTAAAGCCAACCCAATACTGGGACACAGTGTGTTATATGAGCGCAAGAGGAGTGTGGAAAAATTATTCACAATGCCCAGAAACTCCCTGGCGTTCACCGCATTGAGGGCAGATTGCCAGCAGGAAGTGGAGTCTCATCTGTGCTGGTCTCATTTGCATTAGTCAGTGAGACATTAAAAATGTGACAGGGCCTAGCTGGCCACCAGCATGAGGGAAAGCCCCGCAGACACCTGAGCTAGTTCAGCCCAGAACTGCCTGTTCCCTGACTCAGGAATCAGGTAAAATGGTTGTTATTTTAAGCATTAGACTTGGGACTAATTTGTTATCCAGCTAAATGATACAGCAGTATTTTCAAGGCAGGCCTTGAACTATGGTCAGGTCTTACTTGTTGGACTGAAATAGTTATCCCGAGGTAATAGTATCTATAAATAATCTTTAGCAGTTTAAAAGGGACAAATGTCAAGGTCAGTTTGTTTCTTTGTAACAGAGTAAATAACAAACATATGTATTTGTTTGTTTTGTTGTTGTTTGAGACAGGCTGGCCTTAAATTTAAAACCATCCTCCAGTTTAGCCTCCCAAGTACTGAGATTACAGGCGTGCACCACCATACCTAACAACAAATTTATTTTGTCCAGTAAAACTTGATGCTTTTCCTGAGGATACTATAAAATCTCTATCTTTCTATAGATCTTTCTGTGTGATTTTAGTTTTCTCTGTAGTTACATTAGCATATATTTTCAGCTTTTAAATACTTTGTTGAAATAGAACTCATATACCTTACAATTTACCAATTTGAATTCAGTGTTTTTCAGTATGTTGGCAGAGTTGTTTCCATCACCACAAATAATTTTAAATATTTTCATTATCCACAAAAGCACCCTGTGCCCATTTGCACTCACTTTTAATTCACCCTAAACTCTCAGATACCCATCCCCCACTTACTTTCTCTGCTCCCAGCCCCTAACAACCAATAATCTACTACCTGTTTCTGGATTTGCTCCATTTGAACATATCATAAAAATAGAATCATGTACAATATGTGGTTCTTTGCTATGGGCTCCTTTCACTGAGCCTAATATTTTAATGTTAATCCCTGTTGTATGATGTAGTGTACTTTATTCCTTTTCATTGCCCATTTCCTATCAGATAGATGTGCTACATTTTGTTTATTTATTCATCAGTTCACAGACGTTTGGACAGTTTCCACTTTCTAGAAATAAACAATGCATTGGTAAACATTAAGGAACAATTTTTTTGGCATCAACATATTTTCATTTGTCTTGAGTACATGACAGAATGATAGCTGGCGGTTCCTATTGTTACAGGCAACTAAGTTAGATAAAAAATATTATAGACAGTTAGACAGGGCTAGGAGCCAGAAGCCCAGATACCTTGCAACTGTGGGGAACACACATATCCTGAAGATTGATATTTTCAATAGGTCTCTACAACCCTGAAAGAGCCAGAAGTCACTATCCCAACACTCTATGGGAAGAGTCACTGCTTGTTAAGCATGCTTGTTAAGCTATGTGACTCACTTCCCCATTTGTCCCCAATTTAATCAATTTTATCTGAGCAATTAATCTTACTGGTTAATCATAGTTCTGTCCCACCTTATACCTACCTTGTGATTTTCTCCTCCTTGGACCCATCTCATCTTATGGTTTTACTCTGTATAAGTCCCTAGAAAAGACAGAGTCTTTGGCAATCCTCTCGGGACCCCTTCTGTCTCTCTTTGAGACAGAAACCTTCTTTCTCTCAATAAATATTTTCTGCTCTTAACCTCTGTTGTTCCTAAAATTCGTTCTTTGATTTTAGAGGACACAAACTTGTACTAGACGTCCAGTAGGTTGGGAGTTCCCTTCCCCTATATCATTTGGAGGTCTTCTACCAAGATCACTGGATGGAGGTGAGAGTTCTTTGTTTCATAGACTCTGGACTGGGACTTGTTTAGTTAACACATTTTTATGCTTCAAATTTTGCTTTTTCTTTGCCCATTGCTTATAATTATTTGTGCTTTGTCTTTGCCCATTGCTTATAATTGCCTTGTCTTTTGCATAGTTTTGTTAAAATGATGATATATCTAAGTTAAAACATGGGAAGGTTATAAGGTTATGATATTTCTTTAATGGGACATTTTTATTATTTTGTTCTTGTACATGTTGCATTTAAATTAGTTGCTAAATGTACTGGTGCTCCTTGCTTGACTGTATTTAGACAATAGCACCTGAGAAAACAATATTAGAATGCCACTAGAAGACTTTAATATAAACTTCTGTAAAAAGATTCTTCTTAAATGAAATCTTGCTCAGACTTAGAAAATATGCATGCCTAAAATAAAACCTGATATTCCTTCCACCATGTAAAAAGCACTAGGCTGGTAGCCATTCTTAAGACTTGGAGGACAGGTTCACTGAGACAGGCTGGCTCTGATCTTTTTTAGAGGAAATGTCAACCATTTTCTGCTTCAGTTTCATTTCTTTAACTTTATTTCTACTCATTTCCCCACTTTGTCCTTTCCTTATAGAGGCATGTGAAATTAGAAAGAATTCTAGATTGTTCCAACCTTTTCCTCCTGAGTTAAGCGCATAGAAAATGAGCATTTGCTAATGCCAAAGATAACAAAGCATCTTAGATGAGGAACACATATCCCATCTTGGGTCAGATGAGACAGAATTTTGCCTACCCAGGAGAACACACATAAAAGCCATGCAGTCTCCTCTGGAGATTGAACCTGAGACTCAGTGGAAAGAACCAACTTCTAGGTGAAATCACAAAGAGCTATTTCCAAAAGCAGCACAATTACAGGACCTAAACACATTTAGACTAAGGAGGCTCTCCAACCTTTCAAGTTGTCGGCTTTAGAACCTTTATTGTAAATTTGTAGAGCACTAGGTAATGATCTTGCTCAGGTTTTAACTATCCCTTATACCATGATTGGTATAACTTTGTGATAAGTCATGGGACTGAGGAGAGTTGGAACTCCAATTTTGTTCCTTTATCAAAGTTGTTTAGACAATTCTAGGTCTTTTCTATTTTTACAGAAATGTAAGAATCAAAATGTTAATCTTTATGAAAAATGATAAAGTTTGAGACCATCCTGGGCTACAAAGTGAGCTCAAGGCCAGCCTGAACTGCATAGTGAAACCCTGTCTCAAAAAGACAAAAGACAAGAAAAAAAAAAGAAAAAGAAAAAGAAAAATGATGTTGGCAGTTTGATAAAGGATTGTATTTTTTGATCTTTATTATTTTCTTCTATTTGTTTTTGGTTTTATTCTTTTATTTTTAATTTCTCAAAGAAAGATATGAGGATATTTCATAACTTTCTTCTTTTCTAGAAATAAATTTACTTGGTGTTAAAAAATTTTTTTAATTTTTTTGATAAAAAAAACTATCCCTTATAGAACTTTGGCAGTGATTACTCTGCCACCTAATCATTCCTATACCAGCTGTCACTCTTAAAAAGCAGAGGACAGATTTCCTCAGCATTGGTTCCGGAATCCCCAATGAAGCCAGTGGCCAGTGGAATCAGTGGAATGCTGACCAGACAGACAGCTGTATTCCTTTCTGGAGACTGATCTCTAGTTGTGTTTGGCCAGTTCAAACTGAGAGCAATTGAAGGGGTCATAGCCAGGACACCCAAGATTTCCTCAGTGGGCACTGGCTCCTCCAACTACAGATAAACCTCCACTTACCTATTTACTTTTTCTCTCTGCTAGCAAACTAAAGATGTTCCTTAATCTTTTCAGGCAGTTAGACTACCTCTCTCAGAAATTAGGCTGAGGCAGCTCCCAACAGTTGTTCACATTTCGAAGGAACTAGCGGGGAGTAATTTGCATTTGTGTCTCTTACATATGTTAATTAAGAGTAAGTAGCTTTTCCTTGTCTGTATGCTTAGAAAACTGATGTGCCTTTACTAATAGGCAAAATATAATTGATAGATGATAAATGTTTAACCTGTGAGCTTCAAATAAAACATACCATGTCCCACTGCTGGCAAAGATTGCTTAGGTAATTAGAGAAAACAAAATGCACTGGAGGCTGTCCTGAGGGCCCAGGACAGAGTCCTCAGGTTTATTGGTTGTCTTTATCTATTTCCCAGGGAATCTTCTTCACAGAACAGAGAAATCCTCTAACTCACCTTTTTACAATAACCAAAAGCAATAGTTTATCATAAAGTTATGCTTCCTTCTTTAAGAATTCCTGTTACAACTAAGCTATGGAAGCAAAGTTTTTCACAGGCTACCTGGGAAGATAAGATTGCTCACCAGTCTGAGGGTGGATAGGCTGGCTGAATTTATCTTCTACTCTCTCCGAGGGCATCCAACTGCCCTGGAGTGGAATTAACCCAAAGGATGCCTTGAGGGCATTCATCAAATAGAAAGTGACACCTTAATCATCTCCTTTTGCATAGTTAGATAGCTCAGTATCAAAGTTTCATGCACTACTGGGCTAAAGACATAGCTCAGCAAAAGTTCCTGAGTTCAATTCCTGGTGCTGAAAAAAAAAATTCATACTCTTATGCTTTGCTGTTTCCATTACAGACATGGGCAACACAATGCCAAAGCCCCGCTCTCCTTTGGAATGCATGCTTAAGCCCTGGAAGATGCTTGACCCTTCCATGTTGAGAAAGACCCCTAGAGCCAAAATGGAATACAGAGGAAAGTAGCAATTATGATGTTCTTTTACAACTTAAAACCATGCCATAAGAAAGAGAAAAAAATGAATTGCTTTATGGTGAAACTTTATTTACATTAAGAGATACTTCTAAGCTGGGGATTTAGCTCAGCAGCATAAGTGCCTGCCCGGCAAGTGCAAGGTCATAAATTCAATCCCTGGTACCAAAAAAAAGAGGAGATAATTGTTATCTATGTTCCAGGTATAATTATAATCTTTATGAGACCATTCCCATTCATAGGTCTCTTTCTGTGACTTAAAGCAAATTAAGCTAGAACTAGGAAGCTTTTCAGATGACTCTGATAAGTACATAGATGTCTTTAAAGGATTTACACAGACCTATAAGCTAGATTGGAAAGATAAAATGTTACTCATATCAAACATTGACTTCTAGTGAGAGAGAAGCAGCATTACAAGCTGTTATTGCCTTTGGAGATAAATACCATATTGTTACTTTTAGAAGGCCAGAAGATAGGCAGCCAGGGGAACCACCAGTTCCCACTGGGACACAAGCAGTTCCCACCCAAGACCCCAAGTGGCCTGCCAATAATACAGGAGATTGGAACAGAAAACATTTTCAAGTATGTATTCTTGAAGATCTAAGGTCAAGCCTTCTGGTTATTTTAAATTATCAGTTATTTTTCAGGAGAAAGTGCAAATCCCTCTGACTTCTTAGATCGTTTATTAGAGGCACTAGTAAAACATATGTCCATAGATCCTGATTCAATAGAAGGACAGATTTTACTTAAAGACATATTTATAATTTTTTTTTTTTTTTGGTACTGGGGATCAAACTCACGACCTCACGCTTGCCAGGCAGGTGCTTATGCCGCTGAGCTAAATCCCCAGCCCCTAAAGACATATTTATTACCTAGTCAACTCCAGATATTAGAAAAAAGCTACAAAAGATAGCCTTGCTCCAGGTAGTTCACTTGATTCTTTAGTAAAAACTGCTTCCTTAGTATTCTATAGTCAGGACTGGGAGAAAACCAAAGAGGAAAAACAAAGAGACCAAAAAAGTAGCTGCCCTTGTTGCAGCCTTAAAAAACAAAACAAACCCTAAGTCTGATACTCGGGGCTCCAAGAAGAGTTTGACAATGACACCTACCTGTTATCACTGCCACAAACCAGGCCACTTTAGGAGGGACTGCCTTAACAGGCCCCCCAAGCCATGCCCAACTGTGAAGGTGACCACTGGAGGAGGTCCGACTGCCCTCTGAGGCCAAGGCCCCAGGGTTCAGACCCACCCTCTCAGCTGGTGCAGCAGGACTAAGGGGCCTGGGGCACTCGTCTCCTCCCTCTGGCAGGGATGACTGTCATCCCTGCCTGTCATCTCCATGGAAGAGCCCTGAGTAATCACTACAAGAGGTAAAAACCAGCCAACTGCTGGACATTGGCACATGTCTCTTTGTCCTTCTCAACTCTGGTCTTCCTTCTAGGCCAGGCACTGTACCTCAATAAAGTCACCAAAATACATGTTGCTTAAACTGTAACTGGGATAACTTTCTCTTCACTCAGTCCTTTTAGTTATGCCTAAAAGCCCAATTCCAACTCTGGAGAGATTTTATCCAGTCTAAATGCTGTAATATATATCCAGGTTGCCAACTAATCAAAATGATGCTGAGACTGATTTTTTACAACTATAGTATGTATTGTTGTTCATGTATAAAGACTTAATGGAGTTTTTTGTCAAAATAATACATTGGGACCAGGGATCTAGCTCAGTGGTCTAAGCACCTGCCTGGTAAGTGTGAGGTCGTGAGGTCATGAGTTCCATCCCCGGTACCACCAAAAAAAAAAAAAAATATATATATATATATATATATATATTCCTCATAAGTTATCAAATTTAGAGATAATTATAACTAAAGCTAGAGGGATTTGACAAAATTTCAGACTCCATCCATAAAGGGCCCTCAGTATCAAAGGGTTACAATTGCTATAACTTAGAAACAGTTTCTAAACTTGCCTGTCAGCCCTACTGCTCATGCTTTGATTATACACACCTTTGTATACAAACCTTTATGCTAAATGATTTGATTAAAATTTGTTGTTGCCTAGAAGGTGCCAAACCCCAATGCATCATATAGATAAAACCAATAACTAATATGCTAGATTCTTTTTTTTTTTTTTTTTTGGTACTGGGGATCAAACTCACAACCTCAGGTTTACCAGGCAGGTGCTGATGCCACTGAGCTAAATCCCTGGCCTTATGCTAGATTCTTTTACTGGAATCCACCAGATCTTGTCCAGAGAAAGGACGTTATATGACACACGTTGAGGCCTTAACTATCTATACTCAGGGGGCCTTAAATGACACTGCAGCTGGTCTCTGTCCTAAATAGAAAAGGTAAAATTAATGAAACAGGCACTTCTCCAAACTTGGATGACATTAGACATTCTAACACCACAGGAGGCACTTATGCAATTGTAAAAACTAAATGTGTGTACATTCCTGGTCCTTCTAATATCTCAATAATTGTTCAAGATGTTAGATGATAAATAAATGACATGTCAGACTCTAAAATTCCCTGGGCCTTATCCTTGTCCTCCCCAAGTTGGAAATCTTTAACTGTACTCATAATTACCCTAATAATTCTATTATCCAGCCCATACATACTTAATCATTTCTTTGCCTTTGTCTCCTCTAGACTTAAAGCTGTACACCCACCCAAGATAAAAATGCCTGACATTACTGAGGGCCATCACATAAAACCTCTGCAGGGTGTTCCTGACTGCCGTTCAACAACTACGACCCCCTTTAGCCTGAAGAAGGCAGATCCATCATCGTCCATTTTCCTCTTACAGCAGTTCAAGTTACTTCCTCCAAGGGGGGATTGTTACAGGCAACTGAGTAATTAAGAAATACTATAGGCAGTGAGACAGGGCTGGGTCCTCAAAGGAGCCAGTGCAGAAACCCAGATACTATGCTGTTGTGGGGGAGACAGGTACCTCCTGCTGTAGGCCAAGCCTCAAGACCAAATATCAAACAAATGCACCCACATCCTAAGGACCGATATTTTAAATAGGTCTCTATCACCCTGAGAAAGCCAGGAGTCACCATCCCAACCCTCTATGGGAAGAGTCACCACTGTTAAGCAAGTCTGCTACATGACTACATGACTCGCTTCCACATTTGTCCCTGATTTATTCAATTTTACCTGAGCAATTAATCTTACTGGTGAACCATAGTTCTGTCCCACCTCATGCTCACCTTGAGAGTTCCCAGATTTTCTCCGCCTTGGACCCATCTCACTTCGTGGTTTTACTCTATAAAAGTCCCTGGAAAAGACAGTCTTTGGCAACCCACTTGGGACCCCCTGGCAACTCACTTGGGACCCCCCGCCCCCAGACAAAAGCTTTCTTTCTCTCAATAAATATATTCTGCTTTTAACCTCTGTTGTTCCTAAAATTCATTGTTAGATTTTAGGGAACATGAATTCGTACTGAACATATATAGTAGGCTGGGAGTTTCAATCCCCTATATCCCTATGGTAATTTTATGTTCAGTCTTTGGAAGAATTGTCAAACTGTTTTCCACAGCAGCTGTACCATTTTGCATTGTAACCAGTAAGAATGGTTGTAATGATTCCAATGTTTCCCAACATCCTTTTTTGTTTTTAAAATTCTAGCCCTCAGGGCTGGGGATTTAGCTCAGCGGCATAAGCGCCTGCCTTGCAAGCGAGCGGTCATGAGTTCGATCCCTGGTACCAATTACCAAAAAAAAAAAAAAAAAAAAAAATCCTGGTAAGTGAAAAGCAGTATCTCGTTCTGGCTTTGGGTTGCATTTCCTTACTGATTATGGGTGTTAAGCGTCTTGTCACCTGCATGCTGACCATTATCTTCTCTGAAGAACTCTTTTCTGCCCGGCATGATGATGTGTGCGCCTGTAATCTTAGCATTTGGGAAACTGAGGCCGGACCGTTGCCATGAGTTTGAGGCCAGCCTGGCCTTTATAGTGAGTTCAAGGCCAGCCCTGATTTAAAGGACTTGTCCCTGCAGCAGACATAGCTCTCATAAAATCTCTGTGGTTCCTGGTCCCTGCATGGGACATACCTACTTGTAAGAGTTACAGTGCACCAGGACAGCTGAGGGCTGGGGTCCCTACCTGGTCTCTAGAATGTATTTGCAGTTCCTTCCATTCAGCTGTGATTTACCAAGTGGGGTCACCTTACTGTGGGTGGTGTCCATGTTCTACTTTGACTAAGTTTCTAAAGCAGAGGCCTGGAAGTTTACCCCATGGTCAGGTTCTCACGCAGAGAGAAGGTTCTATTAACCAAGTATGCAGTCTCAGGATATGTTCTCTGGTTGATTAGGTAGGGTCAGTTTGTAACACCCAGCTGAACTGAGTGAGCGTGGTGCCAGGTGTGGAAGGCCCACCTGAGATTATTACCAATGGCATCAAAGCAGAGCTGGAGGGAAGGATGGCGCGCTGTTGATTCTCCTGGAGAAGATGGGAACTGGTTTTCTCAACACTGGAGGAGCTCAGGTCCTCACCGGTTACTGTCCCCTTCAGGGGGAGGGGTAGAAGGTAAAAGGGTGTGTGGGCTGGTCAGCACGGGATGCACGGGTGGGGAGGACAGCCCCGCAACGCGGAGGTCCTGGACCGGTCTCTACAGTCCACCTCTCTTCCCGACAGGGAGAATGAGTGTAACCTGGGGAGTTGATAGTGAACCAGAGACCATGCTGGAGCAGCTGAGAGACAACTGGCTTTAACCCACTCAGAGCCTGATCAGGGATGGGTGACTCTAGGGTTTAGATCTGGAGAGGCAATGGGGGCTTTGAGCAAGGTTAGAGACAAGAGAAGAGAGCAATGAGAAAAGCTGGGAATGGCCAAAGTGGCAGATAATTTGGCGAGGATATCTTGTCCAAGAGGGGGGCAGGGTAGATAGGAACAACTAGAAAGGAGTGGGGAAAAATCATTGACTTAGTGGGTCCCCACGCCTAGACACTCTGCCATCAGTAGTTTCTATTGCCACGATAGAAGTTGAAGCCAAGGAAACTGGTCCTTGAAAACATGAGCCAAGGTGAATGA
Source organism: Hydrochoerus hydrochaeris (assembly GCA_004027455.1). NCBI lineage: Eukaryota > Metazoa > Chordata > Mammalia > Rodentia > Hydrochaeridae > Hydrochoerus > Hydrochoerus hydrochaeris. The sequence goes on along the minus strand of PVLA01001519.1, from coordinate 25,517 downwards.
GTTGACCTGCTGCCATCACAAAAGATGTGGACTCACCCTCCACCGCGAGAGTTACAGAAAGCTCAGTGTCTGAGACGGACTGGGGGCCTCCAGACCTTCTTGGCGGAATTGGTCATTGGTCGCCAGTCTGAGGAAACCTAGGAGAGAGCCAGCCGGGGGACTCTGAGAGCTGACTCCAGGGGTGGGTGTCAGCGAAGGGCAGTCAGACCTCCAGTGAGCGGTCAGACACGGCTTTGAAGGAATCCTGGGCTGTGGGGATGCCTTTTCCCAGTGGCCAGCCTGGATGTATTTGAAGGATAATCCTGGAGGTGCACCCTTGTATTGGGGAGCCCTGGCAGCACCCTTGTTGGTTGACTAGGACTTCAGTCCAGCTTATAGCTCTTTCTCTCTTTCTTTCTTTCTTTCTTTCTTTCTTTCTTTCTTTCTTTCTTTCTTTCTTTTTTTCTTTCTGTGTGTCTTTCTGAGATAGGGTTTCACTGTGAAGTTCAGGCTGGCCTTGAACTCCCAGAGACTGTCCTGGATCCTCCTGCCTCAGCCTCCCCAGTACTGGGATTACAGGTGTGTGCCACCATGCCCAGCAGCTGTGGGTTTCTTACAGTGGAGGCAGACAGTTGAACTCAGAAAGGCACTGTTTGGGCTGGGGATTTAGCTCAGTGGCATAAGTGCCCGCCTCGCAAGCACACAGCCATGAGTTCTATTCCCAGTACTGATAAAAAAAGAAAGAAAGGTGCTGTTTGTGGGCAAGTTCACCCCTGTTATTAAAAACTTTGAAAGCCAAGTTAATAGCTCCTGCTGTGGGTACGAGGGCCTGCCTCCAGTTTCTGCAACTTTTTCTAAATATCTGGAGCAGCTTGGGTAATCAATGCATCTTTAAAATCAGTTGGCCTTCTGGGCCCTCTGGATCCAGGGCTGTATAATGTCTCAGGGCAGCAGCCAGGCAGGACACAAACTGAGCTGATTTTCATCTTTTGTGACTTCCTTAAAACTCTCATAACTGACCACCCCGTGTGCTGTCCTGTGGAGCCCGCTGGGGCTTCTCCAAGAGAGCATGTCTCTGCTCATCTAGCTGACTAAAGTTCCAGTTTGGGTTGACCCAGGGGACAGCTGCAGCTCCTTCCTCCTTCCTGAAGGTCAGGTTCAAGGTGCCTGTGGTCACACACTGTGGCCTGAGCGAAAGCCCGAACGCGTTCCCACTGCTCAGGCGAGGGACAGGAAGAACAAAGGTATTCAGGTCATCCCGGGGAGGTCATAAGACTGAGAAAGGTGCTGGTTCTGGGTTGACCTGACGTGAGGCTCTGCCCGTGTCAGCGGCTCAGCTGCAGGGCTGTGGCCAGCAGGGCGGCGGGAGAAGCCAAGAGCTCCAGAAGATGCTCCAGTGGGGCGGGGCAGGAGGGTGCCAAGGGAAAGCCAGGTCAGCAGGGCCTTGGTCAGGCAGGAATTGGCACGGGAGGGAGGTGCAGGTGGAGGCACAGGGATGGAAGGCAAAGGAAGAATCGCATGAAGAACATGGTAGCTAGGAGACACCTTGGAGGGTGAGGAACCCAGAAGGACGGAGGTCACTTCTGCCCCTCCTTTAGCTCGCAGCGGTAACTATCCAGATCTCGCAAAATGGAAATCTCAAACATACCGTGGACAGGCTGCTGAGATGTATTGTCCGGCTCATAACGTGGCCACACTGTGTTACAGAAAATAAAAGCCATTTGGGTTTCAGGACAGGAGAGGCAAAGAGGTCTGAGACCCTGCAGGAGGCAGACCTGAGGGGAGGACTTGGGGATTGAGGGTGGCTGGTTCCCACTGGAGAACGGAGAGTGCACAGGGGAGCTGCCCAGTCTCAGGGTAGACGTTTCCCGCTGGGACCTGGAGTCTGAGCAGCTGAGCAAGACAAGCGTCTCTGTGGCCCGGTGAGATGCAGCCTTCCTGGGAGCACTTTTCAAGAGCAGCATTCAAGTTTAATGAGCATGAAAAGCAGGCTGAGTCTCTCTCTGACTTTATGGAGGAAAATAAAGGGCAAGCAGGGAGGAAAAAAGGGGAGGGGAGAGACGGGTGGGGAGCTGACCCCAGCAGAAATGCCCAGTGAGAGCTGGCGCTCCGGAGCCGCCGAGCTGGGGAAGGCCAGGTCCCAGGGACTGATGTGGCCAGGCGGTCTCAGCCGCTGGGCAGGGGGCTGGGGAGAGCCCTTGAGATCCCCAGGGAAAGGGACTTGTCCTCTGTCTCTCCAGCTTCCGTTGTGAGCCCGAGACCACTGGCCAGGGACCTGCAGGATTCCTGGCCCTATCTTAACTCTTTTATGGCATTTTGTATTCGCCAAGGCCAGGCTTGGTGCTGAGCTGAGACTCGGGTGAGAACAAAGCCTCTGCGGGCAAACAGGAGCCTCCTTACTGCCAGCCCTGTCCCCCTAATGGAACTTACTGCTTCAGGTTTTGGGGCGTTTTAATTAGATCTGCATTTTCTTCAGCACATTGATGATGCTGACCCTCTTAGCTTCTGGTTTCACTGTTTCTGGGGTCACCTGACAATCTTAGAAGTTGAAGGGGCTTTTTCCCTAGTACCTTTTATTATTATTATTATTATTATTATTATTATTTTTAAAGATAGGGTCTTGCTCTGTGGTTTGGGCTGGCCTTGAACTTACTATGTGGCCCAAACTGACCTTGAACTTGTGGCAATCCTCCTGCCTCAGCCTCCTGAGTGCTGGGATGACAGGTGTATACCACCACATCCGGCTCCCCTCGTTTCTTTTGGGGTTCTACCTCAGTCCTTGCTTCTCAGGAGGAGGTGTGACCCCCACTTTGTCTTTGTCTGTGTTAGTCATAGACTTTCTGAATCTCATGAATTTCATCATTTTTGGGAAACTTTGACTCTGGGCTATGAGCTCATTAAATACAGTTTCAGCCTGTTCCCTGTCTTTCTTGGAGAAATTAATTCTTGCAAATGTGGCTGACTTTTCATCCCACCCAGCTGTGACTCTGGAATGGTTCTTCTCCCTAGGGAGAGGAATGATGTTTGTGATTAGATTAGCTGCCTCCTCCTACCTTCCTGGTCACTAACAACCCAGCCTTTTTGTATTCTAATTTCTAGGGGAATCTCTATGAACCCGAGGGTGAGAGAACCCTGGAGGTGACACCTCTCTTCCCTGTCTCCCTGTATCACTTCAGGGAGACAGAGATTTGAGGCAAGCAGGAGGCCCCCAATCTCCTTCAGAGCAATAAACCTTTTCCTTCCACCAAATTCTGTCCCCAAGTTTTCGTGGGGTATGTTGGGCAAATGCTTTACCATTGAACATTGAACTACATCCTCAGCTCTTTTTATTTATTTTGAGGCAGAGTCTCAGTACATTCTCCAGGCTGGCCTAGCACTTGCAATCCTCCGTTTCCTTTTTTTTTTTTTTTTTGTCTTTTTGAAACAGGGTCTCACTATGCAGTTCAGGTTGGCCATAAGCTCACTTTGTAACCCAGGTTGGTCTCAAACTCTCAGCAATCCTCCTGCTTCAGCCTCCCGAGTGCTGGTGATATAGGGGAAAGAAACTCCCAACCTACTAGATGACTGGTACAAGTTTGTATTCTCTAAAATCAAAGAATGAATTTTAGGGACCACAGAGGTTAAGAGCAAAATATATTTACTGAGAAAAAGAAAGCTTCTGTCTGAAAGAGAGACAGAAGAGGGTCCCGATAGGGTTGCCAAAGACTCTGTATTTTCTAGGGACTTTTATAGAGCAAAACCACAAGGTGAGGTGGGTCCAAGGTGTGGAAAACTGGGAAGTTGCAAGGTGGACGCGAGGTGGAACAGAACTATGGTCAACCAATGAGTATAACTGCTCAGGTAAGATTGATTAAATCAGGATCCAATAGGGAAGTGAGTCATGTAGTATAAGGAACAGGGCCTTTGCCGGTGGGGATTGGGTTAGTGATGCCTTCTGGCTTCCTCAAGGTGTTGAATAACTAGTTAGAATGTCCATGCATGGGCTGGGGTTATAGCTCAGCTGCACAGCCTGCCTGGCAAGTGCAAGGTCCTGAGTTCAAGCTGGTACTATATATATATATATATATATATATATATATATATATATATATCTTCTAGAACTCAGGAGGCTGAGGCTGGAGGATCACTGTGAGTCTGAGGTCAGCGTGCACTATATAGTGAGACCCTGTCTCAAGAAACAAAAACAAAAACAAGAAACAAACAAACAGGGCTTGGGATATAGCTCAGCGGCCTAAATGCCTGCCTGGCAAGTACAAAGTCCTGAGTTCAATCCCCGGTACAAACAAAAACAAGGAGAAAGAAAGAGAAAACACTGATATGGGGCCACCAAGCGAAATATATTCCCCTCCAAGGGAAATATGATAACTCTTGACCTGACCCAATAGATGTCTGATATGCTGAGTTGTGTTTCCCAAGACGGAAGAATGAATTCTGAGGGACAGCGGAGGTTACAGGAAGACAGTCTATTGAGGGAGGGCCGGCTCTCGCCTGAGAGAGACCAGAAGGGGCCCGGGGGGTTGGTTGCCACGGACCTCACTTCTCAAAGGCTGTTTTATGGAGCAAAATCACAAGGTAAGTACAACGTGGGACAAAACTACCACCACCCAAGCCGATGAAAAGCGTAGTAGGTAGGAGATGCCAAGTTAGGGGGGCAGCAGGCCGCACAGCAAGTGCTCATGGGACGAGCAGGGGCTTTTGGGGAAGGGATGGGCAGGCGGTCCTGGCCCCCACCCCGGTGATGGGGTGACTGACGCCTGTTTAGAGTATCGATTGTTGCTGCTTATTCCCTGGGCGGCTGCAGGTCTGTTGGCTGCGTCTCTATCCCCAGACCTGGCGGCCCTGCCCGACCGCCTGGAATATTTCTACCCAATTTAAGTGTCTATAATAACATTGCGAGTTTAAAGCTTTGCTTGGCTTTAATGAAATTCATGAACGGGGACAGGAGCACCCCTGAAATTTGGGGAGAGGAGCCCAGAGGGGCTCGGAGGAAATGATGGCAAAGTTGGGCAGAAGGCAGCACAAGCCGGAAGCCAGAGCCGCCCGCCCTTGAGCTGCCTTCCGGGTAGGGTCAGAAGGGGGGCTTCCTGCCCTCGAAGGCCCCTGCGGGCCTCCTGGGGGACTTGGCTGTTATTTCTGTCCTGATTTCTCAGAAGATCGGATAAGTAATGTCTCCTTTCCCATCCTCTAAACAAACAACTGGCAGTCTATGGAGGGCCAGGGATGGAGCTCAGCGGGGCAGCGCCTGCCTGAGAAGCAGAAGGTCCTGAGTTCCTTTCCCAGTGCCAAAATAATAAAAAGAAAAGAAAAGAAGAAAAGAAAAGAGAGAAAAAAGGCCCTGGGAGGCAGCTCAGTGGCTCAAGCACTCGCTTGGTAAGTGCTAGGTCGTGAGTTTGACCCCTGGTACCAAAAACAAACAAACAACCCCCCCCAAAAAAACCCTCTCATAATCTATAGGTACAGAAGAGCAGATGTTGCCTTGAACTCAAGGAATTGAAATGGATCTTTACAAATTAGGATTTTTATTTTTTTGTTCATTTGTCTTTTTGAGACAGGGTTTCACTCTGCAGTTCAGGCTGGACTTGAACTCACTTTGTAGCCAGGCTGGATTTGAACTGTCAGCAATTCTCCTGCCTCAGCCTCCTTAGTACTGGGATTATAGGTTTGGACCACCATACACAGCCAAATTAGGATTTTTTAAAAAAGCAAATCTATTTTTCCAGCATCTTCATGCTGCAGGCAACACTTCCACCCCAGCCCTGGCACCAGGGAGGTTTTGCACAACCAGACTGACTGCCCGCATCCCAGCTCTGCCAACTCCTGAACTAACTCATTTTTCCCTGTTTACAGGCTTTTCTCAGAGTCAGGCCTCTAGCCAGGTTTGGGAACACATGGGCAGTAGGCTGCACCTGGGTCAACCAGAATTCCCTGTGGGCACAGCTGCAGCCATGAACCTCTCCTACTGTGTCGGCCCTCCCCATGCCACCATCCTGCCCCTGGCTTGCCTACCTGTCTTGCAAGAAGACTGAGTGTGTCTTGAGAATAGATTAGATGGGGCAGTTTGAACCCTAGTACAAAAAAAAAAAAAAAAAAAAAAAGAGAGAGAGAGAATAGCTCAGATACATTTTTCTGATTAGGGAGGGTACCAGGGTCTGAACTCACAACCTCACACTTGCCAGGCAGGTACTTATGCCACTGAACTAAATCTCCAGGCCCTTGTTTTGTTTTTTGGAACAGGGTCTTACTATGCAGTTCAGGCTGGCTTTGAATCATGTAGCCCAGGCAATCCTCCTGCCTCGGCCTCCTAAATTCTGGGATTACAGGTGTATGCCTCTACACCCAGCCTGATTTTTTTTTTTGTATTAAAATTTTTTCTTCCTTTTTTTTTTGTTTGTTTTGTTTTCAGTGCTGGGGATTGAACCTAGGGCCTCATGCATGCTAGTAAAATGCTCTACCACTGAGCTCCACGCCTAGCCCACATTTTCAAACAGTAAAACAAGAGAATAAATATGAATGTCTCAGGCTTACACTACCTAAAGTAGAACTATTATTAACATGTTAATATCACTTTTCAGTTTTTTTCCTAATAAGAATTTTTCAAAAATAAGTCATTCCATGCAAGTGGGATACTTTATTTGACTTTAAAAATTAATACATACCAGGGAGGGGGTTTGGCTCAGCATCATATGCCTGCTTGCCAAATGCGAGGTTGTAAGTTCAGTCTCTTAGGGCTAATCCAGCAGTATGGGAGGCTGAGGCAGGTGGGTCACAAATTCAAGCCCAGCCTGGGCAATTTAGTGACTTAGCAAGACCCTGTCTCAGGAAAAAAAAAAAGGAATAAAAATATATTAAAAAGAGCTGGGTGTATAATGCAAGGGCTCTGGGTTCAGCCTCTAATAGTGCACACACACACACACACACACACCCCATGGTGACAAATTATTATGTATCCATTAAGGGTCTGACATAGCTCAGCAGCACAGCGCCTGCCTGGCAAGCACAAGGTGCTGAGTTCGTATTTACATACCAAGCGTTTTGTGTTATTTTATACCTACCTTCACCACCACATGCCAACAGCAACCTAACACCTCACCAAGTACACACACCCCACATTAGTTAATCACCCCCATTAATGGCATTTAAATTCGTGCGTGTTAAGATGCAGGTCTGCATGCTGAAAGAGCCTCAAAGTAACACAGGGAAAGGGAGGCTGAGGTTTTTTCACCTAGTAGAGCAGGGCTTTGGGGACACACTGTGAGGTCTTAGCCATATACCACGCCCGTGATTAGGCAGAGCGAGGGAAAGTCACGGGAGCCCAGTCTGAAGTCACAAGTCTCCCTTTTGTGGACGCCCCCATTGTCTAGCGCTTAGTCATGTAACCCAGCCCCGGGCAAGACCTGCACATGTGCCCAGCTGCAAGGGAGGCTGGGAAATGTGACGTCATCCTTGACACTAATGTCAGGATTCTGCTCTAATGAGAAAGGAAACAAACAGGGTTTGAGGCAGGAGCCAGGGGCTCTTTCCAGTTATCCCTGGGGTACGATGCCATGAAGTTTGTCCCCGACGTAAGGCATTTTAGGTACTTCAGGATGTTTTGTTTGCTTACTTGATTTTTTTCTCAATATCGAAGGTTGAACTCAGGGCAATAGAACCTAGAGAACTGCCACAGAGAACCTAGCGTACGCCAGGCAAGCTCTCTGCCACTGAGCCCCATTCCCAGCCCCCTTTCCTTATTGTTGTTTTTGTTATTTTGAGACAAGGTCTCACCATGCAGTGCAGTCTAGTCTTGAACTCACTAAGTAGCCCAGGCTGACCTCAGACTCAGGGAGATCCTCCTTCCTCAGCCTCCTGAGTGCTAGGATTACAGTTTGTGCCACCACGCCTGACCTTCCCCCCATTTACAAGAGCTTTGTTTTCATTTTTTCCTTCTAGTCTCTTTTTTCTTGTCCCTTCTTCTTTCCTTTCCCTCTTTCCCCTCCTTTGCTCCTTTTCTCATTTGAACATTTTCTTCCCATTTCCCAAATCTATTATACATTTTGGTCCTTATTTACACTTTAGGTTTCTCTCACCAGAGAACATGGTATTTGTGGCCATTTATACCTGTGAGGAAGACTTTCAGGTGGAAAATAAAAAATTATTGGAAGTATGCAGTTGTTCAAAACTCCACATAGGGAAGACAAAGTACACCTCCCCAGGCCAGCTGCAGCGCAGTCTGGGAAGCTAGAAGGGCATCCCACCCGCTCTGTGTAATCACCAGTTCACCCTCCTGGTGAGTCAGCAGAACCACGCCGGGTATGGGAGGAGCACAACAAGGAGCCAGTTCACCCTTCCTGTGAGCCGGTGAGCCAGCTGAGAACCAAGAACAACCTCCCGCAGCGGACTCCAGCCCAGCCTCGGAGGACAGGCTGAGTTGTTAGCAACTGAGGTACCGAAACAACTACATGCTTGTGCTCTTTGATTGACTTTGCAGCCTAAGGCTGGTAGTCTGAGCATCCATTAGGAGGATAACAGAACACAATAGAGCAAATACGGGGGATTCCCTTCTGTCTCACTTTTGAAATCCAGCATTGTTCTCACTGTGTAGTTTTATTATGATTTATTGTGTTCTTTTATCCAGTGTTCTGTGTTGACTGGTTTTACTCTGTTTTGTTTGATTTGACTTTACCATGGCTGAGAGTATGGACAACTATTTTGAAGATAACAAGATATATTGTGGTAGTCATTGTTGATTTCCTATTATCCTGTTTTGAAGTTCTGTACCACTTTCAGTGTTTTGTTTTGAGAGGCTTTGCTCTGTTTTTTATTTTGTTAGGTTTTACTCTCTTTAAAATAAAAATAAATAAATATAAACAAATTTGTAGCCAGGAGTGGTGGCTCACGCCTGTAATCCCAGCACTTGGGAGGCTGAGGCAGGAGGATCCTTGCGAGTTCGAGACCAGCCTGGGCTACAAAGTGAGCTCAAGGCCAGCCTGAACTTTATAGCGAGACCCTGTCTCAAAAAGGCAAAAATAAAAAAAATTTTAAAAAAAGTTTGTAAAGCTCCCCAGAGTACCCCATTTCCACCACTTCAGAATCATCTTGCGTTTAGAGCTCCCTCTGGTGGTGAGATTCACACTCGGTGGCTTCACAGCCCACCGCCCGCGGTGGTTCTGCCTTCTTTCCTGGGATCTGTAAAACTTGAGCCGAGCTGAGGCAGGCTCGCAGTTGAAGTTTTTGCAGCCCTCAGAGGGCCAGCAGCGTGTGCGGCCTCCCAGTAGCCTTGGCTGGGTGTGTCCTGTGCATGAGCCCTTTGGCTCCCCAGAGAGCGGCTTCCCGAGGGCCCTGCCTACCTGACACCTGATCCCTCCTGTCCCGACAGCTCTGGGAAAGCCAGGGTCTTGGCTGAGCAGGGTCACCTCTTCCGAAGCTGCCCCTACAGCTGTCCTTCTTAGTCCTTCCTTCCTTCCTTCCTTCCTTCCTTCCTTCCTTCCTTCCTTCCTTCCTTCCCTCCTTTCTTTCTGCTGGGGATTGAATTCAGTCACTCTGCACTAAGCTGTATCCCTTGCTTCATTTTTTTATTTCAAGACAGGGTTTTTGCTTAGCCACTCAGTTGCCCAGACTGGATTCAAATTTGCAAACTTCCTGCTTCAGCCTCCCAAATACTGGGATTCTGGGTATGCACCAGCACTCCTGGCCTAAAGTTAATGCTTGATGTTAAGTTTTCCTTGTTCAGTGGGTGGCTTCTGTTTCCTGATTAGACTTTCATGAATACAATTTTATAACCCATTGTGGGTAACAATTTTCACATATTTTAAATGTCATTCTCAAATTTGGAGAAACAGCCTCGTTTTATATATAAGTTATAAGAGGCTGAGGCCTTTCATGTTTTGTTTTTGATTTGGCTTAGTGATTAACTTAACTACCTTTGGAATTAATGACGCTTACTCCCTTGAAATCAGGCCCTGTGAGCGCTTTTATTCTTCCTTTCTCCTCTCTCTCTCTCTCTCTCTCTCTCTCTCTCTCTCTCACCCTCCCTCCTTTGGATTGAACCCAGGGCTTTTGCGCTGAGCTATGTCAACAGCCCTTGATTTTAAATGTTTAAATTTTTGAAAGAGAGCCTTGCTAAATCACAGAGTTACTCAGGCTGGGCTTGAATTCACAATGCTCCTGCTTCGGGTCCCGGCGTACTGGAATCTCAGACACACAGCACTGAGCCTGGCCCTCTTTTAACTTTGTCCATGCCAGTACTTCATGTCACATTAGCAAAGAAGTTGCACCTTTTTCACTGTGCTCATGAGTCACTAACTGGATTATCAAACAATCTAAAAGCCTATTCATGGTTTTGTTTTGTTTTTGTCTTTTTTTTTTTATCAGAGCAGAAAATTTATTTTATTTATTTATTTTTGAAACGAGGTCTCACTATACCATTCAGGCTGGCCTTGAGGTCACTTTGTAGCCCAGGCTGGTCTTGAACTTGCAATGATCCTCCTGCCTCAGCCTCCTGAGTGCTGGGATTACAGGTCTGAGCCACCACGCCTGGCTTATACTTAGCTTTTATTCACAATTTATAATTTCCTGTGAATCAGTTGCAACAACGAGCAGGAACACAGAAATGTCACCCAGGATGGAGGCAGGTATATTTAATGCTAGACAGGCACTGACAGGGAATCAATTGTTCCTCAAAACGTCAGGCCCCTAAGGCTCAGGGGGTGAGGATTTATGGGACCTGTAAGGGAAGGAAGAAGGCAGAGTGCTTGGTCCTCTTATTGGTCCTCACTGTGCATCACAGGGACCGGCGATGCATCACAATGCTCAGCCAGGGATGGAACTCAGGACCTCAGGCTTGCCAGGCAGGTGCTTATGCCACTGAGCTAAGTCCCCAGCCTGATGGGCTATTTCTAAGAAACAAAAGTAACAGGAATTGTAACAGGAACTGTTACCTGCAACTGACAAAAGGAAGCACACTGGATGGGAGGGGGCATTTCCTGCTACACAATTACCATTTCTCAGGGAGCAGAAAGTGTTTGTTACATTGTGCTTTTCTGTGTCAGAATAATTTATACTAACTTTATCTTTCACCTCTGTGGCTTTTCTTTCAGTTTCCATCCATATTAATTACACACAGGAAGATATCTTTTAGATACATCTAAAATCTAGAAGCTATGACTTCTCACTTGTTTTATTAAAACCTTTGAGCTGGGGGGCTGGGGGTTTAGCTCAGAGGCACAAGCACCTGCCTGGCAAGTGCAAGGTTGTGAGTTTGATCCCCAGGACCAAAACAAAACAAAAAAATCAAAACCTTGAGCTGGGCACACAGCTGAAATCCCAGCACTCGGGAGGCTGAGGCAGGAGGACTGCTGGATTCAAGGCCAGCCGGGCTGTGTAGTGAGTTTAAGGCAAGCCTGCACTACACAATGAGACTCTATTTCAAAAGACAAACCAGAAACGAAAAGAAATAATAGGGCGTAACCAGATGTGGCCCGACCTAGGAGTGGAACCTGGAGTCAAAGTAAGCCTCTGTGGGAAAGAAGGAGAGATGCCAACCGTGTTTACTGCATCCAAGGCTGAAGGAGTGAGGTGGGGACCCCAGCATTGTCTGCCACCGTGAGGCAGGAGCCGGCTTCCCCGGCTGCCTGGATCTCGGAGTCCTCTGTCACTGTGGGCCTGGCTTCACCCAGTTGGGGAGCCCTTCATCACCTCCCCGTCAGGAGCGGGAAGTGCCTGCTGCCTCCCCCTCTCTGTGGCCGTCCACACAGGTCTGTCAAAGGCTTCCCAATGCCACACTGTGTGGCCGTGCAGTGACAGGAGAAAGTCGCCTGTTTTGCAGCCGTATTGTCCCAGAGGCCGCAGCAGCATCCAGCTGCCATGCACGGTGAGCGAGTGGACACTGTTGCTGGGACCCCAACTGCCACGTGAGGAAGCCCAGCCTCTGCTGTGGGGCCACACCGAGGAGGAGGCCATGTGGGTGCCGGCTGGTGGCTGGTCCCCACTGCCAGGCCTTCTGTGAGAGGAGAAGCTCCAAACCCCAGCTCTGTCTCCCCCATACGCCTGTCCCCCTGCCTTCCCAGATCATGCCCCAAGCACTGCGGAACAGAGACCTTGCACCTTCTTTGCTCTTACGGAGGTCCAGAGCAGCACGAGGTGACCCTCTGAGGTGGCTGCTTATGCAGCAGCAGGAGAAGAACACTGCTGCCACTGAGCAGCACGCACACACACACACACACACACACACACGGGCACACACTCGTGGGCGGGTTAGTAGCAGCCACTAGCCAAATTGCCTCTAGAGCCTCTGTGGCAGAGTCGGGTGCCTATCCTGCTTCGTTTGTATGTTGAGGCAGGGTCTCACTTTGCATTTTGGGCTGGCCTTGAACTCAGGCAATCCTCCTGCCTCAGCCTCCCGAGCACTGGAGTTATAGATGGGTACCACTATGTCCAGCTTCAAGGTCCATCCTAAAACCTGGAGGAGGAGATGGTGCTGTAGGGTTCTGGGAGGGCTGCAGCCATGGGCCAGGGGACTGGGGGGACTAGGGGCCAAGCTCATATGAGCCAGCTGTCCCATCACTGAGGTACAATAGCTGAGACCTACACATTAGAGGAGAAGAGGTTTGTGTGGCCTGTGGTTTCAGAGGGTCCAGCCCATGGTTCAATGGCTCTGCGGCCAAAACAGTGCAGCAGGAGGGCCTGCTGAAGAGAGCTGCTTGTGGTATGGCAGACAGGCAGCAGAGAATCAAAGGAGGAGTTGGGGACATGCATACATCCTTCCAGGCCACACCTCAGTGACCCCCTCAGTCAGGACCCTGTACCTGAAAGCCCATTCAGCTCTGCACTCAGTGAGGCACCTGCTACTGAGATCGAACTCATCATGGCTAAACCCAGGGCTCAGCCTCCTTCCACACGAGAGGTTTTCAGGGACAGTTTGGATCTAAACTCATAGCAGCACCAGCAAGGCTGGCTCAAGGGCTGGGGTTGGAGCAGGGAATCATGAGCGAGGGCAGCGTTTTCTGAAGATGACGAAGAGGAAGGCGACATCCTGGGAGGGAGATGCTGAGCCCTTGTGGGCAGGGCCTGGCCCCAGCCACCAGCTTGTACTATGTCCTGTCTGGCATTCCTTTGGGCGCTGCCCCAGATGCCACCACGTGCACCTGAAGACGGAGCGGGTGGGCGTGGGCTCCCCACTGCTTCCTGGCTGCCCTGATGAGGCTGAGCCCTGCAGAATACTAAGGAATTTAAATGCTTCAGTCAGGCTCTGCAAGAGATAGAGCTGAGATTATTGAGGGAAATTTACAAGTTAAACACCCTAAAAGCCACAGATGCAAGTGACATGAAATTGACAAGGACTGGGGAGCAGGAGCAGGAGCCCCCTCTCTCCTCGGGAAAGAAAGCAGTGGCAGGGGCCAGGGAGGACAGGGCTGCCCACTTACTCCCCTCGTGGTGTCCTGGGGCCCCATGGATTATAGGGTGAAGCCCCCCACTCCACACCAAATGGTAGAACAAAAACCTCCCTCTCATTTCTTCATGGCCTGGGGTGACAGAAAAAGATAGATGGGACTGGAGAGCGAGGGTGTGCCCGTGTGTGTGTGTGTGTGTGTGTGTGTGTGTAGGGAGGTGTGAGACAGGTTCTCATCATGTACCCCAGGCTGTCCTTGAAACTGTAGGGATCCTCCTGCCTCAGCCTCCAGAGTGCAGGATTGCAGTGTACACCCCACACCCAATGTAGGTCAGTTGGCCTCTGGAAATAAATCTGTGAGGCCGTTCCATCTGAAGGCCACTGGCACAGCAGCTACTCTGTCCTGGGGCCACTAAGCGGTATGTGGCTGTGGGAGCAGTGGAGGGTGCTGTTTCTACAGTTTGACTTGAGATCTGTGCTTTTTAAAAACAAAAGTTTAATTTTGGGGGGTGGGGATTGAACTAATGACCTTGGTTCACACTGAGCTACATCCCCGGCCCTTAAAAAAAATTTTTTTTTTTTGTCTTTTTGAGACAGGGTCTCGCTATGCTGTTCAGGCTGGCCTTGAGCTCACTTTGTAGCCCAGGCTGGTCTCAAACTCACAATGATCCTCCTGCCTCAGCCTCCCGAGTGCTGGGATTACAGGCGTGAGCCACCACGCCCGGTTTAAAAACATTTCTTTTTGAGATAGGGTCTCACTATGCAGTTAAGGCTGGTCTTGAACTCACTGTGTAGCCTATGCTGGCCTCAAACTCTCAGGGTCCTCCTGCCTCAGCCTCCTGAGTGCTGGGATTACAGGTGTGCGCCACCACACCTGGCCTTAAAATTTTTTAAAATTTTATTTTAAGAGGTTCTTGATAAGTTGCTAAGTTCCCCCAAAGATGCTGAGGGCCTCACCCCAGGAGTTGTGAGTGCAACCTCCTTGGGAAATGAGGTTTTGCAAGTGATGCATCTCCTGTAAGAAGAGGACTAACAGATGGGGACAAGAGGCTCTGGGGGACCAAGAAGCCTGAGCATCTAGGGACAGTGCCCTCCCCACATCCACAGAGGGCACCTGAGTCTCAAGACTCCTGCCCTCCAGGACCAAGGGACAGTGAATCACTGCTTTTTTTTTTTTTTTTTTTTTGGTACCGGGAATTGAACTCATGCCCTGGTGCCTTCCGGGCAGGTGTTTATGCTGCTGAGCTAAATCCCCAGAATCACTGCTCTTTCAGCCCATGGGCGGTGGGTGAGAGGTGCTGCATCTCTCGGAGTATCACCCGCTTCTGTCACCAGCTTGCAAGCTTGTCTGTCTGTCTGCTTCTACTGTTTCCAGCCCAGCTGCTAAAGTGGAAGATGCATACCTGTCATCCGGCGCTGGGGAGGCTGAGGCAGGAGGACTGAAAGTCCAAGCCCAGCCTGAGCAATTCACAGAGACCTCGTCTCAAAACCTAAGCAATTTTTTTTTTCTAAAGGGCAGGTGCTGTAACTCAGTACCAACAGCCTGGGTTCCATCCCCAGCACCAACCAATCAAGAGATGCAGCCGCGTATGGGTTAGAAGACTGGACAGCATGAGGAAGTCACTGGTCCCGGAAGTGATTTATAGATTCAGTGCCATCCCGATCAAAACCCCACCGAGTTTTACTAACCAGGGTGTGTAATGGACAGACTGATTCCCAAACTTACCTGGAAACGTGGGAGGCCCCGGACAGCCCCCTGGAGAGCAGAGCGGTGGGAAGAGGACTCCCTCTCCCAGCACCTGGGGTATCAGGGGCTCAGGGAGGATGGGGTCCCCTGGCACCAGGATCCCCGCCCCCAGGGCCGGCAGTGGGCTCTGGAGGACACGGCGAGGTCCCTTCCTCGGCAGACCTGCTGTCGCTGTGCTCCAGGAAGCGCGGCTCGGGGTGTGCCCGGCCCTTTCCCTTCTTATCAGCACTGCCTGGCGCCTCTGTCCCAGGGTCCCTGTGTGTGACCGGGCACAGGTTGGCACAGGAGTCCCAAGTAAGGCACCAGGTTCCAGCTGGACCCGGGCCATCTTGAGCGCTGGGCCACTCGTGTCCCCACCCAGGGCATGGTCAGGACTCGCTTTGGGGCAGTCACTCCTCACAGTCCACCCTGCCGGGCACGTCCAGCCTGCCCTCCATCTTCCCGCCCGGTCGGGCCATTGTCTCACCTCTCCGGGGAGCCTTCCTGGATCCCCTACCCCGCACAGCCAGCACACAGCCCCTCTGTGCCCAGGCTCTCCCGGGAGGCCTGGAGGAGTCAGTGCCACTTCGAATGAGCTTTGAATGAGCCAGGAAACCACCCCCACGGGCTGTCTCAGAGTCCTTCCCACTCATCCTGTCCAGTACCAACTTGGGACTTTTTCATCGGAGTTAATGCATTCAGTTCTTCTCCCTCTTCTTCTTCTTCTTCTTCTTCTTCTTCTTCTTCTTCTTCTTCTTCTTCTTCTTCTTCTTCTTCTTCTTCTTCTTCCTTCTTATTTTTTCTTCTTCTTCCTTCTCCTTCTCCTTCTTCTTCTTTTCTTTTTTGTTTCTTTGTCTTTTTGAGACAGGGTCTCTCTATGCAGTTCAGGCTGGACTTGAGCTCACTTCATAGCCCAGGCTGGTCTCAAACTCACAACGACCTTCCTGCCTCAGCTTCCCGAGTGCTGGGATGACAGGCATGAGCCACCATGCCAAGCGGGTTTGTGCATTTTTACAAATAACTTTTTTTCTTTTTAACTATAATCATTGTTCTCTAGTCCCAAAATTCCAATTCTGGTGCCATGGATTCATCTTCTACTTTTATTTTCTCTCCTCAGTTTCCAGAGTTGAAGGGCAGGGAACACAGTTTAGAAAGGTCCCATTGTGCAGTGTGACATCAGGCCACCAAAGAACTTTTTCACAGATCTTCAAGATTTAAGGGTAAATGTTCTAAAAGTTTCCAAAAAGAAACAAAGACAAGTTAAATAAGAAAGACCAGGGATCAGGCTTTTTATCAATCCTTTCAATCTCTGAGGGTGCCGGCCTTGCTGGTGCACACCTGTAATCCTAGTACTAAGGAGGATGAGGCAGGAGGATTGCCATGAATTTGAGGCCAGCCTGGGCTACACAGTGAAACCCTGCCCCCAAAAGAGGCTGCAAAGGGCGCAGATGCTCTGCATGCGTGGCGCCCCGCTGAGGTTTCCCCAGCAGTCAGAACTGGACCCCGCTGTCCCGGTGTCCAGATCTGTCCCTCACGTGGTCTCAGGGTCAGGAGTGGCGGGACTGGGGCCCCAGAGGGCTTCTGGGAGTTGGGTGGCACCAGGTGACTCGGCCTCTGTTGTGACACAAGGGGGTCCCGTCCTCTTCACTTCCTTCTGCAAACAGGGCCCAGGCAGCCCAGAGCGCTAGGGAAACGTCGATCCCGCGATGGCCACCAGGTGGTGCCAGATCCCCTCCAACCCGCAGCCAATCCGTGTGCATTCAGTAATTTTAAAACAAGGGGGAAAAACAAATGTCTATATGCACAAACTCCTGTCTCTTGCTCAGAATTGAGGGCTAGGAACCGTTTTCAGTGGAAAATTTATAAACTACAAAAAATGTCAAACAAGTTGAAAATACAATAAGAAATTAATAGAAAGATCCCACAGTGTACCACCCAGCAGATGAGATGCCTTACTAATTAATCAATAGAAAATATTCAGATCGAAGGACAAGGAGCCAAAAAAACTAAGATACAGGAAAACCATGGGAGGTCGATTTCTGGTACCCCATAAACACCTCTTGTACATGATACCACTGTTCTGACAGAGGGCAAAGACAATGATTATAATCAAGGATTTTTGATGCATGCCTGTAATCCCAGAGTTCAGAAGGCTGAGGCAGGAGGGTCACTGTGAGTTTGAAGCCACCCTGGACTATATAGTAAGTTCAAGACCAGTCTCGACTACACAGCAAGACCCTGTCTCAAAAATAACAAAAAAAGAAAGAGAAAGAAAGAAAGAAGAAAAGAAAAGAAAGTGAGTATCTTTAGGTGGAGGAGGAAAGGGGATTTTACTGTGTAAGTCTGGCTCTGTATTCTTGTGCCCAAGTGATCTGCAATCCCCTGGAGAAGCTGAGATATACCACTGTGCCAACTAAGATTTTGGTTTTATTTTATTTGTTTATTTATTTTGAGACAAGGTCTTTCTATGTAATCCAGGCTGGCCTTGAACTCGTGGCAATCCTCCTGCCTCAGCTTCCTGTGTGCTTCCTGTCATTACAAATGTGTGCTACCGTACCTGGCCAGCTAAGATTTTATAAAACAAACCGACACACAGTTTCTACCAAGAGCCCTGCGCTAAGGAAGAAAATATAGCAATTTATTCAGGAAGAAGAAAAATGGCATCAGATGGAATCATGATAATGCAACAAAAAGAAACGAGTCCAGGGGAGGCCAAGAGGGTGGGAAGATCCAGGTTCCGTCTAGAATGAGTGCCTGCACTGGGAAGGCCAGGAACCGGGCAGCTCGGCTGCCCACCGCGAGCTGTGTACGTCTGATCCACTAAATCACAGGGCTGGATGTGTGCGGCGTGCACTGCGTCAGTAAAAGAAAATTGCATGTGGGAGAATAAACTCGAGGCACAAAGCAAGCGCCCGCCCCAGGGTGCAGCCTGTGATGCTGCCTGCTCCCGCGTCTCCTGCCTGTCTTCGGAGGGAGCTGCCGCTTTCCTGTGTGGAGAAGTTAATCTACGGTGTATGGAGGGGTTTACACAATACGCACCCCATCCATGGATCGCGCCGCCACGATTCCGCCCCACCTACAAGCGCAGGAGGTTTTGGTGGGGGGCACCTGCTGGCCAAGAGCTGCGGGGAGGGGTGCAAGTCCAGGCAGGCACCATGGGAAGGTGCTCAGCTGTCCTTTAAGTGTCTGTCCTGCCCCTGCAGAGAGGGATGAGGCGGCCGTGCTGTCCTGGGTCCCATGTCAGCCAGGTTTCCCTGTCTCACTGCGGTGCTTCCCTCACCCTGGCTGCTGTGGCGCCGTCACAGTGAGCTCTAGGCAGAGCCTGAGCTGGAGCCCCTGCCACCACGTCTCCCGGACACAGGCAGGAGTGACTTCCCGTTGCCCTGTCGCAGAGGGGGCTGGCCCCTGGCCCCTGAGAATGGGTTCCTTCTCCAGATACACACTTGTCGCCGCCCTCCACCCCACAACTCCCTGCCCTGCCTCAGCCAGCACCACCATCTGAAGAGCTCTAGAATGGCTGATCTGTTGTCATGGAAACCCATGCCATCCTCTCCAACTAAGGAACTCTGGACGCCAAAAGGCATGTGGCACTGAATTCAGGCACAGAGAATTTGCTGTCTTAGGTGGATTCTTCCATCGGAGTCCTTTGGAGGGGTCTGGGCTGGTCTGCTGGTGCCCAGTTGAAAGACCCAGGGCTCCCTGTGAGGACGAGGTCCATACCCTAAGCCGGTGACTGCTTGAGGCTGTTTCCCCAGAGCCGGGATCTGCAGGTCCTGCTCCCTGACAGGGTAACCCTGGAGATGCCCATTTAATTGCCCGAGGCTGAGATGCTGGTGATTTGAAGGGCAGTGACCCTTAGGGTGCACTGAGGAAGGGGTGGCTGTGCCCACTGACTTGGATAATAAAACAGTGAGTGCTTGGGAATCCTTGCTTCTCCTTCCCGGAATCTGGGGCTCAGGGGGCCCTGGAGGTCTTCATGCTGAAGAAAGAACATCTTCCCAGAAACACACGGCTGAGGCTCTTTTGTTTTTGTGTGACATCATCCACTTTTTATGGAACAGATACTCCGGCTGCTCACCCCTGCAATGGCTGCAGACATGTAGGCTGGGAAAGCGCCCCACTGCTCCCCTTCACGCTGGGTCCAGACGCCCAGTGTCCCCCCTCCCTGGGCAGTCCTGCAGCCTGAGAAGTGTCCCTTCACTCCACTCTGTCTGACACCACCTACCTGGACCTAGGATCAGATCCCCACGTACCCCCTGATTTGGCTACTGAATGCAGGCTGTCAGCTGACACCAGCGTGCCCAGCTCCTGCTCTTTGGGTCTGGTCACCTCACAGGACTCAGGGAAACACTTCACTTACTTCTGCCGGTTTATTACAAAGAATCATGTAGAGAACCAGGAGAAGAGATTTGTAAGCCAAGGGGCTGGGGGTGGGGCTCCAACATCCACGTGCCCACGGGGCAAGCCAGTCTCCACCCGCACATCCTGGGTCTTCAGCCCGATGGCTCATCCAGCCTTGTTCTTCAAGAGCAGCTATAGAGTTGGGTGTGGTGACACCTGTAACCCCAGCTGCTCAGTAGGCTGAGGCAGGAGGATAGCAAGTTTGAGATCAGTCTGAGCAGTTTAGAGAGACTGCCTCAAAATAAAAAATAAGAAAGGGTAGTGATATCACTCAGTGGCAGAGTTCCACCCCCGGCACTGCAAAAGTCAGCAAAGAAACAAACAGAGAGTGTCTACAAAGCTAACTTCCAGCTCCCCCGTCTCTTTCAAGGAGGTTGGCAAGTGGGACTGGAAGTTCCAACCTTCTAATCCTCTAAGCAGCTGGTCTTTCTGGTGACCATGGCCGAGGTGAGGCCATCTAGGAGACCCACTGAACCACTTCCTCGGCGGAACCCCACATACTATTGAAAGGGTCCATCACGAGTCACAAAGGATGCTGCTGTCTCTCTGGAAACCCCAATGGTTTTTCAGAGCTCTAAACAGAAATTAGATAAAGTGCAAATGTGTCTTCTGAGCCCACAGAGTCGTTTCCAGTTTCTGACTGTAACAGAACCGTCAGAACCGTTAGGGGGTCTTTGCATCCAAGTTCCAAGTTATTCCGGAGGAAAATATGGAGGAGGGGCGGGATTTGGGGAGAGGAACAATTCTAGAGGTGGGAATCCAGTGACTACTGCACTAGTCTTAGCAATCAATAGATAGATAGATAGATAGATAGATAGATAGATAGATAGATAGATAGATAGACAGACAGACAGGCAGACAGCTACACGTAAATAGGAAAATGGGGAGAAATCAGGAATTCCAGTAAGAAATTCTACTAAGACAGAAGACACAGGTTACAAGAAGCACTGTGCCTAGAACCCTGGGAAACTGTATTTTGCTCAAGCACCAAGCCTGTTTCCCGCTGCGTCTAGCTTCTGCTGTGACCCGTCTTTCCATGTTCTGTCCTGTAACCTTTCTGTGTGCACACGTGTCTGCATGTGACGCCTCACACTCTCAGGGACATTTGCAGTGGCATTTGCAGTCCATCTGGATAATCCCAGAAAACCTCTTCAGACTCTTCCACACTTGCCAAGGCTTTTCCCACAATATGTAGCTTTGTGGAATCTGAGCCTGAGGGTGCAGCCGTAACTCGGGAGCCACTGTCAGCCCAGCACACAGTGTAGACGTGGCCGTTTCCACCAGGAAGGATTCGTCCTGCTGCCCAATGACAGTGACACCCACAGGGCGCCCCCCCCTCCAGTTCTCCAGTGCTATAATTTTACCATCTCAAGGGTGTGTATAAATGGAATTCAGCTGCATGTAACATTTGGAGATTTGCTTTTCCTACTCTGTTGGCTTTTTCTCACACTTACAAGTAACTTGAAAGATCGAAATAATCTTGCAATTATTTGAGATTCCTCTGTGTAGTTGGGTACACTGGTACTTTGTCTTTCTTTATAGCCAAGGAATATTCCATGCTACGGAATCCCAACAGTGTGTTTAACCCTTCGCCCATTAGGTGACACTTGGGGTGCTTCCAGTTTGGGGCTCCTATGAATAACATTGCTATGAACATGATGTGTAGGTTTTTGGGTGAATATGAAATTTCATCTCTCTGGGATAAATGCCTGAGATTCTAATTGCTGGGTTAAATGTATGTGTCGTTTTATAAGAAACTGCCAAATACTTTTCCAAAGTGCAGTACCAATTTGCATTCCCACCAGCCATGTATGAGTGACTCGGTTCCTCCACATCCTCACCAGCACTGGGTCTTGTCACTATGTGTGGAGTGGAGCGGCTACCAATTCAGTGGCTCGCTGCCCTCTCCACATCCAGACTAGTGACGGGTCTCTTTCTGTCTTTTGCTCATTTTCTAATAGAATTTTTGAGTTTAAACCAGGTTGGTGATGCACATCTACAATCCCAGCGTTTGGGAGGCTGGGGCAGGAGGAGTTCAGTGTCAGCCTGGGCTACAGGCAGAGACCCATTATTTGGGTTTTTTCTTCAGATTTTCAGATGTTTTGGTATATTCTAAATACTACTCATTTCTGTGATACATGGTTTATACTTATATTCTCATATGCTGTAGCTTTTATTTTTAGTCTTTCAGAGAGCGAGAGTTTGTTTTTTTTTAATTTCAATGAACTCCAATTTATTGATTTTTCCTTTTATGGATTATACTTTGGGCATCAAGTCGAAGAATCTTTTTTTATTTTTTTGGTACCGGGAATCAAATTCACTACCTCCTGTTTGCCAGGCAGGCACTGTGCCACCTGAGCTATATCTTCTGCCCCAGGTCTAAGAATTCTTAGCCTTAAATCCTAAACATGCTGTTTGATATTATGTCTAAGAGTTTCATAGTTTTTGTTTGTTGGCTTTGGCTTTTTGAGACAGTGTTTCACTATATAGCTGAGACTGGCCTTTAACTCACAGCAATCCTCCAGCCTCAGCCTCTAGGGTACTGGGATTACAGGTATAGGCCACCACTCCTGGATATAGTCTTATCTTTTAATTCTGTGAATCCATTTTGGTTTAAGTTTTGTACACAGTGTGAAAGTTAGATAAAGCTTCACCTTTGGTAGGTGGTTATTCTAATGCCATTTATTGAAAGGCTTTTTTTGCTCACTGAATTTTTTAGACCTTTGTCAAAAATCAATTGGGGTGGGTGTGGTGGTACATACCTGTAATCCCAGCACCTGGTAGGCTGCAGAAGAATCACTATGAGTTCAAAGCCAGCCTGTACTACCTCAAAAAATAAAAATAATCAGTTGGGCACTTTATGTGGGTCTATTTATGGCTCTCTGTTCTGTTTTGTTAATGTATGTGTCTAGTCTTTGGCCAATACCATTACATTATCTTGATGGCATAACTAGACAATAAGCTTTAGCAGGATGTCTTAGTTACTTTTCTCTCACTGAGACAAAATACATGAAGCCCAAAGTGAAGCGAAGGAAGGTTTATTTCTTACAGTTTTGGGGGTTTGAGTTCATACTCAGCTGACTCCAAGGCAGGACAGCCATTCATGGCCACTGTAAACAGCAAGAGCCAACAGAGCAAAAAGAGGGAAGACAGCATCTTCCCAGGCTTACACTGTATGCTGGCTCCACCCCTGGGAGGGTGCAGCGCTCACACCACCAATCCCAGGGACAGACAACGAACCAATCATGAATGCCAGACTCAGCCGCATCCATGATTGCATGAGACTGGCAGGGGCATCCAAACACAAACCATAACACAGGACTAGAGTGATTCTTCCTACTTTATTCTCTTATTTCAAGAGTATGTTCACTATTCTGGTTCCCTTGCTTTTCCATATACATTTTAATTTTTTATGTGACTGTTTTGGTTTTTTTGAGACAGGATCTCTTTTATGTAGTTCAGGCTGGCCTTGAACTTACTATGTAACCTGAAACTCCTGGAAATCCTCCTGCCTT
This sequence comes from Hydrochoerus hydrochaeris, assembly GCA_004027455.1. Classification (NCBI taxonomy): domain Eukaryota; kingdom Metazoa; phylum Chordata; class Mammalia; order Rodentia; family Hydrochaeridae; genus Hydrochoerus; species Hydrochoerus hydrochaeris. The sequence goes on along the minus strand of PVLA01001519.1, from coordinate 2,530 downwards.
AGCCTCCCAGGTGCTGGGGTTACAGATTTTGCCATCACATCCAGCTCCATATACATTTTTTCTATCATTAGGTTTACTAGTACATTTAGATATACATATTAATCACATTCATCATAGGGAATTTGTGCCTGTACATGATATATCTTGATATCTCTTTTTTTCCTCATTTCTATCCTCTCCCTTCAACACCTCTTTCCCTTCTTTTTTTCTTTTTGAGACAGGGTCTCACTATGCAGTTCAGATTGAGCTCACTTTGTAGCCCAGGCTGGTCTCAAACTCACAATGATCCTCCTGCCTCAGCCTCCCAAGTGCTGGGATTACAGGTGTGAGCCACCATGCCTGGCTTCCCTCCTTATTTAGAAGGCTTTGTTTCTATTTTAACTTTCTTGTCTAATTTTTTTCTTTTCTCTTTCTTCCTCTTCCTCTCCCCTCTCTCTCCCTAAATCCTTTTTCTTTTTGAACAATTTCTTCCTATTTTCCAATATCTATGACACATTTTAGCTCTTATTTACACTTTCAGTTTCTCACACCGGGGAGATAATGCAATACTTACACGTGTGATCGATTTATTTCACTGAAAAGCATGGTCTCAAGGTCTGTCTATTTAGCCAGAAATGTCTCAAGTGTGTCCTTCTTTATGACAGAGTAGTACTCCATTGTATAAAAAATCCTAACATATTTCTTTATCCACTCACCAGTTGATGGGCATTTGGGTTGTTCCAAGATTTAGCTGCTATAAGCATGGATGTGCAAAGATTGCTGTGTGCTTTTAATTCTTTTAGGAAGATACCAAGAAGGGGAATAGTTGGGTTGAATGGAAGCTCTAGCCCTGGTTGTTTTTTTTTTTTTGGACTCTCCACACTGATCTCCACAGTGGTTGCACTTGTCTGCACTCCCACCAACAGCACAGAAGGGTTTCTTTTTCCCCACAGACCCTCCAGCATTTGTTATTGGTTGATTTCTTGATGATAGCCGTTCTTTCTTGGGTGAGATGAAATCTCAGTGTTGTTTCAATTTGCATCTCTTGAATGACCAGTGATGTTGAACATTTTTTATATGTTTATTTGCCATTTGTATATCTTCATCTGAGAACTGTGTATTCATCACGTGACCATTTATGCACTGGGCCTTTAAATCTGGGGGAGATCTAGTTTTGAGTTCTTTATATATTCTAGATAGTTGTCCTTTGTCTGAGAAACAGCTGCCAAAAATTTTTTTCCTACACTATGGGTTGTCTCTTCACTCTCTTGGTGATTTCTTTTGCTTTGCAAAAGGCTTTTACTAAGGTAAGATCTGAGCTGTTGATTCTCTGTGATAGTTCTTGTGTAATCAGGATTTTGTTCATGAAGTCTCTGCCTATACCAACGCCTTCAAGAGTCCTACCCGTTCTGTCTTCCAGCAGATTTAGTGCTTCTAGTCATTGCTGTTGTTTGAAACAGGGCATGTAGGTCAGGCTGGCCTTACATTCACTATGTGGCCCAGACTGACCTTGAACTTGCAGTGATTCTCCTGCCTCTACCTCCCAACTGTTGGGATTACTGACACGGGCCACCATGCCTGACGATGCTCCTGCTTTAACGTTTAGATCTTTGATCCATTTTGACTGTAGTTTAGTGCATGGTGATAAGCCTGGGTCTAGTTTTAGTCTTCAGCATGAGGAAAGTCAGTTTTCCCAGCACCATTTATTACAGAGCCCCTTTCTCCCAGTGCACATGTTTGGCCCCTTTGTCAAAGATAAGATGACAGGGTGTGGCTGGAATTGTTTCTGCATCTTCTACTAATCTGTTCCATTGATCTGCAGGTCTGATTTTATTTTGTTTTGATTTGTTTTGTTGCCAGTACCATATTCTTCATCACAGTAGCTTTGTAGCATCGATATACATTTTAAAACAGTATTGTCTTTTTCTACAAAAACACCTGCTGGAATTTTGTGAGGAATTGAGTGAAAACTGTATGTCAATCTTAGAATAAATGACATTTTTATTAAATCTTCCAAGCCATCACCTTGCTATGTCCCCAACATGTATTAAGGTTTTCTTTGTCTTCTCTCCTCAGTGCTGCGTGATTTCCAGTACACAAGTCCTGTGCATGCTTTGTTGGATTGATGCTAAGTATTTCTGCTTTACTGAGCAATCACAGGTCGAATTATATTTCCAGGTTCAGAGGGCCTTTGGCTAGGCTGGTGCCCAGAAGCAATTGATTCTGCCTCCTCTTGCATCCCAGGGTCTTGCTGAAATTATTTATTAGTCCTAGAAGGCTTTTTGTAAGCTTCTGAGGTTTTCTATATGGACGATTGGGTCTGCACTAAGGATGCTTTTATTTCTTCCTCACGGTCTCTAGGCTTCTGTTTTCCTTTTGTGCTCTGTCGCACTGGCTAGAACTTCCAGTCAGACACTAAGAGAGGTAAAAGCAGGTGTCACGGCCTTTTCCTGGTTTGGAGGGGAAACATTCAGTCCTTAACAGTTAGTTTAGATACCTTTGTCAAGACCAGGAAGTCCCCACCTCCCTTTTTCTGTTTTTCAGAGAGTTT